>BSBK01000332.1:0-150000 GCA_027943335.1 Chamaecyparis obtusa
ATATATATGTATATATATGTATATATGTATATGTATATGTATATATATGTATGTATGTATATGTATATATACATATACATATATACATATATATACATATATACATATATATACATATACATACATACATATATATACATATATACATATATATATATACATATACATATATATACATATACATATACATATATACATATATATATACATACATATATATGTATATGTATATATATATATGTATATATGTATATATATGTATATATATATATGTATATATGTATATATATATATATATATGTATGTATATATATGTATATGTATGTATATGTATATGTGTGTATATATATATGTGTGTGTGTGTGTGTGTGTGTGTATATGTATGTATATGTATGTATATGTATATATATGTGTGTTTATATATACATACATACATACATATGTCAATGTGTATATATATAGTATGTATGTGTGTGTGTGTTTGTGTCTGTGTCTGTGTGATGAGTTCATTAATTAACCATTCCAACACTAACACTCAAAATACAAGAGAAAGAGGGGCTTCCAAACATAACTCTCAATATAACCCAAGTTAGATTAGCAAATCTCAATAAGATAAAGGGATGTCAATGCTAAACCCAAATTATATCAAGGAAGTACCCAAGAAATTCCTCTTTCATGCAATGTAGGATTCGATTAAAGATGTGTAAATGCAAATGTGAAATTGAACCAATTGATTTAATGAGAAAAGTAAGATAGATCTAAATGTTAAGTGTATGCAATCAACCCAATTAAGATATGAAAATGGGTCTATAATAAGAAATGAAATGGATGATAGAGTACTCACCTTGAAATGTGTAGAGGAATATGCCTTTTTTTTTAATGAAAACTATAGATCTGAACCTATGATAGAAACTTCAACTGCGGATTTGCGATCACAACAAAAAACCCAAAAAATGTTATTTTTCTCAAACCTTCGGGAACAGGTCGGCCTAGTGCAACATGTTCTGGACACTTTTCCACATAGTCACCGTGTTCCCGAGACACTATATAAAATTTGACCTAACTTCTTTGAAAATGTCTCAACAAGTAGTTTCCAGATCTGTGGTTGTAATTATGATATCCTATTCCTGTACACAGAAAAGCTTGTTTTGGGGTTTGGGTGGATGAGGGCTTGCTTTAGTCAAGCCCTAGATTGAGGAATCAACCTTGAAATTTAAATGTAAATATGTAAAGGAAACAAGAAAAATGTAAGTATTCACCTTGTTTGTAGAAACCCTTGTCAATAAGGATTTTGTAATGCTTGTATGTTGTATATGTTGTATATGTTGAATTTGTAATGACGGATGTAGTAAATCTCCACAAATGCAATCAATCTACCAAAACCACATCATGGAGCCATGGATGTAAATGTGCATCAGTGAAGATGATGATGAATACCTCAATGTAAATATCCTCCCTTGATGGCCAACAAAATGCTAGATCTTGAAGAGGAAATGCTCACAAAGGATCAAATTCATTGGAGAATGTGCATGGACAATTGTAAATAATTGTTTAATGATTATATCATTGAGATGAGTGTGTAAAGATGATTTGAACAAGATGATTTGTCAAGAAGGAAAATACTTGATGAAATAATTTAATTTATTGATTAAATCTAAAAATGAAAAGGCGTAGTCAGCGAATTTCAAATTGGACATATAGATATGTGATATGAAGCCAAGTGTATGGTCAGATTGAAAAGGTATTACATTTTAGGGTTTTCTATGGGGGTGGAAACCTAAGAGAAAAGAATGCAGTATAAGCTATAAAAAATGTGATGTGAATGTGTTGTTGATCGTGTGTCGATGAAGAAGGAAGAAGAGACAAAAGGTGCAGTCCAACCAAGTGTTAGAGATAAATGTGAAGAATGTTGTTTGAGCTTCAAAGGATTTGATCAAGCAAAGGAAGTTTCTATTTCATAGATCATTCTTACCTGTTGTTTCATGATAGCTACAACAGAGTACTTGAAATCCTCAAGTGAGGTAGATCCTGACATATCTTTATTGTATTGCAAATCTTGTATGGTGGCACTGTAATAAGTGTTCCAAGTCCTCTCACAAGAATACCTCTCACAAGGTACAAGCTTATTATGAAATTTAAGTAAATCCTCTCACAAGGTTATATTTTGTCATGTATATGTATATGATTTTCATAGGGTAAAGCCTTTAACAAGGTGTACTTTAGAAGAGTACAAATTTGGGGGTGCCATCCCCGCCATGGTTTTTCCTTATTTGGATTTCCACGATACCAAAAATCTTGCGTCTTTGTGTTGGATATTTTGTGGTTGAACATTTACACTTAATTGTTGAGTTATTTCTATATTGGTTAAGTGAAAAGTGTTTAAATGTTTAAATTGGTAGATTATTGATTCACCCCTCTCTCAGTAATCTCATCATAGTAAGGTTAAAAATTAGACCAAAATTGGGTGATTACATTTGCCCCTCTTTGAGTCAGTGTGCGAGCGAGCACATTGATTCAAATAAAATGATGACAGGAAGACAATTGATATGAAGTGATGAACTATCCTAAGAGACATTTTCTTTGAACCTGATCGAATGAAGCACAATAGTGTAGCAAGAATTTCAATGCATAGTTTGATGTGAAGTGATGAAACTGAACATTGAGACTGAGGTTGAAAGATAAGACAATACCCAAACTGATATGATGCGATGAGAACTGATATGTCCAAGACCAAATTAAAGCGACTTGAAGAATCTCAACTTGATGCAAAGTGATGAAGCTAAGATGCCCCTAGCGATGATAGCATGGTCAATTCGCAGCTTTGAAAGATTGGTGATAGATTATTCATGTCCCCTCGGGATCAAAATCTAAATGATGTTGATGAGATATAGAAATGAGACAAGTTTTATCAAATCGAGATTAGATAGGGTTAAAGATGATGGATGATCGATTCAGAGAGATTAGAAAATAATTTGGACCAAGTGTGGCCACTAAGAAATGAGAATTTTCCCCTATTTGAATAAGTTTGACCAAAAAGGTATAGCATTAGAAATAGGTCAAAACAAGCGATTATGAAGAAATATGATCAATTTTTGCCTCAAATGATGAAAAGATAAGCCTCAGAAGAACAAAAAAAAATGAACTCAGATTTTTATTTTGATCTTGAAAAGGAATCGAGGATGCCGAAAAAGGATGACCAAAGTTGCCTGATAATGATGAGACGAAGAATCTATCCTTACTCAATGCAAGATGCAAAGAATAAGATGCAACCTAGGATGAAAATGCAAGTGCAAAGTGTAGGGATCTTACTCGGGCCTTGTTTTCATCATCAAGCCTTATTAAGGGACATCGCAAGATCATACAACTGTCACTAGTGCAAGCACAACTATGAAGATATGAATATAATCTATATCAGATAGACTATAGGAAACTAACGTATGCATCAAAGAAAAACATCAAGATGACTTAGTTAAATTTCCAATTAATATTGCAAGGTTGTACCAACATCGAAGCATAAGTGCCAAGATAACCATGAGTACAATCTTGTGTAAAACAAACATAATTCAGACAATCAAGGACATATTTCAGACTCACCTAAGTTTTTAAATGAATTAGGTTGAGGTATATGCAATGTTCCAATAATGATGGAGGCACTTATCATAGACACTTGATGCATCAAGCATATAGGGTCATCGAAACCACACCCACAAGCATAAGATAAAGAAAATATGCCCCATGCCACTAGTCCTCTAGTCATGACATCCCAGAGAGACTAAGGAGGAGACATTAGCAAAAATCATCAATAACAGACAACATACAAATAAAATATCATTAATCATAGCTCAGTCGTTTCATTTTAAGCACAATGTAAAGATTGTCACTGATATTTCTAAAACTTATGCATGCAAGTGCGATAGAAATATATGACTTGGACTTATAACAAGGTGTTAGCTCAAGATAAGTTATCCGACAAGTGTTGAGAAACACTCGATGTCTAGATGGGGTAGTGTTGAGAAATACTGGTGTGTCCTAGAGAAAGTGATGGCACAGAATTATAGCCTAGTGAGACATAGATGAAGACCAGTTCCAAACCATAGAGATAAGTGTTGTGAAAGTCAACTGGTTCATGGCCAAAGCCACAATCTAATAGATGGAGCATAAAGGTACAAGTAGTGCCTGTTTCCAGGTTTTCACCACTTAGAAGGACTATTTTTGCTACCATGATGCCTATTTCCAGCTTTTTGCCAAGATACTTTTTTCTTGTTTTTCAAATTTTTTAAAATTTTTTTTGATACATCAAAGGGCCTATTTGTCAGGTTTTCACTAAGATGATCATTTTTTCAAGACCATATATCATTTTTTAAAAAATATTTCAAGATCATTTGATATGTACAAGAACTCTGGATGATGAGAATGACATGTATATGACTTCTTCAAGTGGAGAGTATTCATAGGCTCAAGGAGTTGTTCTCCCTCTAGGATCGAGAGATGATAAGCACCAAATTCAAAGACAACTACAATTATATAAGGACCTAGCCAATTAGGTTCAAACTTTCCTTTTTGTTCACGATTTTGTTGATTCTTGGGATTCTCTCTTAAAACTAGATCACCAACCTTAAATTCTCTATGGTGTACTTTCTTGTTGTATCACCAACATGGATTTTTTACATTCATCTAGTAGTTCTAGTTCTTAGATCTGTGTTATGTGATAGTCTTTATATGTTACAAGCCCTTTTAGAGAGACTCTAAGTGAAGGTATTTCTACCTCGATAGGTAAGACAACTTCAACTCCATAGATGATGGCAAAAGGTGTAGCTCTCGTTGGTGTGCGTATGCTTATTCTATAAGCCCATAAAGTAGGATTTATTTGAAGATACCAATCCCTTCCAAACTTACTAACAACCCTGTCCAATATTTTTAGAAGTCTTATTTGATGCTTCATCTTGTCCATTTCCTTGAGGATAATAGATGGATGACCAATGTTGCTTGATCTTAAATCTCTTACACAATTGTTTCAAGTCTTTGTTCATGAATTGTCCTCCGTTATCAGTAACTATAGAGGATGACACATGATAGCGACAAATTATGTAGTTCAGGATAAACATGGACACTTGTTTTCTTGTAGCAGTAGAAAGTGGTGCAACTTCAACCCACTTAGTGAAATACTCAGTAGCAGTGATGATGAATTGTGTCCTCCTGATGAGTTTGAATATATCTGACCTACTAAGTCAAAGACCCATTGTTGAAAAGTCCAATGTGTGATAGATGGAATAAGCTCCCTTCCTGGAGCATGCATCAGATTGCCATGCATTAACACTTCTTACAAGATTTAGCATATCTAATAGCATCAATTTGCATAGTAGGCCAGTAGTAACCAGCCCTAAGTAGTTTCCGAGCTAGCACAAGGCCATTAGAGTGAGACCCACATACGCCCTCATGGAATTTAGCTAATGTGCATTTGGATTCACCTCTCTCTAGACATATAAGAAGTGTTTTGTCTAGACCCCTCCTAAACAAGTCACTAGAATTGATGGTATATCAAGAGGCATTACAAATAAGTTGGCATTTTTCATTATAGGTAAGGTTATCAGGTATAATTTGATCACGTAGGAAAGAATAGATTTTAGCATAGTGGGAGAAGTTGTGACCAACAATGGTACAAATGATGTGGTTATCAAGAGAGTCATATGCCGGGAACCATACCTCTTCCACCAAGAATTCATATCGAGATTCATGTTCTTGTGAATGTAGAATGGAAGCAAGTGTAGCCATAGCATCTGCAACTTTGTTTTCATCTCTAGGAATTTGTTGGAAGGTCACAAAGACAAAGTAGTTCTTAAGATCATCAACCATTTTCTTATAGGGCACCAACTTCTCATCCTTGGTTTGATATACATTATTTGTTTGATTGATGATGAGATGAGAATATCTAAAGATATGTAATTTAGTAATCCTCCACTCAATAGCCAATTTGATTCCATTCATTAAAGCCTCATATTCAACAATATTATTTGTGCAAGGGAACAAAAACTTGTATGATTTAGGTATAGTGTATCCTTGAGGTGTAACAAAAAGAACTCCAACACCCAAACCATTTTGTGTGTAGGATCCATCAAAGAAAATTTTCTAGGTGTACCTAGTCACGTACATGATAAATGAATCAAGAAATCAATATGCATAGGTGCATTATCCTATAAAGGGAAGTCAACCAATTGATCAACAATTTCTTGTCCTTTTATGACCTTACAATCAACGTACTCAATGCCAAATTTAGAAAGAATCATCATCTATTTATCTATTCGACCAGTAAGGGTAGCTTTACTTAGTAGATATTTCAATGGATCAATTTTTCCTACAAGTTGTGTAGTATGTACCCGCACATAATGTCTAAGTTTTTGGGACATAAACAAAACTACAGGGCAAGCTTTTTCAATATTTTTGTAATTGATCTCATAAGCTACTAATGTTCTGTTGATGTAGTAGATAACTCTTTCTTTTCCTATCTCATCTTGTTGTGCCAATAATGCTCCTAAGGATGTAGTTGTAGCTGACATTAATAGAATAAGAGGATTTATAGGAATATGAGGCATCAAGATAGGTGGATTAACCTAGTATTCCTTAATCTAATTCAAGATTTTCTCACATTCTTCATTCCATACACACTTAACTCCTTTATGCAAGTTCTTGTTAAATGGTTGTGCTCTATCAAAAAGTTGAGAGATGAACCTCCTAATAGACTATAGGCATCCTTGTAGACATCTCATTTGACTAATGTTTCTAAGAGGTGGCATATCCATATAGCTTGAAATTTTCTAGGGTCAACCTCAATTCCTTTAGCTGATATGATATAACCAAGTAGTTTTCCAAAGGTAACCCCAAATCCACACTTTTTAGGTTTTAGTCTTAGCTTAAACTATTCCATATGATCTAGGATTAATCCCAAATATCTAAGATGCATGTTTCTCTTATGAGACTTTTCTAGGGTTTCATCCACATAATCCTCCATAGTTTTATGCATCATGTCATGAAATATTGTGGTTATATCTCATCGATATGTAGCTCCAACATTTTTAAGTCCAAATGGTATAACATTCTAATAGAAAGTTCCCCATGCACGAGTGAAAGTTGTTTTCTCTTGATCTTCAAGATCAATTTTGATATGGTTACATCCTGAGAATCCATCCATTAAAGAATATACCTCATAGCATGATGTCATGTCCACTATCATGTCAATATTAGGGAGTGGAAAATCATCCCTAGGGCATGCTTTGTTTAGATCTCAAAAATCAGTGCATACTCATATGGATTTATCTAGTTTAGACATAGGTACAATGTTGGATATCCATTCAACATAATCAATAGCTCTTATGAATCCATCTTGAAGGAGCTTTTCTAGTTCAACTTTGACAAGGAGAGCTACATGTGGATGCATTTTTTGTAGCTTTTGTTTCACAGGTTTGACACTAGGATCTATAGATAAGTGATGCATGATAAGATTAGTGTCAAGCCCTGGCATGTTTGAATAAGTCCAAGAAACATTTATCTTCTTTTCTAGGAAGAAATATATGAATTTCCTCTTCTCTTCCTCTAACAAAGACTAAGCTAAGTGTATGACATGAGGTACTTCATCTATCCCAATGTTGATTGGTTAAGTAGGTTATATCAAAATTGATGATCTTTCTTGAAAGTAGCTAGGTAAACCACCAAGTATCTCATATGTAGGTGCCTCAGAGAGGTTTTCATCCTTAGATACATCTTTTCTTTTTACTATTTTTGGCTTTGAAACTCCACAAAGTGGTTTTCACCATCAGAGCACCTATCATTTTTTTTATTTTGTACTTTGTGACTAAGATACTTGATGTCTGACTCAGTAATACTTTTTGTTGGTTCACTGGTGGAAGTGACTACATGATCAAGAGTGTTTAAGTAGCAAGAAATCTCATAGTCATTTTGAAAGGTCAAGAGCTCAGGGTGTTGGTTTTGTCATGACCAGTTAATAAGGTTGGGATGTATAAGTGAAAGGGATGTGGAAGGTTCCAAAGTATTGATGTGGTGGGAATCACTTCTAATGACAAGTAATTTAGAATCTATAAGTTCCCCTTCAGAAATATGTAAATTGATAAGACTCCTAGCGTAATCAACTTGGTCAACAAGAATAATATGTGGATCCAACTCATCAAACCCTACAAGTGACTCATCTTCTATCTTAGGTTGATTAGCATAGCAGTGGATGACATCCAATCCTACCTCTGTAGACACAATCGAGAGAGAATCCCACTCATATTCCCTAGACACTACTTTCAATTTTATGTACCAATCTAGCAATAGTTTCATGTACATGTTCTTCCTTAGGATCTTCAATATCTGAAGCACAATATTGGTGAGAAGCAGAAGCTTCAGAGATGTGATCAGTATGTCAAGTTCAACTTCTTCCCAAAGAAGAGAAGTGGAGGGGACAAAATATTCTCTCTCTTGAGAATTAATGTTAATGGGTTCAATTTCCTTTTCAGACTCTTCTATGTCATCTGATTCTTCATCTAGAGAGGGCCTATTATCAACAATAGTAAATCCCACACTAGTTTTGTCTTTAGACTTATGCCCTTAGTAGGAGTTAGTGGTTCAGTAAGAGCATGTTTCTGATCACTCAAAGGACCATGACCTAAATATCCCATTTTAATATTTTTCTAGGATAATTTTAGTAGTAGATGTAGAAATCTTAGTGTCTTATCCACAGTATATCCATTCCCTAATAGATTTTTCATTATTTTCATCTTCCATAGGAACTGAGGATTGAAAAAAAGTGCCATAGATAGTCATAGCGGAGAAAGAAATTTTCATACCCTCAGAAGGTTTACCATAAGACCAAGGATAAATGGCAAGTGATGCAATACAGTCCAACTGATATTCCCCCATCCCAATATTCAATAGTTTCATTTTCCTTTCATGTTTATCTAGTGTGATTTTAGTTTCTTAAGTTTCTCTATTATGTGGTACAAATGTTTCAATAGTGAGAGCATTGAATGACATAGTGTTATCCCCTGAAATAGAAACCTCAATTCCATTATAAAGAAACTTGATACATTGGTGATATGTAGATGACATTGCTTGCTTGTCATGTATCCAAGGTCTTCCTAGCAAGATGTTGTATGCAAGAGGTAGATCTAGAACTTGGAAGACAACATCTTTCTCAACTAGACCTACTCCAATAGGATGTATAAAACATCCCTTAGAAGATCTTTCTTCTTCATCATAAGCTTTAATTATGATCTTTCTTCTAGAATTGATGGTATGTTCAGAGAAACACAACCGTTGCAACAATTTGTATGTACAAATGTTCAACCATGCACCTCCATCTATCAACACACGCTTGACATGGGTTTTATGGATTTTGACCTCAATGTGTAAGGCTAGATTATGCAGATGGTTGAGTGACTTGTCATCCTCCTCAAAAAAGGAGAGGTAATGAGGTGCTGCGAGATGGTTAACCATGGTCTAGAATCAATCAATGTCAATGTCCTTAGGAACATTTGTCATGAGTAAAGTTTTCTCTACTATTTCCTTATGAATAGGGAAAGGTTTTAACAACTTCAATATAGATATCTGAGCAGGTGTACATTGCAATTGGTGCACTAGACTATAGTTTGACTTGATTGATGTGGATGTGTGCTTAGAAGATGACATCCTTGAATGTCTATGTGTTGACTACTTGGAAGAATGAGGCTCATTAAGCATGATTTTTGATTGACTTCAAGTCAAAGCATTCAAGTTTGAAGTATGTGTATGTGTTGGGTATTCAACTCCTTTGAGGATAATCATAGGTTTTTGTGCTTGTGTGTTCTCAACTTCAAATTCATGAGACTGTGATCATGTGTAAGAAGAACCAATATCCCTAAGGATAAATTGAGGTGATTCATCAATATCTGAGTTTTAGTCTTCCTTCTTACCCTTAACCATATTTATGCTCTCATAAGTTGGTTCAAGCATGTGTATGACATTGTCATTATCCATGTAAGTTTAGTTGATCTTAGTGCCCTCATTCTTCATTTTAGATCCTTCTCCTTGTTCATACTTGTGTAGTGGTTTGGTATAGACCTTTTGATCAACATTAGTCATGTGTCCTTCCACCCCAACTTTCTTATTATCAATAAGGTTTTGAATGAGGTGTTTAAGTCTCATACAGTTATCAGTTTTATGACCTTTTTTCCTGTGATAGTTGCAATAATGGTCATCATTCCACCACTTAGAATTAACTTTGGGTTCATAAGGTTTTTAATTGTCTGGTAATGTGACGATCTTGTTTAATACCAAAGATTTCAACACCACTTCAAGTGAGTCTCCTAGAGGTGTAAAAGTGCGCTTAGGTTTGGGAGTCCATGATGGTTTTCCCTTGCTAAAGTCATTGTACCTATTAAATCATAAGGTTGGAAGCCTCTTGTTGTTTGGTATCTTGGATGCCACTAGTCAAATTGAAGATAGGTTCTTTGGGCTTGTTTGTAGGTGTCTCAATTATACCATCATTCACTACATGCTTATTTTTTTTCATGATTGTGATTTACCCTTGTCTTTTCCATTGTTATTGTTGTGATTATAGTTGTTGTTGTTAGACTTGTCCTTGTTCAAACTAATTTCACCCTTCTTGACTAGAACATATTCAATTCGTAGGGCACTTTCTATCATCATGTTGAATGTTGAAAAGAGTTGCTTTCTAAGCTCATAGTGTAATTCAGGAACACAATTATTGAAAAAAAATCAATCTTCTCAACTTCGGTAATTTATCTAGGGTAACATGAATAAATCTTCCTCCATTGCTGAAAGAAAGATACAAAGGATTCCCCTTGGCGTTGTTTGACATTGCATAGATCTAGCATGGTGATAACATGTTGAATGTTGTAAGAGTAATGTTGAATGAATATTCACACTAGTTGGTCAAATGAATTAAGTGGAGGTGATAGTTTAGTGAACCACTCCATATCTTGACCACTAAGACTCTTAGGAAAGGGTCTCATAAGATAAGTGGGTTCATGTAAGAATTCATACTTAGTGCACAAAACTCCCTAACATGGTCATGAGGATCTCCACTACCATCATACTTGTCATGTTTTGGAAATTCAACCTTACGAGGAAAAGGATGGATGCATAAATCTTTGTCAAAAGAAAATGAACATATAGCCTCAAGTGAAAAGGATGTCCTTGTTTGTTCCTTCTCCTTTTCCAAGCGTAGCATTTCTTTCTTCATATCTTCCATTTGTTTCTTCATAACCTTTAATTCAAATGGTTCCTATTTTTTTTATCAAGTTGTCAACATCAAAGTTGTGAGGTAACTTAACTCCTTATGAGGCTAAGTGCATTAAGTACCTGTCTTTGTATTGATTTAAGGTCAATTTCATGATTTTTTCCAATGTTTGTCTTGTTAGAATTGTAGGATGTCTTCCTCAGTTATCTCAATGTTTGAATCATCACTTTGTGAGCCATGTGAAACATGTCTATTGTGTTGAGAGGCATGTTGTGAGCCATGTATATAGGTGTGAAGATCAAATTCGTTGTCCAAATATTCTTGATTTCCTTGTCCAAAGTGTTTATTTCCTAATTATTTAAAAAATTCATCAATCCTCCTATTTTTCTCTTCCATGGTTAGAGTGTAAGAAACACCATTTTCTGACCTAGGTTAGGATAGTGTAGACTCACTAAATGCATTAGAAAAAGGATTAAAACCCCAAGGTTTAGGTTCTCTTGTATGTGATTTGTCAAAGTTTTCTTCAAGTTGCTTCCCTTGGTGGATCTGATATCTAGTTGTAACCGACATGAAAGAAGATTGTCAAGAGCTAAATAGGATGACTTAGAATGACTTGATTTTAAAAATAGGTAAGCAAAGTGTCCACTTGTCCAAAGTGAAAAAGTGTAAAAAGAGAGAAAAGATAACTTGCCACAAGATGCCCAAGTTGCAGGTAGATGCCCTATATACGACACTTGTGAACAAGCAAAGATAAGATAAAGGATCCAAAAGAGATGATGGAAAAGTGAAAAATCTACTAAAGAAGAGTGTAGTCAAGAGATCCAAGTAATCTTTTTCAACTAAAGGTGACTCCTAACTTGCTGGAATGTACAAAATAACAAGAAGAGCTAAGGATAACAATGGAGAAGCTATGTTGACAACATTTAAGCTTAACTTGAAAGTTTGACTCCAAAGGATTGAAATGGTTGACTGACAAGTTTAGAGTATTTTCTAGACCAAGTTTGATTGTTTATGTTGAAAGAAAATGATGTGAACATGCAATAGTCTCCAAAAAATCCAACAAGGGACAAAACAACCTTGCAGATACAAGAACTTGTGAGGTCTAGAATTTGTTTGCAATGTTCTAGGAGTGTCAAGTGTATGTTCACAAAGACTCCCATGGGTCTCAACACAAATCAAAAATACGTCAAGCAAGAACTACCTAAGGAAATGGCTAGCATCAAAACCTTTTCTCACAACTTGATATTCCTTCACCTCACACAAAGTGATGTTGGCTTTTTCATGGATTTACATCCAAAGGGAATACATATGGTGAATAATCTTGAGGTGATCTAGGTAAGTCCACTTGGACCAATCCTTGCACAAAGATTATGATAATTTTTGAAGTAAATAGGGAAGCCTCTAACTTAAGGTATTTAGTAAGGACCTTCGTTCATGACTATCCCTTGTAGTTCCATAAGCAGAATTGAGGCCTATAACCCTAAAAACACCCAAAAAGTATATTCTCTCAAGAAATATTGAGGCCTTTCAGACCTATACATGTTGGATGTACTTCCCTTGTAGTCTTGTAAACAATATTGAGACAAAGATGACCCTACAAGCACCTAAACAAGTGTTGTATGTCATGTCCCCTCTTTAGTGACATGTCATTTTTCAGTGGATTTGCCTATCATGGACTCTTGTAGGAAGATGGTTTTGGTGAGAGAGTCATTCTGATGATTATTTGGGGATTGGATGGTCTTATTTGCTCTTGGAGAGATGGCGTTTATCATATTTTTATTATAATGTGTTATGTGGGACCAAAATGTTATAATTTTGAGTTGAGTTGCACTTTTTATTTTATAAAGTTACTCTTTATATAAAAGTGCATTATAAAGGGATTTTATAAGAATATTTTATGGATACTTCTAGAAGTTCTAGTGTCTTCTTAGAAAAGTGAATAAATAGAGTGCTTGGCCTCTCATTTGGACATCCCATGACTTGAGTTTACACTACTTTTCTCTTTGAGCATTTGTGGTGCCATCTTGGTCTGCAAATTGTCATTTGATCTTTAGGAACAGAGTTTCTTAAGGATTTGCATAACTGAGGAGGTGAAATATCCTTTCAAGGGTTGCACTTTGGAAGTGGTATTCAGCCATTTCAAGTTGAGCTTATTTGGAGTCCTTAGACTTACCTAAGGGTTTGATTTTTTGATTGCAAGAGGAAAAAAAAGCAGATTCAAAAAAAGCAGTCTGAAAAAGCAAAGCGAAAAAGTAGTCTGAAAAAGCAAAGTGAAAAAGCAGATCTGAAAAAGCAGTTCGAAAAAGTAGATCCGAAAAAGAAAAGCGAAAAAGAAGATCTGAAAAAGCAAAGCGAAAAAGCAGATCTGAAAAAGCAGAGCGAAAAAGCAATCCGAAAAAGTTTTTGCTACAAGTCTAATTCAGTTTTCAGAATTTCAGGATAGGGTTTTGGAACCACATTTTTGCTCATATCTTCCTCATTACTCAGCATATCATTCTGGGTATTTTTGCATTGGATTTCTATTGTCGAGGAGATAAAGATAGGTGCATTTTGGAGTCCCAAAATGCCATGATTTATTTTTAAGGAATTTTCAAAATTCCTAGACATTTTAAAAAATCTGCAAGAAAGTGCATTTTTAGATTTGGGGTGACTTTGGCTTGGGTGTTGGCATCTTCAACATTGGCAAAAATTATCACAGCCATCTACAATTAGCTTCCTCACTTCTCATTTGGCATTTGGCATATTTTCTAAGAAATGTATGTTTTCAGCTGAGTACAAAATATAGATTCAACACTTTACTATTTTACATTGTACTTGTCTTTGTTTGCCATTTGGCATTATTGGTATCAAAGGAAGGCTAGGATTTTGCAAGTGAAAGGGCATTGTAATTTTCAGTCTATCTATATTGCAAACCTAGGGTTTGATGATCATATTATTGGCTGAAATATGTATGGCATTGTTGCAAATTGTTGATATATGAATGACATATGGTTTTGAGCAATTTCCTACATCATTGATAGTGTTTTAGATGGTATTTGGTTGCTATCTATTATTCTAAAATTTTGGGACAGCGAACTCATATATTGCAAAATAATTTTCTATCTACATTTTGAGTTACATTTTTTAGGGGTTTTTAGTGGCCTATTGGTAAGGGTCATTACATAGTATTTCTTAGCAAGATTGAGGAAACTAGGCCCTATACATGAAGAAGCATTAGAAGTAGATAATAGAAAATTCTTCCCTCTGTTTGGATTAAAAGAATATTTTCATTATAGTGGGGAGTAGTTGGGTTCGCTTGTTCCCCACTTGGGTGACTCCCAAAAGATTGCTCTCTTGACAGACCATCTAAAGGTAAATGCAAGAAAGTAAAACATATAGCTAATGGAGGTCAAGATTTTTTATTTTACACAAGAAAAAGAACATACTCTCCTAATCCATAGTTTCTCCCAAACACATCAATCACATGTTCATTTACCCAAGATTCTTTTTACAAGTGACAAACAAAGTAGGTCAAGATTTCTGATTCATCCTCTAGGAGGTGAAGAGTTAGTTTGTCAAGATTTTTAATTCATCCTCTAGGAGGTGAAGAGCATACTCTCCTACTACTCAACTAATCACAAGAAAACAAGCATTTCTAATTAAAACTAGGTTCCTAGAAAAACAAATAATGAAATCAAAATGTTTAGTTGTGTCTGCAAGATAACCTACAAAACCAATGAATTAGTAGTCTCAAATCTTTTCAATATCTTCAAACAACTTCTTACAAAAAAAATTGATTAGTAGTATCAAAATGCTTTATTATTGGTAAACCATTTTGCAAAACCACTATTAGAAGATAAGAAATATCAAAGACTTGCAAGAAATCTCAATCATGCATTAAACTATGTGCAAATAAGGTGCAAACTCATCACAATTTTTTTTTGCTTTTGACCTAGACAATAAGATCTGATTTTTTTGCTATAATTTTGGCCCCAAAAATAGAAATGCAAAGAAGAGACCCCTGTTAAAAATTCGGGAGCTTTCAAAAATGCAGTTTTTTTAGAAATATCCCTTAATTTGTACCCTAGAGACCCATTTTACCAAAACATACCAATTTTCACAAATTGACTATTTGAGCCATGTTCTTGCATCTAAATTAAAAACACAAAGAAGTAACCCCATGTAGAATTCTCAACCCTTTCGAAAACTATAAATTTTTAAGAAAAATCCTCTAATTTGCGACCAAAAATGAATTTTCATGAAAAATATTAAAAAATTATAACTTGTGGAAAAATGATCAAAAAAATCTTATTTTTGAACTAAGACACCTCTGATCAATCCCAAACCTGCAAAAAAAATTTAGATGAAAAGACCAATCCATTTGGAAGATATTACCAAATCTTTCAAAAACCTAGGTTTTTTGCCTTCAACTCAACCTGGACAAGGGTTAGCCTTAAAAACCAAAGTGAATATCCAAAATTTGTGGGTTAGCCCCACTAATAGACGCAAAAAATGTGAGCCAAAAAGTGTGGTCACTTATATAAACCCTTATATCTAAGAGATCCAATGAATTTGAAGTCTTAGAAGATAGATTATAGCTTTCTATCCATAGCATACAAGAATCATGTAGATAAAGATGGTGACTCTCAACTAAACTCAATAAGCAAGATCCCTGCAAGGTGCACTATAGAATGGAAGATTCAAGTAGATATCAAGAAATGAGAGTACAAGTATCCAATATATCCATGATGAATGCAAATGGAAAGTAATCTAAGATGAGATGCAAGAGATGCAAGATTAAGCTAAGATGAAATGCAAAAGTGTAAAGAAAGTAAATCTAAGATAACACGATGAAATATTACTATCCATGCTAATTAGACTATATTAACTAAGCTAAATGAAAGAAAGTAAAAATAAAAGCTAAGCTAGATGATAGTGCAATACTTCAAGATGCAATATGAGCTAAGATGCAAAGATGCCAAGATAATTTCTAAAAGTACCATGATTGCAAGAATGACGAGAGATACTCCTTTAAAAAAAATAAGAAATGAGTGGATGGTAAAGATTAAGCGACAAAATAATGAGCAACAATGGAGATTAATTCTTGGTTGATCCATGTGCTCATGGCTTTAAGAGGCAACAAGCAAAGGCTAAGATTAAGAGGCAAAACAATGAGAGATTGAGATAAAGAGGAAAAAACCTTCTTCAAAAGTTAAAAGATTCCATCTCAATGGAAAGTGCACTTTAAGTGGAGGGATTTCCTTTTTATTTATTATTATTATTATTATTATTATTATTATTTTTAGAAAAGTGATTTTCACGTGCACTTAGGATAAAGGGGTCTTTTCTTATTTAATTTAAAGGGAGCATATTATTTTAATTAAATAAACATAGAATGAAGTGGTCAAACTTTAGGATATAATCAAATAAATGATTAATTAATTAAGAAGAATTGCTTTGATGCAAAGCAATGGTCTAATATTTTAATTTAATTTTTCATAAAGAGGGCTTATAGTTTACAAGACCAAAATTGGGTGATTACACTAACAGGGGTCATTCTCTTCCTTTGTTCCATATCCATCCATAGGAATTTTTTTTGAATTCTTTTTATCTTTTAGGCCATAGAGCTAGAAATCCTAAATAAACAAAGGAAATAGACTAGGATTCCCTAGGGTGACGCTGCTAGGAGTTGTAATTTTCTAGCACTATTGAAAAGTCAACCTTTCCATCTTGTTAGCTTGCATTTCATTCTTTCTAAAATTGACCCCCAAAAAGTGCTAGACACCCCTTTAATAGTGAAAGGAAACCCTAAATAGATGCTAGGAAGAGAATCATATTGAGAGCCTAAGATAGTTTAAATCTTATTTTGAAGGGTATCTAAGGTGTTAAATAATACACATTACTTTTATCATAGTTATTGTGTTGTCTCAAAACCTTAGAATATTGGTTCATGAAGCATTTTCATTCTATGGGTTCGACCATAAAGGTAGAACCAAAAAGGATGATATCATCTACAATTTTTTGTAGAATAATAAGAGGAAAAGTTAAAGCAGACCTTCCCATTGAAATTTTACCCCTATTATAAACCTTAATAAATTTATCTCCAAAAATTCTACAAGGATGATAAATAGATAAAGAGATAGGGCCCCCCTACCTAATACATCTAGTAGCTCTGAAGAGGCCTCTTAGAACTCCATTGACCAAAATCAAATATCGAACTGTAGTAACACACTCTCAAAACCAAACTGATCATTCTACTGTTGAACCTCAATTTCCCTAGGAATTTTAATATAAGGTCCTATTTGACTCTAGCATAGGCCTTGGAGATGTCTAGCTCAAATGTCATTCTTGGTTGATAATATTTATCCATAGAATGGAGGACTTCATGATTTGTGATAACAATATCAAGAATTTGTCGACCTGAGACAAATCCCTTTTGATTAAGATTAATAACACCATCCAAAAGGGGTTTAATTCTATTGACTAATTTTTTTGAAAAAAAAATCATGCACCGTATTGTTGAGGCTTATTTGTATGAAATTTGAGAGTCTTTGTGGCTCCTATATCTTAGGTATTAGGGAAATGAAAGAGTTGTTTAACACTTTTAGTAACTTAGAGTTTGAGTTTGTTATAATTTAATGATAGTCAAATTAAATTAAAAGAATAATTTTAATGAATAGTTATGACTTAAGTAATATGTCAAAGATCTCATCCTCAATGTGAGGATGAGTTTCTCTATTATTGATTCATGAATTATGAAACCTCTTAATTCCAAAAAAAGATATATGGGTAGGGACATTGTACACAAACACTCAAGCTATTGGTCTAGATCAAGGATGATAGGCTGATATTTTGAGGGATCTTACTACTTTCAGTGCAATTTTAGAATTGTAGACCCCTTAATTTGATTACACAATTAGGTAATCTTATTTAGTTCTCTCATAGGGCACTAATTAATTAAATATTAATTATTTAATTTATTTATGTCATCCCCTAGTTAATTAATTTAATTAATTAACTATAGTCCAATCAATTATCTAAATGACAACCCATAGTCTGATAATTAATTAAAACCCCCTTCCTCTATTAATTTAAATAAATATATTTATCTATTTAAATTAATTCACAAATCCCCTTTTCCTCTTATTTTGGGAATTAAATAAAATGTTTAATCCAATTTGAGTACATAACTCCTAATTTTAACCCCTAGCCTAACTAATCCCAACTACCCAACATTGAGTTCCTACTCAACCCAACTCATTCACATGTACTAATCATCCTTAATTAGCTAATTACCCATGATTAGATAATCCAACCCATCACTCATTCTCTCTCCACCCATCACATCCTCCTAATTCTCCCACTTGCCTCATAATCCAAGCCTAATCACTCCTTAAACATTTGCACAATCATAATCCATGGATTAAGAAATCGTAACCCAACCCAAGTCAACCCTCATGTCACATCCTCACATCCCCCAATTCTCTCACCCATGTCAACCTTAAAGGCTCTTACACATCTCTTACACACTCCATCTCCCTCTTACACATTTGTCTCCTCTCACATCTCCCAAAATGGTCACATTCCCCCATACCTTCCAACCTCTCCCATGTTGACACTTGTCACAATGAGAGGCATTTGAGAAAGCACAATCCATATGGACTCTCTCAAATGCACCTTGACCCTTCCTCAGGTTTGCATCTTGACTGTTCATTCACTTCTCCTCTTGCCTATAAATTGAACTCTCTCCTTCTTCATTTTCATCCACCATCTATGCAAAGTTATAATGCTAAATTGAGAGCCCAAAAACTATCAAATTACCATTATTATGCCAAAATCACTCCAAAACATTGAAGCTTGAAAAAAGTTCATCAGCACACATCCAATATATTAGAAAAATCCAAACATCAAGAAAGCCTTTTTGGGTTGTTAATTTGCACTCTCTTGTTTATGCTTTCTTTGTCTAATCTTAAGTGTAGTTTTTATCTTAGTTTGTGAATGCTTAGGCTTGTTTTTGTATTCTTTACACACAAATTTATTGCTTACATTTTGGCACACTTGGTGGGACCCACTTCTAGGGTCATTTTTATTTCTATTTCATCCTTTTTGCATTGCAAAAAACTAACCAAAACTAATTGTTTATTGTTGTTTAAGTGTTTTTGGAAGGTTTTTTGGGTTTTTGTAGGTTTGAGAAGGAATAAGGAGTATTCATGCCGCCATTCCCGCATTTGGTTTTTACACAGCAAAAAAATACACAGGCCTGCGGGATCGCGAGTAGGATCAATGGGATCACATTCCCGCGAAAACTTCTATCTTCTGTCTTTTTCTTTCTCTTTCGGTTCACCATTCTTTTTTCAACAATTTGCGAGATCGTGAATCTGCAATGTAGGAATGCACTTTGAACATGTGGGATCATGAGATAACATTGTAAGTCGTAAGGCATTAAAACCTATAAAAAAACCTCAAAATTGGTACCCACATATCTGCTAATAGACCTGTGAGATTATACATTGACCCTACGGGATCATGGCTGCAGGTATCACAAATTTTCTATCAGTCAATTCTCTATTTTATTTTTTAGATTAATAGACCTGTAGGATAACTTGTACGGCCCATGGGATCGTTGTTTATTGGGATACAAGATTGCAAGTATAGGTGGCAAGATTGTGAAATAATTTTTTAAAATAGAATATATCCACTTAAATTTGGTGTACTAAAAAGAACCTTGAATGCATACACAACACTTCATCATTTCTATTTGGGTTTAACAATGAACAAAGGATAAAATTAACAATCAAATCTTCACACTTCAATTTTGGGTTTAAAATGAACAAACAATCAAATCTTGAATGCCTAAGGGACAATAAATCAATGTGATAAATACTTCATTTTGGTGCTTAAAAAGAACAAAAACAAGTCTTGAATGCTTAAAGGAAAGTAACACATTTTGCAAAAGTTTACCTTTCAAGTGTCTTTTATTTTCACAGTGAACCTTGCATGCTAAAAATATGTGTTTGAAGTTCTAGGATAGAAAACACTTAGTGTAAATCTAGGTTCAATTTGGAATGAAGATTTCTTGGTGTGTTTGAAGGAGTTTTTTTCAACACTTTCTGAGAGCTTTTCAATTCTTGCAAAATCCTTGTTAAAGTAAGTGATGTAAAAATAATTAAATTGTATTTGTATCCTCTCTCCTCACCTTCACATAACTTGGGTGAAGAGAAAGATCAAGTTCAATTGGTTTTGCTTCTAGAGAGGCATGTCTAGAGAGAAGCTCTTCCTCTTTAGAGAATGATGCCAAACCAGTAATTCCCTGATTAGTATATAAAAAAGGTGTTGATAAAACTCTCGCTTTATCCTCTCAAGCTTGGATGAGGTGTGTTGATGGTAGTCTAAGGTAGGTGCATGATCCTACGATTGCGACATGGTCAACTAGGCTCTTAAGTGAGTCATGCACATACAAAATGATTGGGAGAATGCCACAGATCTTACTAGAAGCCATTAATGCAGAGGCCTGCCTGGTCTACTCTTGAAGGCTTGCTAATCTTTGTGCAAGGAGAATAGTAATCTCCCCAAGAAACTCATCATATCTTTCCATCCTTGAGCATTTAGAGTCAGCTAATACAACATTGTTGATCTATTGCGTGTTCAACAGTGGTCATATTTTATTAGCTCTTAGGTGTGTGCCTAACTCAATGAGCAAAGGTTTTCAACTCATGTCATTTCCTTAGGGTAGAAATTTCTTGTGCGTGTCTTTGAAGTTACCAAACTAGTGAAAACATTTTTTAAACATACACAAATAAGGTTACAAGTCCTTTTGCCAAATAGATCAAACTTATTGCCTTTTGTTCCTACAAGGTTTCCTTTTCTCTTGTGGGATTGTTTATCTATCATTTTTAAGAATCTAGAAATTTCTCAAATCCAAGTCATGGTACACTTACCGTAATCACTACCTCGCTTGAAATCCATGATCAGAGATTTGAAAATTTGGACTTATGACCGATTCAACAAAACACAAGAAAGAAAAGTTACCAACAACCCATGTGTATCGAGAGAAGAAAGTCACTAAATAAAAACTCAAGGATCATCAACCTATCCTAATTGTGATCAAAGAAGAAGCCAAGTATTAAGAGAAACTCAATAACATGACTTACAACACAAAGGTTATATAGTTTGGGGCACACTTCCAGATCAATCTCCATTTTTTACCCTGGAAAGAGAAAACTAGTCAGCATATCGTACATCATACCCTTTCGATTCTTGTGAGATTGTCTCAGCATCCCAAACACCTTAGGTTATCCTCTAGTTGCATTCATGTCATCTTCCTAGATAGCCAAAAATCAACCCTAAATCATCCTTATCCAAATCGAATCCAAAAATCCAAGCCATCCACCATCCCTTTAGTGTTGCATCCCTTTTGAGTTTCTTAAACCTCATCTTAAAATCAAACCCATCTTGTAGCTTCACCTCTTGACTGAGCATTGTCTAGGATAGGTCATACTTGTCTTTGTGGGCCTCATCATCTTGATGTAAAGATTGGCTTCAATTGACAAGGATCCCATCTTTTGAAGATCACAAGTCTATCTAAGGTCGACAATCCCACCCTATTTGATCTCACATTAGGAAAAGCAACACATTTTGGACACCTAGAAAATCCTTAGGTCTATAGGACTTTACCATCATCACATCTACCTGTCATCATCCAAACATCGTTTAAATCTCACCTTAGGTCATGCATTTACCCAAATCTTAGAAACATATCGTACTCATCCTCTCTTTACATCCTTCCCCATTTTAGGGTTTGCATTTCATGCCTGTTGAGACATGATCTAAGAAGAGAAATAATATGGACCCAAATATCACCACTATCTCATCTGACCCAAATGATCCTAACAACACCATGATAACATATGACCCCTAACCACTGCAACTCAAGAATGTATGGGCGGATTCAACTGAAGTGCCCACCATGAGTTCTATGGAATCATTTATGAGCCATTCTAGACATGCAAAAATAGTTAGTGCAATCATAGCTGATAATCATGTTTCCATTTTGGCCAACTATGCGTAGGAGGGTACTCCCATTCCACCACATCTTCAGCCCTTCGACCCCAAAAAACCCATACACATCCTCACCAATGCCAACCACATTTTTATCCAACAAATTATTGACTCCATCTTGCAATTATCCCAAGTGGCATCACCTATCCCCCATCTCTTGCAATCTAGTTCCACAAACCCCATAGTGCAAACAATGGCACAATCCACTCTTGTTTTCATCATGGGAGTGCCACCCCCACCTTCCACATTCCAAGCTTCCACTCAGGCATAGATATTTGCACAGGCACAATATATGCCTCCCACACAAGAGGTACCTCCACCTTCATGATCCAAGCCTCCATGTTAGCACCATTATTACAAGGAGGAACATAAGCATCTCCCTTCACCACTCAACAAACATTCACTCAATCTGTCACTTAGCCAACTTCTGCACAAGTTCCTCTCCCACCCTTCACCACCAACATGCAAGCCCAACAACTTTCTTTCATGATAGGAATGCCATTTATGGGATCCCAAAACCCACCATCCACATCACAAAATCCCACCATCACTCCCACATTCCCAACTGCCTCCACTTCTCAGCTTGTTGCAAGGACTGAATCTTCTTGGGGTTTTAATCAAGCACAAATGAATGCCCTAGGGATATAAATGCATGCACACATGTATAATTCTACAAGCATACGACTTGTTTAGTACGCTACATAACCCCCCCCCCCCCCCCCCCCCACCACCACCTCAAAATACATCTCTTCTTGTTGGGATATGAAAGATATAGTACTAAGAGGGGAGGGGTGAATCAGTACCCTCAAAAAATTTCAACAATTAACAATCTACAATAGTAGTGCTTAACTAATCAAGTGTGTCCATTATTTTTATAATACATTCAAATAACTTGTAAATGTAAAATGCATGTAAACAAAACAATAAAACATACATGAAATTGTTAACTCATGACTCAAGTATTTTGGTTACATAGAAACCCTTGTTAGAAGGTTAAAACTGCGGTGGGGATGACACCCGCAAATTCCTTCACTACTGTAGTAAATAAAGTATGCCAGTTAAGGCTACAATTATGATCACTTCTGATGATCTTACCCTGTTAGGAGTAACATAAGATCAACTAGATCTACCTTGTTAAAAAATTTTAGCAACACAAATTATGTGTGCACTCAGTTAAGAGATTTACATAAGACAGTTAAGTCTACTCTATTAAGAGATTTCCAATCTGTTACAATGGTTAAATTGATAACAATATAATATCTATAAATGACAACTTATGCTTGTCTGAATCAAATCTATGAAATATCAAATAGATATCACCTCAATGTGTAGAATATAACCTTTTGTCCTGCTCGGTAGCCTTGTATATTTCTGAAATACTATCTCTGAATAACTTCTTTGTCATGTAAATCCTTGTCTGATCTTTGATGTCCAGTGTGTGACTACTGCTTCATGATCTCCTTATCATGCGTTTACAAAAATGACATCTTTTAAAAATATATAGCAAGTTACTTGACCTAATTAGGGTTACAATATCTTAGAAAACCTAAGATCAACGGTGTACAAAAATAACCTAGATCTAATAGTTACATAGAAATCATCACAAAATTAAATGATTACATCCATATTAAATATGTCTCAATCTTGGTAAAACATTTATAGATCTGTGTAAACCATTTGTATAGAGATATGTGCCATTACTAATTACTATGCCATTTCCTTAATAATTGGGTAAACTCTGCATTCACTATTTGGTGAATAACTGATGCTCAATGTGTAGAATGCTCGGTGTTCACTAGCTCGGTACTCGGTAATTCTTGATGCTTGGTAGATATGCTTGGTTTTACGTGTATTCTTTTAGCTTAAGGTTCTACCTTGTATCTGCTCGATGTGAAGGCTTTTTAAGTTTAACCAACTAACTTGTTTAACTCCTTATTCCAACTAAATAGCTTAGATTACCGACTGAATTTGCTTGATACTAATGAAAATACTTAATGCTCAAATAGAGATAACAATCTCCCCCTTTGGCATTAGTATAAAAACCTTTATGTATATGTACCAAATAATCTTAAATTTTTTTACTAACTCCATATGAATACAAAATATATATACATACTCTTTAAAATACTTTACAAGCTCTTTACAAACTCCCCCTTTGTGCATGCTCTCGATATTTAGTGAAGTACATTGGCATATACATATTTCCCCCCTTTTTAAATTAATGCCAAAACAAAAATGTACTTATAACTTGTCAAAAATGTGCTTTTGGGTTTTCTGCAGTGAAGCCAAAAGGTTTTCCCATTCCTCTTTCAAGTTGTCAAGAGCAATGTGCTTGAGACCGACTTGTGCATGCATATCAAAAATATTTTCCAAAACTTATATTTATGGGGTAGCTACTAAGGCTTGAGCCTTCTCAATGTGTCTCTCCATGATTTTTAGGTGTGGAAGCAACTCGGCTTGTAGCTTGGTGACTTGGTCACTTATAGTGTCTTCCTGCTTCCTTAAGTCTGATCTCAACTGCCTCAGTTCTTGAACTTTTAGTATATGCTTGAGAAAAGCATTAGGCTCAGTTAGAGATGCATTTACACTGACCAAAATTTCCTCATCTAATTTCTTTATCTTTTCACTGATCTTGGCAGTGAAGTAATCCACAGTACATAACTTAAACAAACTTTGTACAGTTCTCTAAGTAATATATTGGAGCTCAGTTATTACCTTAGATAGTTTCACCTTATTGATAGCCACTTCTTGACTAATTGTCTCAACTAATTTCATCTAAATCTTCGCTTCAACCCTTTCTTCAATTATTTTCTCGGCCTCAATATTAGATGTGTTGATGTGACTTGTTAGAGATGCAAGTTGATCTAAAATGGGAATGTCCTCATTTATTGTGGTATTAGGAACAACTTGCTGAAGGATATCTCTAACATCCTCTAAGATCTATTTGCTCTTTCTCTCCTTCCTGAGTTTTTCTTGTGCTACCTTTCTTGTACACAAATCCCCATATTTTCTTAATTCCTTGGGGTCCAATGTCCTAGGGTCACATGCCAGGATCTCTATAATCTCATCTAGTGTTACAGGTCCTTTTTCCTTTTTCTTCTTCTTTTCTTGTAGTGAAGTTTTTACAAATAGAACTAGAGCTTTAACCTCTATATTTGTCTATTCATGCTTGGTTGACACACTTTCTTCTTTTTTCTGCTTCCTGGTGACCTGAGTCTTGATCCATTAAGTAGGGGCTTCGGTTGTGGTGTCGGTATTTGTAGTCTCTGTCAACTTGGGTTCTTTTGGTGCTTGTGTCTTGACCTCTATTTCTTTAGATGCATTTGGCTCGGTTGTGCATTGTTCACTTGATCCTTGATCCCCTGTTGTGTCTTTCTATTGCTTAGGGGTTGAGCCTTCAGGTTTCCTTTGAGAAATTATCTGAACTACTTGTACTAGTATAGGAAGGTCACCCGATATTGTACTTGCTGCTACCTTGATAGGTGTTGTCTCTTTAGTTTGATCTGCAATAATGGTAATATCCTCATCATCTTTTACATCATCAGGATCACCATTTGTGATGTATTCAATAAGAACATCATTATTCCTTGTTATTGTGGTTTGCTCAGGAGGATCCTAGTATACTTCCTGATATCCTACTATATAGAAGTAAATGGCTATGGTGGTGTCTGGTACCTCAGTGTTGGATATTTCTATGGGGTCCTTGGTAGCCAGATCAACATCATCCAAGTGTAAGCCTTTACCTTTTCTTCTACTCTTCTTCTCGGGTATCACCACCAGTGCTAGCTTGTCAACTTTAGCTCGAGCTTGGAGAATAGAAGTCCATAATAACTAACTATTCTCATTGACTTCTGCAAGTTTTCCAGCCAAAATGTCCAATGCTCTTCTCTTTACCAAAAATCTCTTAGAATACTGCTTCATCAGCTCTTCTATATCAAGGACTATTAATGTTGGCATTTCCAATATTAAGGACTGTTCCCTCATCTTCTTTTATGTACTTACAACATCTGTCCATCTAGCAGATACTTTATCATATAAACTTTTAGGTACATATTTAGAAAATTCAATTGGTACCTTTTTGAATTTTATCATCATTTGGATGACTGCCTCTTCTATCTTATTCTAGTTCTCGGTTGACATATGTACAAACTGATTCAATTGTGGGTTGCTAAGGCCTCTAGTATCTATTATTGTTTCTGCTATCTCATCAACATATTGATTTTTGTTTTGAACTACCTTGAATTGATTTGGATCTTCCTCTTCTTCATCATCAATGTCATCCTTAACTCTTATTAATTTTCTCCTCTTCTTTGGTGCCTCAGAGGTAGATTGTGCACCTCTCTTCTTTTGATAGGTCTTAGTAGGAGTAGGCCTTGATATATTTACAACTCCTTTCTTCAAAGGTGGTCAAGCAATAGTGGTAGATCAAGTTTTGGCTCTTGTTTGAACTTATGTCTACTTCTTCTTTGGAGTGGTCTCGACCAGTGTAGACTCCATGTCTTTTTCTAACTCAGTTGCCTCTTCAACATATGCAGTGTCAGCTAGAATTAAATGACCCTTGGTTTCTACCTCAACCGGAATATCCTCAGATGTATCAACATCATCTGCATCATCTCCAAATTGTTTCACTAATTTATCTCTCATTTTCCTTGATTTCTTTGTAACTTTCCCAATTACAAGATCCATTTTTATTCTCTGTTTGGCCTCCTCATAGGCTCCAAACCTAGTGAGGTTTGGATCCTTAGGCTCTACCAGTAAATCCTTAATTAACCTAGATGCCCGGTCAATATCTATCTTGTATCCCATTGGTGCTAACCATTTTGTTGACAGTTCAACTGCTTTAATCACTATGTAGTCAGTGTCAACTAAGAAACAAATGTCATGCTCAAACTCTTCAACCAACTATCTTAGTATCTTGCTTCTTGCATTCATTCTATGTTTAAATTTTTCAAAGTAAACATCCATTATACTCACAAAATTATGTCCTAAAATTTGTATAAAGTCATTAACTTGTAGTGTAACTGGCTTGTCAGTTGTCCAATCAACATTACCGATGGAGGGGAAAAAATTTTGCACATAGAAAAATATGCAAAGTAGCAATGATCCAAACTTACATGTATTTTATTTTTCCGACCGAATGGTTTTCATATTCTCTTCTAATTGCTTCAGAAATAGCTCGGCAAGGTCCAACTGAAATCCCTTCTTCACAATTTTGTAAGCTATGTCAGCTGCTCCAAATGATACACTATTAGTTCTACTTGATTGAAATATTTTGTAACCAATAACATATGCACTGAACTTGGTTTCGAGATCAACAATAGTGTTTACTTTCAATCCTCTACCATCCCATTCTGCTCCAGTATATTTCTCTATCTCGGTCCTTGGTGCACTCCTCAGTGCTTTCACCTTATCAGTTATATCATAACCAGTAACTGCGTGAATAATATCTCTGGTGATTTTAATAGTTCATCCAGACATAGTTTTCCATCATGCACACAACTTAGAACTATCCTGATCCATTAATTATTGAAAACTTTTAGGAAATGTAGGGCATTTATCAAACCCTTTATTCTCAAATTCTCATGATCATCCTTCAGTTTCCCATTAACACTTAGCTCCTAAAATGTGGAAATGAGCTCAAAGTCACCAATCTCACTAATTTTATAGTGTATGAAGGCACAGATTTGGTGCAGGAGCACCTAGGTTCTTGGCTAGCCTAACTCCTAGTTTTTGGCTTGTAGTGACCTTAGCCAAGTCAGTGTCCAATAAGGACTTAGAAAGTCCCTAGTGTGGGTGTGAAGAGATCCAATATGTTTAGGAAGGTTAATAGAAGTCTTAACTAAAGCTTTATTAGGCTTGAGGGTACCTAAGAAGTTTGGTTTACATGCCATTTCAGTGTACCAGCTAGTCAAAGCATAGGATTGACTGTATGAAATGGAGAATTAATATAGGAAATGGTCCTAGGAGGGTTATAATAGTCTTAGAGATCATTTAAGACCCATTTGGATGACTTAGGAAAATTTGTCAACAAGAATGTAAAAGTTGTCAATGACAACTTTGCAATTTTGTAAAGTTGACATGACAACATTTTGTCAAAAGCCTGTCTGAGAGCCAAAGGTAGTTAGGGGTTAGTCTAACTAATTGGATCGATTCCCCTATGATATTTAAGACATATTTCAACCAAAGGAGGGGATTGGATCTATGTAATGATTTTAGTTTTTTGTTTATGAATAGACTGGTATGACTGTGAGACCGTAACAGTGCCTAAAAGCTCGGTTATCCTTTAGCTATGGATTAGAAAAGAGAATCTCATTACTTGTATTAGTTCTACTTAGTTTTCTAAGTTCTTTTGTGTTATTGTTTTAGTAGCAAGGTTTTTCATTTTGCATGTTTTAAAACTCCTCCTATGTGACTAGTTTACTGGTGCATCTAGAGTAGAGGTCAATAAAATGTCTCTAGCATGAGTTCCCATGGAGGGATTTGTATGGCCTCTTGGGAAATGCTAGGGTATTGTATATAATTTTTACATATGTATTTTCTTAACCAGGTTTGTAGTGGAAGCATTTTTTAATTCAAGCCCTAGGCGAGCCAGTGCATGCCTGGTTAGGAAGCTTGACAGTGAATCAGAAAATGATAGGGGGCTTGGGGATTGAGTAAGTCAATCCAAGTGTAGAAGAGTGAAGTTTACATGTCAAAGAATCAATCCTAAGAAGGAGAGTCCTTGGTCAATTTGAAAAGGGGTGTAAAAGCTAAACTCTCACTGAAAACTAGAGAGACCTAATTAGGCCTAGAAAATAGGCATGGTTGTAGGAAGTACAATACGACCAACTTGAAGATCCAAGAACTTGTGAATCTAGGAGAACTTAAAAAAGGGTGTCATAATATGGTCTTATATTTTCAACTTGTTTGGAGAGTTTAAAAGATATACATTGAAAAGGGAGTTTGAAGACCTAAAAAGGCCTAATAGGGCTTTAGGCTTATTTCTTGGAGATCGACTATTGAAGGAAGATAGATAGAGAGTAATACACCTCAAAATAAGTCAAAATAACCTAAAAAGGAGTCTTCTATCATAATTTTAGAAGGAATGATAATGGATTAGTAAAAGGATGAACTTGAAGGATGAGTTCATGTGAAGGAGTAAGGACAAAGAAGGGGACCAAACCTTGGTAGAGAGGTCTAGTGGAGTGGAGGTGATTGAGAAGAATCCCTCAGTGAATAAGGTCTAAGATAACCCTAGAAAAGGTCAAGAGAAGGTCCTTGAACAAGTCCTAGGTGAAATAGACTACAGAGAAAAAACCTCCCTATCAAAATATCTTCAACCAACAAAACCCTAGGTGGTATGCTTGAAAAAGCTCTAGTTCTATCGGTTTACGAAGCAACTTCAAGATGAAGTTTGTACTTCAACTCATCACATGTTGCTGATATAATTAACCTAACATCCTCCTCTTCTAGAGTCTTAGATTTGTTAACCTTTGATGCAGATGCCATTGTTCTTCAATTTAGGGCTTCGAAAAATAGAAATGAAATAACTCAATGATGATAGAACTTACTTGTAACTATGATAAATCTGCATGGAAACCTTCAAATCTTTGATCAACTACACTAAAAATCCTTTGCTCAAATTCACTCTTGAAATCTCTCATCTCTTTGTGTTCGCAATGTGAAAAATAAACTAAGTCCATCATGTATTTATAGAAAATTTTAACTTTCTTCTCAAACTTTTCACAATAAATGCTTGACCTAACATAGCTTGGTAAGAATAGTCACACTCAGTGTATACTTCAAAATATCCAAATCTTAGTTAACACATAAAATATCACTCGATTAATACCATGACTTGATTAACCTTTCCAATAGTTACTGACTAGCAACTTCTTACTCGGTCTAGCATATACCAATTGTATTCATTAAAAGTTCAAAACATATATAACCATAGTGCATCTTATTTCATGTAGATTTGGTATGTGAAAAATTTATATAAGGAACTATAAGTTAGATATAACTAATTGGAATTTGCAGTTCCATACATACCTATTCAACTTAGGTGGAAGTGGTGATGTCACCCAATCCAATGGGTGAGGTGTCACCGACAACATTGCTTGACTCAACATTATCATTTTATGCTTTTATCCACATAGTGTTTCTTATCCTTGTGATATCCTCGATTGTATTTCCATTCTCATAAGTTTTTGCTTCTAGTTCTCGGTCTCTACAATCTTTACTTAAGTGACTGACCTTGTGACAATGTAAACATGCCATACCAGTGTTAGTCCTATTGTGAGATCTACCTCTTTAGTTCTTCCTTATGCAGTTAGCTACAATATGTCCATACCTTCCACATGCTGTAAAATTAACCCATGTGTTGTAATCCCAAGTTTAAGCATTACCTTGTCTTCTCGGTTGATAGGTTTTGTTTTGTCCTTACAGTGTCCAGACTTGCTTCATCTTTGTTCTGCATTCGTGTGCAATGTATCCATGCATGTTGCAATTGCGAAAATGTTTCTCCATGTAGGGTTTGTTAGGAGTCCTATTCAACTTAGATCTGCACTCATGTGCCTGATGTCCATACTTTTTACAACTATAACAATAACCATTAAACTTATGAGTGGATTTATGAATACCTTTAGCTTTGCTCCTGCAAACATTGGATGTGTGGCCTGGTTTTCCAAAATGATAACATGATAGCTTCTTTGGTCTTTGATTTATGTAGGCATTCACTTGTTCATCTTTTTTTGATGATTCTCCTTTCTAGGTGTAGCCTAGTCCAGTAGTACTTCCAAGTCCTCTTTGACTGATCAGAAATTCATCAATTTTCTTAGAACTGTCTTCAACTTTCTTCATCATTTCATTATGCCATTGTTGCATCTTGACTTCATTTTTCAATCTCTCATTTTCTTCTCTGACTTCACTGATGTCTTCTAGTTTCCTTGTAAGCTCATTGTTTACTCGGTTGACTTCTTGACTTATAATAACCATCTGATTAGAAATTTCAAAATGATGTTCGGTAAGTCTCAGTATCTCAGATTCTTTCTCTTGTAGTTTCTTAGTCATTTGTCTTCTGTCTTCAACAACCAAGTTTCTCTCTTGTTCAGCTTGCCTAGCATTGTACATGACATCAATCATTCTCACCATTTGTGTTTCTTGTCCAATCTGCAAGGCTTTGACTTGTTCAGTAAGATGTAGATTCTTCTCAAATAAATCAGAAATTGCTGCTTCAAATATGTCAGATACACTACCAAATCCAGATCCATAAATCTCAAATGGGTTATCAATATCTTCTTCATGATAATTATTTTCACAGTACCGAATAGCCATATCCTTTCTCTGAATCAATTACTTCTTCAATTCATCTTTGGCTTGCTTGAATTGTTCAATGAAGATTTGCATCTGAATCCTCTGATTCTCTATAGTCTTGTCAAACCTGTATCTTTCCATCCTGAGATCTTTCCTCTTCAGTGGTTAAACTATCAAATAAGAAATCTAGCTCTAATACCAATTGTTGATATAGGAAAGTATAGTACTGAGAGGGGAGGGGTGAATCAGTACGCTAAAAAACTTTCACCAATTAACAATCTACAATAGTAGTGCTTAAGTAACTAACCGTGTCCATTATTTTTAGCATACATTCAAATAATTTGTAAATATAAAATGCATGTAAACAAAACAATAAAACATACATGAAATTTTTAACTCATGACTCAAGTATTTTGGTTACGCAAAAACCCTTGTTAGAAGGTAAAAAATGCGGTGGGGATGACACCCACAAATTCCTTCACTACTGCAGTAAATAAAGTATGTTGGTTAAGGCTATAATTGTGATCACTTCTGATGATCTTACCTTGTTAGGAGTAACATAAGATCGACTAGATCTACCTTGTTAAAGGATTTTAGAAACACAGATTATGTGTGCACTAAGTTAAGAGATTTACATAAGACGGTTAAGTATACTCTATTAAGAGATTTACAATCTGTTACAATGGTTAAATTGATAACAGTAGAATATCTATAAATGAAAACTTATGCTTGTCTAAATTTAGATCTATGAAATATCAAATAGATATCACCTCAATGTGTAGAATATAACCTTCTATCATGCTTAGTAGCCTTGTATGTTTATGATAAAATGATACTATCTCTGAATAACTTCTCTGTCATGTAAACCCTTGTTTGATCTCTGATGTCCAGTATGTGGCTACTTCTTCATGATCTCCTTATCATGCATTTACAAAAATGACATCTTTTACAAATATATAGCAAGTTTCTTTGACCTAATTAGGGTTACAATATCTTAGAAAACCTAAGATCAACAGTGTACAAAAATAACCTATATCTAAATGTTACATAGAAATCATCAAAAAATTAATGATTACATGCATATTAAATATGTCTCGATCTTGATAAAACATTTATAGATCTGTGTAAACTATTTTCATAGAGATATGTGCCATTACTGATTACTATGTCATTTCCTAAATAACTTGGTAAATACTGCATTCACTGTTTGGTGAATAACTGATGCTTGGTGTGTAGAATGCTCAGTGTTCACTAGCTTGATACTTGATAATTCCTAACACTTGATAGACATGCTCGGTTAAACTTGTATTATTTTAGCTTAAGGTTTTGCCTTGTATCTGCTCGATGTGAAGGCTTTGTAAGTTCAACCGACTGACTTATTTAACTCCTTAATCCAACCTTTACTGACTGAATATCTTAGATTACTGACTGAATTTGTTTGATACAAATGAAAATACTTAATGCTCAAATAGAGATAACACTTCCAACCTTCACCAACTATTTAGCCATGCTAACAAGCATCTCTCAAACTATGTCACCACCTCAACAATAGAGTTCCTCTCATCTTGTCAGCTACCTCACGCAACCACCTCCTACCACCAGCTTCCAAGAAACCATTCCATCACTTAGCAATGCAAGCATGTACCCCACATATATTGGCCAAGTCCAAAGCCAAGTGCACCAATAATCTACACCATTCTACCAGCCTCCTCCACAACAACAATACTTCCCAACCTAGCAACAAAATCCCCTCATCTCCCAACAATAACAAGAAATGCCATACCATGCACAACAATATGTTGCCACACCCCAACAACCATATGTCACCCAACCACCACTTCAGAACCCATTCCAATCTGCCTATATCTCAAGGCAATCTCCTTACCCTATCTCACAATACCCACCTCAAAATCATCCATATTCTTCTACACCATCAGACCCCTTCCCAATGGGAGTACCCACTCAAATGCCTATCAATTCAGAATGGGAAGTGTAGACATGGAAAATTGGCAAAAGGCTTAAATCAATCAAAAAGTGCAATCAAATCATCAAAATAGCACGAAAAATCAATAAATGGAACAAAGGCAATTCAAATCAAAGGAAAAATGATTAAATGATTAAATGAAGCTTGAAAAGGGGAAAAACACTATGAAATTGATTAAATTCAATTAATGACATAGTTGTTGAAAGCAAAAATCAAAATGAACCTCTTACCCTTCATGGCTAAATTTAATTACTTTAATTAAATTAATAAATCATAATTTCCCTCAACAAAGCAAATTGGAGACAAAATGGACACAAATCACTCACTTTTGTTGAAATGGTCCAGCCTTTTGAAACCATTTAAATGATTGTCCCCTCCTTGTCCCCCCATTTATGGACAAAGCAAAGCCAATTGACCTTACCCAAGCATAACCATGATCAACTCACTCTACCCCCTACCCTTGGGAAAATCCTATAAGTAGAAAGCATTTTGAGGCATTAAGGATCCATTCCATATCTTTGAATTGCAACAAAGCTCTTGCAATTTGCATCCACACCACTCACTTGTCAATTTTAATAGCTTAATTGCTTTGATCATAGTAGATTGTTCATCAAATAGAGCTAGAATTTGATTGAATAGATCTTAATTGCATATCATATAGCTTAATTCTCATCTTTAGAGTGTCACTAGTGAGGATCATAGCTGAGAGCCTCATTTACCACTTTATTTTAGAGATCCATGAGATGTTGATGGATTAATTGTGCATTGATTAGATTAGTTCTCACTCTAATTCTTGTTGTTCTTAGTTAATCTTGTAATTTCATGAAGGTGAATAATATCATCACATAGGAAGAAATAAAAAATTCTCTTAAGGAGCTCTAAGATGGTATTGAGATAAAAACATTCAAGTTCGAAGAGGTTTGCCCCTATCCTTTTGACAGATCTACCACAATGGTTCCCTTCTCCAAGCATTTTGAAACCCCCAAATTTGATAAATATCAGGGGAAGGGAGATCCATTCAGCCACATCAAGGATTTTTACTTAGCTTGTCAAGAGGTTTCATACAATGACAACTTCCTTATGCACCTCTTCCCCAAGAGCTTGGGAGGAACTACCATCAAGTGGTTCTATAAGATACCATACAGATCAATAATAACATTTGTCAAGCTTTCTAAAAATTTAGTAGCACAAGACGTACACAATGTCAAGAACAAGATATCCTTGTTGGACTTATGCAACTCTAAACAAAAGGGAGGTGAGAGTCTGGCTGACTACTTGTAAATATGACAAAAAATCACCATGAGGTTGTCCTATCAACTACCAGAAAAGCATCTTACAAAAATCTTCATCGATAATCTACATTTGAAGTTATCCCACTTTATGAAAATGAATTGCATACAAACCTACCAATACATTAAAGGCAAAGGGGTGTATATTGAAAGAGGTCTCTTGGACATTGATACCATTAGGAATTACAAGGAAAACTCCCAAGATTGACCCAACAATACTCGACTGTGGTATTGGAATAAGAACAAGAACACCATCATAGATGGGGCCATCAACACCAAGCACGTTTAAGTTGTCGTGGTTGGTCCTAGTCCACCTACACTAGCATGTCAGGAACAAGCACCTTCTTACCAACAACCTCAGTAACATTGTCAAAACCTACCCAATCAAACCAATGCCATATTGGTTACCAAAGGTCAGAACAAGCCACACATCCAAAATAACCAAAAGTGCACATTAAACCCTTTCAGTGAACCTTTGGATGTCATCTTTTGTCGAATGGATAGTGCTAACATGATTGTATATCTCCAGACCTATTTATTTGATGAGTCAACCCCCAAATCAGCATGGTACAAAGATAACGAGTATTGTGATTATCACCATGTTAAGGGACACGCTACCACAAAATGCATGAAACTCAAACACTATGTTCAGGACCTCATTAACAAAAAGGAGATCACCGTTGATGCGCCTACGCAAGCATCACCCAACACCAATTTGTAGATCTTTCAAAATGTGTTTCCTCAGCATAATGTAGGCAATAACCCAACCAATGCTAATCTCACCCCAGAACCCAAGCAAAGGAAAATAAGGTGACAATGCTGATAGAAAGGACTATACCGCTACCTATATCAATTACAATAATTTTGTTGGTTGCATCTCCTAGGTCAAACCTATTGTAATTTCATACATGTCAAAGGAGATGACAATCAGTGTGTAGTTACTACATGAAAAGGTCAGATATTTGTTGTCGGTGCTAATCTTATGGCTACACCTAATGTGTAATACAACCACCTAAGACACCTTGGGAATACACCTACCCAAATTTCCATCCTTGACCTTCTTCATACCTCACCCATCCATTGAGACATCCTTAATAATACCCTCCAAGAAGCACGTGTCCTACCGACATCAACATCATATAGTTCAAGAACCTCATGGGGCATTTGTCTACATCTTCCACCCTTTCCTTCAAGCCTTCTGACATTCCATCCGCTGAGCCATATCACAATCTCCCATTTTACATCATCATAATGGTCAATGACTTTTTCGTTAAGCAGGTCATGATAGATAATGGTTCGGCCCTAAACCTGTGTACACTAAAATTTGTCCAATGGGTAGGATACTCAAAGGCTGACATTTTACATGAAGTCATCACTATAAAAGCCTATGACAACTTGGAGCATACCTTAGAAGGTACTATTTTGTTTCTCATCAAGATGGGCCCAACAATTTAAGAGACCATTTGCCACATTATTGATCTTGACCTCCCATACAACATTCTCCTCGATCAACCTTAGATCCATTCCATCAAACCCGTACCTTCCACATATCATCAGTTCATCAAATTCCCACATCAAGGCATTGAAATCACCATTCACAATGATTCCCAACCCTTTGCATATTGTCATGAATTGGAAGCATCCTTCCCCCACTACACCCACTATCCTGACATCGATATTGGTACTTCTATTGCCAGCTCATCCTGATCCCACTATGATCTAGAGACCATCTTATCCTCCACCCTTTCTTACATCAAGATCAACAATAGGGGCTACAACGAGTACAACCTAACTGATGTCTTTGTAGTAGGGGCCTTGCCATTGGATCCACATACTCAGGGACACCTCTGTCATCAAAGAAAACCCTCTCAAGAGGACCCTAAAGTCAAACAAATGGGACCATCAACATTTGTCTCCCATGGAATTCTGAATAGCTAGCAAATGGACCTTGACATTAACAGATGGTTGTACAAGGACCCCCCACCTCCTGAAACTGAGCTCCTTGGGTATTTTAAGGACAAATACCCCATATCACATAAATGGTCCATATAACAATGAAATTATCAGGGTGGCAGACCAAGACCTATAAAAGGCGGTGCAAAAGACCCACTAGAGGCCTCATAGAATCCCAAACATCGAGGCATTAGTTTTAATACCCCTCTCTTGCATATATAAGGACCCAATACCATGACCATGGCCACCAATGTGACCAACGTGATCCTATTGAACATCCAGGATGAACTCATGGAAGTTGAAGACATCCCTAAAGAGGAAGAAAAGTGTTCATATGATGATATATTTGATGATGAAACCTTCCTGGGAAATTTTGTCCTCTGTCAACTCACCATTAACCTTATCAACCTCTCCCTCATCCATCCTAAACTCATAGACTAGGACCAACCACACGTGGCACACATCAATGAGTTCTGAAGTGAGGAAGAGATCCTAAGATTCATGGTGGCATTAGATCAACAAGAATGGGGGCATTAATCAACATACATCTACAAGCTTGATGCCAATGGATACTTTAGGGGAGAGGAGGTCTTTAGTCACAAAATGAAAAAGAAAAAAGAAAATAACAAGTCCTTTTGTGAAAAACCCCTTTAGGGCACATTATGACTCCAAAAAGGTAAAAAAAAAGGGCATATCTTCTAGTGAAAACCTCTCCGAGGTGCTATAGGATGAAGACTTGCCTCTTCCTCCCATCCATGACTATAGAATATAGTAGTCATCAATCCTAATCGAAGACACCAAGCCAATCAACTTGGGAATGAAAGAATGTCCAAGGATCACATACATTGTAGCATCCTTAACTAAGGGTGAAGAGATAGATTTCACAACACTCCCCCATGAGGCAACCATCAAATTTGCATGGTCATATGCTCACATGTTTGGGCTGGATCCAAATCTGGTTGTTTATCACCTTGCAGTAGATTCAAATGCAAAACTAGTCAAATAGAAGCTACACAAGATGCATGCGAAGGTGGCCCTACTGGTAAAGGTAGAACTAGATAAGCTCCTACAATAAAATATCATTCGTACCATTGATTAATCAAAATAGATATCTAACATGGTGCCAGTCACTAAACCATCAAGGGAAATTAGGATCTGCACAAATTTTTGAGACCTAAATAAAGCATGTTGTAAAGATGATTTCCCCCTGCCAAATATCGACATGATTGTTGACCTAATGACATGCCATGAGATGTTATCACTTGTGGATTTTTGCTTAGGGTATAATCAAATCCATATAGTAGAAGAATACCAACACAAGTCAACCTTCATGACACCATGGGGCACATTCTATTACAATTAATGGAATTCATATTAAAGAATGCGAGAGATACATATCAAAGAGAAATGACCACTATCTTCTATGACATGATCCACAAAATAATTGAATACTACGTGGATGACATCCTTGCAAAGTCAAAGACATGATTAGAACACCTTGATATCCTTGAGCATGTGTTCGATCACCTACATTACTATGGTTTGAAATTGAACCCAAAGAAGTGTGTCTTTGGTGTCACACCGGGAAAGTTATTAGGGTTCATTATATTATGATGAGGCATCGAGATTGATCCCAAGAAAGTTAAAGTCATTATGGAAATGCCTCCACCATGCATACTTAAGAAGCTAAGGAGCTTACAGGGTAAGCTACAATTAGTCTGTAGATTCATATCTCAGTTAGCAGACAAGTGCCAACCATTCACACATCCACTTCACAAATATGCAAGTTTCAAATGGGATTCGATCTATCAGAGAAGTTTAAAAAAACTCAAGGAGTACTTGGCTAACTCACCCATCCTAGTGCCATTGACGCTAGGGCACCCGCTCATCCTATACGTCTTAGTAACTACAATGACATTGGGGGGACTATTGGTAGAACTTGATAACAATGGAAAGGAATGCACCATCTACTACATTATTCAAACACTTGTCAGCTATGAGTTGAGCTACTCCCCCAAGGAAAAGGAATGTCTTGCAGTGGGTTTTTCCACTCAGAAACTTCGACACTACATGCTAAGACACACTGTAACACTTATCTCCAACGTAGATCCGCTAAAGTACTTGCTCTCAAGAATGACACTCACAGACTGAATGGGAAAATGGATTATTCTCCCGAGTGAATTTGACATCCATTATGTTGATAGAAAACAAATAAAAGGGAAATTCATTACAGATCAGCTCGTTGAAGCCCCCTAGTCGATGCATATCCATTAGTGATGGAGTTTCCTGATGAACACCTCTGCATGGTTGAGGAACAACCAACCTGTAAACTATACTTTTATGGATCATACATTTCACATGGATCAGGAGAAGGAATCCTCTTTGTTACTCCACAAGGTTATTACATACCCAAATCATTCAAGTTGGGGTTCCCCTGCACCAATAACATTATAGAGTATGAGGTGCTCATCTCAGGCCTCAAAATGATAATCCAATGGAATATCATAAAACTACAAGTGTTCAGGGATTCCCAACTAATCATCAAGTAGGTACTAGATGAGTTTCAAATAAAAGATGATAAATTGCTACCATACAAAGAGCTCATAGACATAATGAAAGAATAGTTCATAAAATTGCAATTCACACAAGTACCCAGTCTTCAGAACAAAGATGTAGACGCTATGGAAACTATTGGGTCATTATTGGAAATCCCTCGAGACTCAACACATTATGAATTCTTAGTCGAGCAACTACACACACCATCTTATGAGAATGTTGATTCAGAGATGGTGTGTGTTCTGGTTGGTCCTCAGTCCCCATGGTACTACAACATCCACGCTTATCTAAAAAATGGTATCATATCCTCTCACCTCACAAACACCCAATGCCAGAACCTTATTCACAGAGCTTCCCACTACACTCTTGTAGATAACACCCTATATCATTGTGGGTATCATAACATCCTCTCTTGATGTTTAGACTCAAATGAGGTTGTCCTGGGTTTACAAGAGGTTCACACTGGAATCTACGGTGCCCATAGAAGTAGCATGGTCCTAGAAAAGTAGCTTCTGAAAGCCGAGTATTAGTGGCAAAAAATGGAGCACAATGCCTGTGATTTTGTAAAGAAGTGCCTACCATGTCAACAACATGATAATATGATCCATGCTCTGGCACAACACCTTCAGCCCATTACGCCACCATGGCCTTTTTCATGTTGGGATTTCAACCTCATTGGTAAGATCACTCTTCTTTCCTTAGATGAACACAAGTATATCATAACTGTCATAAAATATTTCACGAAATGGGTTGAAGCAATTCTTCTTACCCTAACTACTGTTGTCCAGATATCTAATTTCCTCCTCTACCATATCATCTGTCATTACAACATCCCCTCCACCATTTTTATAGATCATGGCACACCTTTTGAAAATTAGCATATGAAAGACCTATGTGCCAGATTTTGTATCCATCACCATTTCTCCAGTCCATACTTCCCTCGACGAAATGACCAAGCTAAGGCAACTAACAAAACCATCCTAAAAATCCTCCAAAAAGTTGTCAATGATTCTAGTTGTGACTAACACCTTCAAATCAATCTCTCCCTCTGGGCCTATCACACTTCATTTTGTACTCCCACAGGTACCACCCCATACTCCCTTGTATATGGCGCTGAAGCCATCTTACCAATTGAGCTTGAGCTACCTTCATTACATGTATCCATGAAGAACTATACCACTGATGAAGACTATCACATGACACGTCTTACCCAGTTGGACTTGTTAGACAAAAAGAGACAATGCGCCTATGATCACATGAATGTATACCAAAATCATCTTAAGAGAAGCTAAAATAAGAAAGTCCACCCTAGATAGTTCCAAGTGGGCGGCATGGTCCTAAAGGAGAATCAGAAAGTGCAAGCTAATTGAGAAAAGAAAGGAAAGTTTGAGCCTACCTGGTTGGGCCCTTACATTGTGACAACATGTTTTATCTTAGGAGCTTATCAATTATCTACACCTAAAGGGGACCCCTATATGATCCTATCAACATCATCCATTTGAAGCGGTTCTATGCCTGAACCATTTCCTATGTACCTAAAAAAACTTAAAAATTATAAAATGTCCTGAAAAAAATCATTGTCTTGGTGAAAACCTGGTAAATAGGCACCTTGATAATATAAAAAATATCAAAAAATTTTTAAAAAATGATGAAAAAAGTACAAAGAAATAATTGTCCAATGGTAAAAAATTGGCAATCAAGTGCCTTAGACAAGTATGTTGGTGAAAACCTAGAAACATGCACCATACATAGTGGACCATATCATTATCTATCAAAATCATGCTTCGCAACCAAACACAAACCTACCCATCATCTCGCCACCTACACTCCTTCCATAAATCTTCATTCCCAAGGTGTTCCCACCCTTGCATTAGAAAGAGTAAATTACTATCCATTATCCTGAGCTTCTTGTAATTACTACAACACATCCTATCCCCGAATTCTAAGCTGTGTATATAATTGTCATGTCTTGATCTATCCTAATTCCTGAGCTTTGTAAAGTGTTAGCTGTATATAGTATCTTGTCTCGTTCTTGTACGATATTGTTAGGTCCCCTTGTATATATCTCTGTTGTCTCGCATAAGCATGGTCATTTCCATTGCCCTCCCAAGTCGCCTTTCACAACAAGTGTCTCAACAAGAAATTATCAATCATTGTGGTTATCCCAAAGTCCTTTGTTTCTATCAAGACCCAATTTGTAGCCAATATTGTCAACCAGATCCTTGTAAGATGCATCCTTCCTCATGTTTAACCTAATCACAACATCTCTCAGTTAGTCAATCTCTTTTGGCAAAGGACATATTTTGGATTTATCACTTTTGTTTTGATTTGTTTCTTTGGTTCTTGTTCATTCTTTGGTGACTTCATGTTGTTCTTCTTCTCAAGGTCACCATGATCCTTTATATCATGGCGTGCTATGAATGAAGGCAATATGGGGCATGTCTCTTCTTGAGCTTCTTGTTTCTTCCCATGAATCAGTCGTAAATGACCCTTGCACATCCCACATGTGATCTTTTGGGTTACATGGTGCACTTGGGAAATGTTGTTTGTTTGTGGGCTCTCCAACCTTGTTTCCACCATGGCTCGATTTGGGTCCATGTGTGATGCTAGGGAAACCCTTGCATGTATTTTTGTGTTAGTTATATGCAACGCTAGTGATGCAGCCTTGAGTTTCTATTAACCCTGGTGAGTCCCTTATGTTTCTATATCAAACTCAATGCTCAAACTACATAGTGGTATTCCATCCTCGAATACCCCACACTCAAGCTTCAAGGAAAATCCCCCTATCAAACCCTAGCTACAAATCCCATCATCAATCCTACAAGTAATCATCCTAACAAATCAATAACCATTTAATATCTAGCTCCAATCCCCATCAACCTATTCATTACCTATGAACCTATCTCAAATCACCCACCTGCTCATCCCGATGCAAACCTAGAAATCACCCATTCCTATTTTAATCTCCAACCCATGGATTTTGATTGTGCAAATCACCATTCCCCACCTATCCCATTTCACCTCCCCCAATGAGGGTTCAGTCAGGCAATGATATGCTACATATTCCACCTCGGTTCCCCCCCAAGCATGCATTATCATCTACATTTTAGATTGCATTTAATCACATTATCATGTAAAATTGCATTTAGTTCCATTATCATTTAGATTGCATTATCATTTAAAGTGACATTTAGATGCATTATCATTTAATTACATAGTTGCATTATCACTTAGCCTGTATTTAATTGCACTATCTCTAATCATTTAGTTTGCATTTAATTGTGTTGTCTCTCCATTTTAAATTACATCTAAAATTGTATTTAGTCGCGCATAGTTGCATAAATATTCATCTCAACAATAACCTAGTTGCATTCATTTTAATTGCATCCTTAAATAATTAATTCAACTCATTTTAGATTCATTAAGATCACTTTAAAATTCATTTTGCACAATTAAATCATTTAAGTTGCATTGTTAATTCATATAGATTAATTTTGCATTAATCATTTAAGTTGGATTGTTAATTCATTTATATTATTTTTGCATAAATCATTTAAGTTGCATTGTTAATTCATTTAGATTAATTTTGCATAAATTATTTAAGTTGCATTGTTAATTCATTTAGATTAATTTTTCATAAATCATTTAAGTTACATTGTTAACTCATTTAGATTAGTCTTTTCATGATCATTATAGTTAATCATTTTAATTCATTTTAATCTTGCATAGTTAATCATTTAGTTCATTTTAATCTTGCATAGTTAATCATTTTAGTTCATTTTAATCTTGCATAGTTAATCATTTAGTTCATTTTAATCTTGCATTGTTAATCATTTACTTTATTTTAATCTTGCATTGTTAATCATTTTAGTTCATTTAATCTTGCATAATTAATCATTTTAGTTCATTTCAATTTTGCATAGTTAATCATTTTAGTTCATTTTTAGTCTTGCATTGTTAGGACATGGTAAAATTGCATCATCCATACATACATGTATTAACATCATAAACATCATAAGTAGGTCATACATCCGTCACATGTGTAAAAATTTAAAACATCATGCATCATATCCATCCCGTATTTATAAAATGTCAATAACTGCATAAATCATAACTCACACACATCACATAGATATCAAAAAGCATATATAAGCACATCACATCCTGCATAAAAAACATGTTAGTCTCATATCATAGTCATAAACACATCACATCCTGCATCACACACATCAGTACATCATAAAATCATACATCATGCATAGAAAAAAAATGGGCTCACAACACATCATATCCCACCCAACTCAACATTATGTATATATAAATCCCGCAAAGAATACAAGAATATCCCACATCCCACATCCCACATCAAAGAATAAATAAATATCCAAGTGTCCCATGATGAGTCCATCAATAAATACATATACAATGTCTGGGACAATGCCCTCCAAAAGAATATTGATATACATATGTATCAAAAATTGTGTAGCATATCACTGCCTATCTGCCTCTCCTAGGGAGGTTGCATCTCAACATCGACAAAAGGGTTGACCTAGGGTGGCGTGGCTAAAATGGCTATCCGCATAACCCTCGACTATGGCCTCTCCACTATGCTCTATATACCTGTATCCTACACCTATATGGGTACTTATGCCATCCCTGTAACCCCTCCTCCACCATCGTCCACCTCCACCTCCATCCCCACCCTTGATCCATCTTCCTCTGCCATCTGTACGGAGCCACCGACCAACCGCTACTAGCTCTGTGCCTGACCGGGCCAGTGGCTCTCCCACCTTGTTGATTGGGCACTTGGTGCAACCATATGCTCCTCATGATGTCTTCCCTGTGCCTAAATCTGCCTCCTCTTGCCATCGCTGAATGTAATATCAGAGCTTGAAATAACACTATATCTCTCAGCTCAAATATGCACAAATGACCTATTTATAGCCCTCCTATGAACCATTTTCCTCCCCAAAGCCTCCCAACCCACCCATTTTTCTCATTTTCCTGCATATCCTCATTTTATTGCCCATTTCACCTTCTTTTCTCCCTTTCTTGCCCCCTTTTCATCCCATTGTGCCTAACCCTTTCTTCCTTCCTTCCGAGACGTCGACCAAGCCCCTTTTTCTTTTCCTATCACCCTCTCGAGGGGGCATCACCTAGTCTAAACCTCTCTACCTATATTCTGGGGCAACCTCATCACCTTGTAAATTCTTCATGTCGTTTATTATTTTAAACATCTTTAAAATAATGTTATTTTAGCACTATGTTGAAGAGGGGAAAAATGTAGACACCTAAATCTGATTACACAATTAGGTAATCTTATTTAGTTCCCTCCTAGGACACTAATTAATTAATTATTAATTATTTAATTGATTCATGTCATCCCCTAGTTAATTATTTATTTAATTAACTATAGTCCAATTAATGATCTAAATGACAACCCATAGTATGATAATTAACTAAAACCCCCTTCCTCTATTAATTTAAATAAATATGTTCATCTATTTAAATTAATTCACAAATCCACTTTTCCTCTTATTTTGAAATTAAATAAAACATTCAATCCAATTTGAGCACATGGCTCCTAGCTTTAACCCCTAGCCTAACCAATCCCAACTACCCAACCTTGAGTTCCTACTCAACCAAACTCATTTACCCATACTAATCATCCTTAATTAGCTAATGACCCATGTGTTAGCCCATTTTCCTATCTTTGCAAAAATCTAATGAAAATGGTCTTGTCCTGCAAAATCATGTGAAAGTAGCCATTAAATTTGTCAAGGTATGAGAAATAGGGTTTATCCATGCAAAGGGTTTCAAAAATTTATTTAAGTCTAGAAAAACCCTACCCAAATCTATTTCTTCATTGCCTTTTTCTGGTCACTTAAGTCCCTATTTTAGCACGTGCCTTTTCTTTTTGCGTTATCTCCAATCCCTGGGCAGTTAGTCATTCTTATTTAGCAACTTGGTGAATGAAGCATTCTCGTGATCTCTAGATTGTGGAAGTTAGTGGCTAAACATTTGGCAATCCAGCAAGTGGTTAAGAAATGTGTTGTCGCTGAATCTCACAATTTCACAGATAAGTCAGGAAACATTTGGTGATTTAGTGAAGATCATCGATGATATAATGGATCAACAACTGGCGCTAGTTCTTGCAATGAGACTTAGGGTTAAGCCAAGTATCTGGTGATTGTGAGAATGGCTTCGGTCACGTGATCTCTAATCTGATCATAGTTAAAGGCTGGTTAGAAATTTCCATTTGTCGCTTGATCGCTAGATTGAGGCTGAGTTAAGTTAAAAGCTTGGAGATTGAGTGGTGACTGTTGATGCATGTCAAGATCAAATGGTGGTCGCATGATCTCGGAATGAAACCATGAGTCAAGAAAAGATTCAGAGATTGCGAGATTTCTTGTGTCACCCATTCTCCAGATTAGACCCCGGTTAAGATAAGTGTTTGGTGATCATGAGAATCCTTCAGTCGCATATTCTCTGAATGATGTGTATGGTTAAGGGCTCACCGAGGTAAGAGATAAAGACATTGTAGGTCATGGCTAATCTGATGGTGATCATGATACCTCAAATAGAAGATGCAAGATGGATAGTGATCGCAGGTTTGGACAACCCGTCCAATTCACAATGATGACAATGGAATAGTTTTTGGTGCGTCCTCAGTGCCAGATAGATCCGATGTGCCTATTTTTGATTGGTTGTTGAAAAGGAATGATGTGGCTAGTTATTTTCAAAGCTTAGTTGACTATTTTTTCAATTTTTGAAAGCCACATGATGTGTTGGGAAAGACTGAGATCGACGGTTATGTTTTAAACTTGATAAATTATCCGTTGTCGGTCAAATTTTGAAGCTTTGAGCTAGGGTTTTTCAGGGGAAGGAAGCGTTGGTGCGCCAGAAGGATGAACAATCAAATTTGATTCTTCTCAGTCCATAAGGGACAATTTTGTAGTTGAGAATTGAATCAACTTTGTGGTGGTCGGGCCGAATATGATTAGATTTTATTGCCGCCTTGAATGTGATATTTTGCAAAGGGTTTCTTCTGGATGCAACATTTATGTTTTGGACAAAGCTGTCAAAGAATTCAAGTCCTTGGTATGTAGTGGTAGATGAGATATTTGTGGTGATGTGCTTGACACAGTGATAAAAATATTCATATCCTAATTTGCAGTTCGGCTGCTAGGGTTCTCATATGTAAAAAATATTAGATTTATCTCTGATATTTTCTGATTGACTTAGGGTTTTCTCCTTGTCACTTCTGTAATAAATTATTTCCTAATTTCATGCTTCAGTAGTTGATAGTGTCACCCTAATTGTGCCCTAAATGAACCGAAGCTTGTTGTAATCCTTGTTCATATAAAAGGATTCCCAAGGTCATTTAGAAAGAGTCTCTTTCTGAGTTAAGAAAGGACTTGCTTGCAAAACCAAACAAATAAACATAGGTCTATGTTTTTCAGTCAAGAATTGGTAGAAGAGGTCTGTAACCTCTTTGTTTCACAAATATATTAATGAATCTATAGTTTTCTTATTCATTTTGTGAAGTATTCTATGCTCAGTAAATCACGTTTGTATCATTTTTGTGGCAACTAATACAAATATTACAGGAATTGCTTTGAATCTTGTCTCCTACTTAAAGGGTTTGTGATTTCCTATTGTCTTGCAAACCCAAGTTCAATAGCTGTAGAACTAGTTTTGTATGTCTTGATATGTTTTGCTGTTAACTCAAGGAGTTAAGTAAATGATTGATGTAACTTGGTAGAATTGTAGGGTATTAAGGAGGATTGTTGTAAGTAGTGAGGTTCTTAGTATAATCCAATTTTCATTTGCAAGGTGAATGATAAGAATCAACAATACAGTGAGGAATTGTTCTAAATATGCCCAATGGATAAGGGATTGATCACAGGCATTTTGTCTAACAGATGTTCTTTCTTGTCTATCAGTTCTACCCAAAACAAACAAAAATCAAATTCTAAATCTTTAAGTCAATACCTGTGGACTTAATAACTAAAGCCCCTGATTATTTGTGAGTAACTTGGTAGTGTGTCTAAGCTTCACACCCCATCCATTATGTCATAGATAATAAGAAGTATTATGGGCACACATATGATTTGTGAGGATTAGTGAAAAAGTGAAATTAAGTGATCCTAATCTTAGGTACACCCACCTGAATTCTATAGAGTTCAAAGTGTAGAAAGCCCTTGTGCTTTGTTAGTTGGTCCTTGTTCTTGTATGAATGTACTAATTATGGGAAGTAAGCTAACCCATAGGTGCATCTCTATATTTCCAAGGTAGTTTAAATCTTTCTAAGTCAAGAGCCAATAAGATGGTGACTCCGTTAGGGATTTGTTACATGAAGCTATAAATAATGCGGGTACGAGTAGAGCTAGACTTCTGGCTGACTTATTTATTTATCCAGCGGTTACCATTGAAGAGTATAGAATAAGATTCAAAATTTTATATCATCTCACCAATTTGTGAGTGGTGACTCTGAGTTCTTTGTTTGATCAATGCATGTTTAGAATGAAGATATGATGTATGTAGTTATGATAATTAGTGTTTAGATATCCTGGTGAAGTTTTGTGTTGGCTAGAAATAATTATAGAAATTGTGAATAAGTAAAGCATTTTCCTCTGTAAGGAGGTGGTGACTCTATGAGAAAAGAACCTGATGGAGCCACAAAGAAGGCTCTAGATCTGTCTTGTTTCCTAGTCAATAGTTTGAATTTCATTACAATATTTCTAGGTATTTTGATTTTCATGTGCACAATTGCTTTATGAAAATCAGTTGTAAGAAATGTTTCCCTATCGAGTGTTTTAGCACTAGTAAGAAGGGATGAGTGATAGTGGGCCATTCCTTATGGAGGAATACATGCCCTTTTGTTTTTATGGTATTGAAGGTGCCCCTAATGAGTTTCCTACTGAGATTAGGGAATAATTTACAGTTTTTAGTGGTGATGGATCATGTCTAGCAAGAGAACATTATATGACCTTGCTGACTTAATGTTTGAGTTTGTGATTGAACATGAGGATGTTGCAGTGAAGATATTAGTGCATTATCTTACTAAAGATGCAAGGGATTGGTTCTTATCCCTTCCTTCATGTTCAATCCCTTCTTGGGATGTATTGAGAGCAACATTTTTAGAATATTTTGATGAAAGGGTTGGTGTGGATCAGTGTGAAGTAAAAAATGAAGATCATTACCAAGACACTAGTGTCTTTGTTGATCACACCATCTGTGAAAATGATTATGAAGATTTTCTCATCAAAATTGCTACTCTCAAGAGGAGAATTGCAGAGAAAATGCTAAGTGCTGGCAGTTAGAAGAAAACAAAAGGTTGCGGGAAGTGGTTGTTCTTTATGTTGCTAATGAAGATGCCAGTGATTCTAATGTTGATTCTCATTATGCAGAAAATGATTATAAAAATGAGGTCAATGAATATGAGGATGTTGACGATGAAACTATGGTTGATAATGTTTCCATTATGTCTATAGATTTTTCTTCTTATCAGTATAGCAGGGAAGCCTTCTTATCCCAGTTTGAGGATGTTTTGTGTGAAAGCCAAGAAAATTATTATGATGCAGGTGATGATTCCTGCAGTGATTGATTTGCACAAGATGATTTGAGGCCAGAGATGTCAGTCCCTATTCCAGACATAGATGATGCTTGCAACATCTTGGGTGAGGCCATTGAAAATGAGATTAAGGTTCAATGTCCATTAAGTAGTGAAAAGATTTCAACACTCTTGGCTAATGAATTTCAAAGGTATGCACCTGATATGGACTATGCTTTGTAGCACCCCACTTACATTTGCTTTGACACTGATAATGAGGTAGGTGTTCAAAGTAATGAAAATGATCCATTTTTACAAGAGTTCCCTCATGTAGTGATTCTACAGAAGAAGTGAATGAAGACCATGACAATGTATTTTCTTATCATGAAGATTTAAGTGATGAACAAGTTTCTTGTTCATTTCCTTTTCCTTCTTTTGATAAGTATGATAGTGATTGTGATAGTTTTAAGGACAATGTCTTCAATGATTGGAACAATAAATATTTTGATAAAAATGATGATGTAGATCAGTTTTCCTTCTGTCATAATGTTTGTAAAAAAAGTTTGCACTTGGTTCATGATCTAGCTTGTGAAGATATCATGGAGGAACCAAGTTACTCAATGGCTAAAGTATCTCATGAAGATAAATCTGAGGATCCAAGTCCTTCTCAGCTAGGTGAGTTTATAGTGATGCATAATGATCACTATTTTTTATATTTTGATGCATTACTAGATAAATTATGTATTTCCAATCACCAAGAAGAGATAAATGATATTCCATACTTTTTGGAGTATGAGAATGATGGTGGTTGTGACTGGAAAAGTATGGGCAGTGACAAACACAGTTTTATTCTTTAGCCCATGAATGTTCATATATGTTGGCAACAAGATTGTCATGATGTTTCTAGGTGGCTGGTCACATATGTGGATGAAAATCAGACTGTTGACTCAGGAGGGTTTTGATTTTCCTGTGCTGGCCTAGGGCCACCAAGTAAAGTTTTTAGTCCTGTAAATTTTGTAAATATTTTCCCTTTCATTTGTGTGTTTCCCTTCCTATTCCTAGTTTATTTTCCAATTTTTGAAAGGTTCCTTGTAAGTTTTTGTCTAGTGGGTGGTCTGCTTCTTCCAAATATTCTAAATTCTTTCTATGCCTACAAGAGGCATACATCCCCAGACAGAGCCACTGTTAGCCCATTTTCCTATCTTTGTAAAAATCTAATGAAAATGGTCTTGTCTTGCAAAATCATGTGAAAGTAGCCATTAAATTTGTCAAGGTATGAGAAATAGGGTTTATCAATGCAAAGGGTTCCAAAAATTTATCTAAGTCCAAAAAAACCCTACCCAAATCTATTTCTTTATTACATTTTCCTGGTCACTTAAGTCCCTATTTCTGCATGTGCCTTTCTTTTTGCATTATCTCCAAGCCCCGGACAGTTAGTCATTCTTATTTAGCGACTTAGCAAATGAAGCATTCTCGTGATTTGTAGATTGAGTTAGTGGCTAAACATTTGGCAATCCAGTGAATGGTTAAGAAATGTGTTGTTGCTAAATCTCACAATTTCATGGATAAGTCAGGAAATATTTGTCGATTCAACAAAGATTGTCAATGATATAATAGATTAACCGTTAGCACTAGCTCTCCCAATATGACTTAGGGTTAAGACAAGTATTTGACAATTGTGAGAATGCCTTTGGGTACGTGATCTCTGAATCTGATCATAGTTAAAGGCTGGCCAAAAATTTCCCTTTATCACTTGATCACCAGATCGAGACCGATTTAAGTTAAAAGCTTGGAGATTGAGCGGTGACTATTGATGCAAGTCAAGATTGGATAGTGGTCACATGATCTTTGAATGAAACCATGAGTCAAGAAAAGATTCAGAGATTGTGAGATTTCTTGTGTCACCCATTCTCCAGATTAGACCCTAGTTAAGATAAGTGTTTGGCAATCATGAGAATCCTTCAGTCGCGTATTCTCTGACTAATGTGTATGGTTAAGGGTTTGGTGAGGTAAGAGATAAAGACATTTCTAGTCATGGCTAATCTAACAGTGATCATAATACCTCAAATAGAAGATGCAAGATGGATAGTAATCATGGGTTTGCGCTAGCCGTCTGATTCAGAATGATGACAAGGGAATAGTTTTTGGTGGGTCCTCAGTGCCAGATAGATCTGACGTGCCTGTTTATGATTGGTTGTTGAAAAGGAATGATATGGATGGTTATTTTCAAAGCTCATTTGACTATTTTGTCAATTTATGAAAGCCACACAATGTGCCGAGAAAGACTAAGATCGACGCTTATGTTTTAAACTTGATAAATTATTCGTTGTTGGTCAAATTTTGAATCTTTGAGCTAGGTTTTTTTATGGGAAGGAAGTGTTGGTGTGCCAAAAGGATGAACAATCAAATTTGATTCTTCTCGGGCCATAAGGGACAATTTTGCAGTTGAGAATTGAATCAACTTTGTGGTGGTTGGGGTGAATATAATCAGATTTTACTGCCACCTTAAATGTGATATTTTGCAAAGGGTTTCTTCTGGATGTAGCATTTATGTTTTGGACAAAGCTATTAAAGAATTAAAGTCCCTGGTACATAGTGGTAGATGAGATATTTATGGTGATGTGCTTGCCATAGTGATAAAAAGAGTCATATCCTAATTTGCAATTTGGATGCTAGGGTTTTCATATGTAAAAAATATTAGATTTATCTCTGATATTTTCTGATTGACTTAGGGTTTTCTCCTTGTCACTTCTATAATAAATTATTTCATGATTTCACACTTTAGTAGTTGACAGTGTTTCCCTAATTGTGCCCTAAATGACCTGAAGCTTGTTGCAATCCTTGTTCATATAAAAGGATTCCCAAGGTCATTTAGAAAGAGCCTCTTTCTAGGTTAAGAAAGGACTTGCCTACAAAACCAAATAGATAAACATAGGTCTATGTTTTTCAGTGAAGAATTGGTAGAAGAGGCCTGTAACCTCTCTGTTTCACAAAGATCTTAATGAATCTACAATTTTCTTATTCATTTTGTGAAGTATTATATGCTTAGTAAATCACTTTTGTATCAATTTTGTGGAAACTAATACAAAGACTACATGAATTGCTTTGAATCTTGTCTCCTACTTAAATGGGTTGTGATTTACTATTGTCTTGCAAACCCAAGTTCAATAGCTGTAGACCTAGTTCTGTATGTCTTGATATGTTTTTCTTTTAACTCAAGGAGTTAAGTAAATGTTTGATGTAACTTGGAAGAATTACAGGGTATTAAGGATGATTGTTGTAAGTAGTGAGGTTCTTAGTATAATATGATTTTCATTTGCAAGGTGAATGATAAGAATCAACAATACAGTGAGGAATTTTTTTGAATATGCCCAATGGATAAGGGATTGATCATAGACATTTTGTCTAATAGATGTTCTTTCTTGTCTATCAGTTCTACCCAAAACAAAACAAAAATCAAATTCTAAATCTTTAAGTCTATAAATGCGGACTTAATAGCTAAAGCCCCTGCTTTATTTGTGAGTAACTTGGTAGCATGTCTAAGCTTCACACCCTATCCCTTATGTCACAGATAATAAGAAGTATTATGGGCACACATATTCTTTGTGAGGATTAGTGGAAAAGTGAAATTAAGTGATCCTAATCCTTGGTACACCCACCTGAATTCTATAGAGTTCAAAGTGTAGAAAGCCCTTGTGCTTTTTTAGTTGGTCCTTGTTCTTGTATGAATGTACTGATTATGGGAAGTAAGCTAACCCATAGGTACATCTCTGCATTTCCAAGGTAGTTTAAATATTTCTAAATCAAGAGCCAACACAGTAATTAGCTAATCCAATCCTCCACTCATTCTCTCTCCTCCCATCACATCCTCCTAATTATCCCACTTGGCTCCTAATTCAAGCCTAATCACTCCCTAAACATTTGCATAATTATAATCCATAGATTAAGAAATCTTAACCCAACCAAAGTCAACCCTCATATTGTGTATGAGTGAATGTGACCTCAAATTCAACACACATGCAACATGATCATTACTCACATGATCGGATTACAGAAAAGAATATGAGTTATTCAATTCAAAATTCATAGTGAAGCGATCTGTTGCCTCCTATGTAGACGGGATGTTTTCAAGATTGCTCTCAGATTGAAAGCCAACAACCATAAGACCGAACTACAATGGAGGATTTTAAAAGCAAATCACATGCATTAAATCCAAAATGAAAGCAATCTGGCATGAATGCATGTAATCTAACATGAGAATGCAAGTAATCTAATATGGATGCATGTAATCTAAAATGAAAATGCAACTTCTTTTTAGAGTTTTCAAAGGAAAACGTGACTAAATCTAAGAACAAGTAAGTAAAATAAGAAGATGAGAAATGCAATATTATACTAAATGAACTAACTAAAATGATAACAATCAAAAGCTATGAATCTCAAAGAATGTAGTAGAATTTCACTATAATCTCTATGCTCTCAAAAATTCGATCCTTTGAAATGAAAAGGCAAGCTCTTAAATAGAAAAAGAGGGGGAATCTTGCATGTAACTCCTTTTGCCATATGTCCTAAGTGACTTCATTTTCCATTAAGGCTCTTCACTTTTTGGACAAATAGGCATGGAATTATTTAATTAAAAAGTGGAATTTATGCCACATATGGGGGTGTGACTAATTTGAATAATTAAATTCAAATAGAGAGATGTCCACTCAAATAATTAAATGATATTAATTCCTTTTTGATGTGTATTAGCTAAAGGGGTAGATTTAATTTAATTTAAAGCACTTAGGACTTTAGAATTAAATTAATTTATCATAGGGATAATTTAGCTAATATAAGTCAAAGACTTTTAGGAATTAATTTAGCATTTGATTATTGCAATTTAGGGTCTTTGCAACTGACATCAAGTCAAATAGAGTCAAGTAGGAGAGAGAAAATTGCCTAGCGAGATAGGACTTTGATGACATAGAATTGAAGAAATACACCAAAATTGCTTGAGATAATTAAGTGCCAATTTTGGGGTATTACACATATCACATCCTCACATCCCCCATATATCTCACCTCATGTCAACCTTAAATGCTCTTACACATCCCTTACACTCCATCTCCCTCTTACACATTTGTCCCATCTCACGTCTCCAAAAATTCTCACATTCCCTCATACCTTCCAACCTCTCCCATGGTGACACTTGTCACAATGATAGGCATTTGAGAAATCACAATCCATGCGGTCTCTCTCAAATACATCTTGACCCTTCCTCAGGTTTGCATCTTGACCGTTCATTCACTTCTCCTCTTTCTTATAAATTGAACCCTCTCCTTCATTTTCATCCACCATCTATGCAAAGTTATAATGCTAATTTGAGAGCCCAAAAACTATCAAATTACCATTATTATGCTAAAATAACTCCAAAACATTAAAGCTTGAGCAAAGTTCATGAGCACACATCCAATCTTTGGGACAAATCCAAACATCAAGAAGGCCTTTTTGGGTGGTTTTCACTCTATTGTTTATGCTTTCTTTGTCTAATCTTAAGTGTAATTTTTATCTTAGTTTTTGAATGCTTAAGTTTTCTTTTGTATTCTTTACACACTAATTTATTGCTTACAAGAATATTGCATCATAATTTTTTTCCATAGCTATGGTTAGTAAGGATGTAGCTAATTTTTTTAAGGTGGGTAGAATTTTCTTGCGTTTCTCCTCTCCTTGTGTTCTCCTTGATGCCCAAACACTAACCTGATATGCATGCACATTTGATGACATTTTGTGAGGCCTCACCCCTAGCCTATCATAGCTATTCAGTTCTGCATATGACTTAGACATATTTTATGATTATATTTTGATGCCTCATGGATCTTACTGATACTTTATGATGTGGTTTTATCACTTAGTAGTTGATGGACATTATATTATGATTATATGATGATCACTAAAACATTGATTTGAGACTTATAGGTGTGACTTGATTTTAATTTATGAATGTTTATGATGATGAAGTTAATTGTAATTGAATTATGAATGTATTCTATGTTTATGTTTCAAATTCAATTGAAGTAAGTATTTCATGATGAGCTGAATGTATGTTGTGGATAATCAATTATGTCTTGTAATTTATGAATTATCAGATGAATTAACTTGATTATTAATGCTATGTAATTACATGATTATTTTTATCTCCTTGGACTACTGATATTGGAATTGAGCATGCAGGGAAGTAGGCCAAGGTAAATTCGGGGAAACATCATAGAGACCTATGTTAATTTAGTTAAGCCAAGGTTGCTTCTAGAAAGAAGCTAAAAACCTCGTTGTAATCATGTTTTATTTTGTAAATGTATGATGCATGGATGTAAATTGATTTATTGTAATTGTATTTGTTATTTATGTTAGGGATGCTCAAGTGGATATGCCACATGGCTTGTGAAGTGTATTTTTTATGTTTGTGTCACTTGACACATGTGTATGTGCTTAGGGCCATGACATGTCCACTTGTGTTTTGATGTCATCACTCTTAGGTGGTACCAACTTTAGGGTTTTCCTTGTAATTTGTATGAACATGTAATTTGTAACACATGCCATTAGTATGAACATGTAATTTGTAACACATTGTTATCGACATGTAAGTTGTAAAATCATTTGTAATTATGATTTTGTTAAGAACCCAAAGCTCAAATGAGCTAGGGCACAACATGATCTAGGGAACAACATGAGACAGGGAATATATTTGATTTACCATGAAATTTTGGAAGGAAGTTGTTGATGGTAGAAGAGGCATGGAATGATTTGATAGTTGATGGTTGAGAAAATATTTTAAAACATTGCAAAGGAGATTTGTGAACAAGGTATGAAGGATCTTGAGGAGGAAGTTATAGTTTTTTCTTGAAGAGGTATTATCTTTCCTTGTTCTTTTTGTTAAGTTTTTGTTATCCATGTTTGAACAAAATTGAATAAGGGCATTGGTTAGTTGTTTGAGCACTTCATATTTTTTGTTTATCTGTGCTAAGTGTTTTAAGTAAGGGCTTAAAGAAATTATTTCATGTTTTTTTTAGTGAAATCTTTGCTTTACTTTCTTAAACTCTAAATTAGAGTTTGTCGACATTAGGTAACAATTTTATTATGATTCATTATGTATGGGATTACTGGTAGTACCTGAATTAAAGACTTTAGTTTTTTTTTGTTAAGGGTTTAATAAAACCTAAGTAGGGTTTCATGCAACTTTCCTTCTTTGTTTGTATCTTTCAAAGAAGATTATGAACTGTTAAACCCTAATGTGTTTATGTTACAATCATATTGATTATCTTTCAAACAAAACTATCATCTCAACCCTAGTTTGAAATATATTTATTAATCCCTTTGCTCAAAATTCTTGAGTTTCTCTATTGTTAGGGTTTTTATCTAACCCTAGTTTGTATATGTATTAGATATATTGTTCATTCATCACCTCAACTTCACTTAAGGGGTTCTTAGTTTATAAATGTCAATTACATTATTTTTGTACATTATGGTGTTAGATGATTAAGAGGCATTCTATGTCAACTAAAGACTCTCAGGTTGTTATTGTGCATGCGAATTTTGTACTTAGCTGGAGACACAACACTTCAATAAAACATTAGAGGTTAGCAAATCAAGAAATCTGCAATATAAATGAACTAAGCTAACCAGGTGATTTACTACCTTCTAGTAGGTGCGAGTATGGTATTCTCAAATTAAGACCAAGATCAGTGACAATGCAGCACCTAAACAAAGGATTTGAAATGATTGAAAGCAATGGAATATGGATGCAGATTAATCTATCTTTTTGGATTTTCTATGCAATATGATGAAAATTTGATATGGATTTGATCTAAATGAATTGAAATATGATATGCAATGAAAATATAACAATGCTATGAATGCTATGAAAAATAATGAATTGAAACTATGAAAATCTCACAATCGCCTGTTTGCAAGAGCTTGATTCTCCAAGGATGCAAAAACTAAAAGCTTGAAGGACCTTTTGTGAAGAGTTGAGCCTTGTTTTTATAGAAATCCAGGGCTTTGAGGATGCATTGAGAAAGCCATAAATCACTCTTGATAAACTCAGGTTGATTTTTGAGATAACAAGAAATTAGGAATAAATCAACTCATAAAATCATTCAAAAGTAGCTTTTTGACTCAAAATAGAGTTCAGATCACTTTTTCAACTCACAATCACATGTTGAGTTTAGAAAGTTAACAAATTGAAATTGATAACTGATTTAAAGTTGACTGCTTTTCTAATTGTGCATGATTTAATATGAATTAATTTAATAATTAAAGTGATTTATTCTCAACTTAATTGATTTTGAATTAAAATAACTGATTTATGGGTTAATCAATTATTAAATCAAACTTTATTCCAAAAACTATATCATTAAATATTGACAATTGGATTTAATTAATTAAATAAGAATTTAATCAAGTATTCATAAGATTTTTGATTTATTGTCAAAATAAAAATAATATTAATTAGGAATAAATGCAATTAAATCTAATTAAATAATTAAGTGGCAAAATTAAACCTAATTAATCAAATATTCAAAATATTCAATTAATCAAATTTGAGGATAAATATGATTTATCACCAAATAATATTTAATCATGATAATTAGATAAATTAGGAATATTTAGGAAATATTCCCTGATGCAGAATTAAGATAAAATCAATTAGGGTTCTGATAAGATGCATAATTAAGATAAAATCAATTAGGGTTTTGATACACTATGTGTAGATGTGTCTTAGGTTAGGACTTTGATGTCGATTTTGATCGATTTGTTGATGTAGGAGGTCAATGAACCTATAGCCCATTTTTGGGGTATTACATTTTGCCCCTCTTTGAATTACTATGCGAAGCGCAATGGTTCAAAGATTAATCTATTTTTGATGATGAGGTGGACTCAGTTATGTGGTGGATAAATTGATCCTGAAAGATTAACCGATTCTGAGATAGAAACCAATTGATAGATTTGAAGATTTGGTGATTCAGGTCCTGGTTGACCAAAGATCAAGATGATGTTAACTATAGCAACAATGAACCAGTGATTACGAAAAAGTATCAAAATGCCTGATTCTGAACCTTATGATTACAAAGAAATGACTATCCTGACTCCAAACCTGATTGTCCAAAGGAATCGAAAGGATGCCAAATCTAAAACCTTCAGTTACAAAGAACCAAGGAAATAACACTAATGAATTGATGGTTACGAAGAGCTGATACAGTTTACAAGTTTGTGAGAGAACACCAGATTGATATGGATTTTGATGAATTTGATATACCCTAAGCGATGTTCCCCAAGCGACGAGGACTTTTGATGAATTAGCAACTAGACGAGGTTGTTGTCTTGATTACTGAAAGAAAGATTGATTGATAGAATTAGTTAATGATGTGCAATACCATGCCCTCTTCGGGATGAAAATCAAAATCAGGCAAGAAAGCTAGCATTATATAGTTTAGGAGTGATGTAATCGATATTAGAAGTGGTTATGCACGTCCGGAGATGCGTTCTTCATCAATTGGAGGTCTTGAAGACCAAGTTTGACTAGGTTTGACCATGAGTTGACCAAGTTGAAATTTTGATAGTTTGATGTGAGATAATCAGTTAAGTTGAATACCAGATTTCATTGATGTTTTGAAGGTTGATTATGCAAGTAGTCGGCCATCCTGGGTCCAAAAATTTTAAATCATGATTTTGACAAAGTAAATTATCTCAGATTTTGATTTTGATCCTGAAAATGGGTTTAGAATGTCGAAATTAGCCATGGGTGCAATTTTCACATAGAACGGAGCACTTTGAAAAATTAGGTCAAAACCTAAATAAGGGCCAAAAGGGTCATTTTGTTAGAATAACTGAGAGGGGGGTGAATTAGTTATCCACAGTCCCAAATCAGAATGTATAATCCAAAACAATTTACTTAAACTTCTGCAGCTTGGTAACATAAAATACTTTACTATCTGTGCTTTTACCGATTACCAGTCAATTAACAACTAATGATTATTGACCAAATCTAACATGTAATATGTAAAGTATGATAACAAAAAATCACCACAATGAACACATAACACAAAAGATTTAATGTGGAAACCCTATGAAGGGAACAACCACCTGGGATCGGCAACCCAAAAATGTTCACTCTTCTGAAGTGAGGTCGGTGAAGACCCAACCCTGTTAAAGGTTACAAACACATTGTTAGGTGTGACCTTGTTAGAGGATTTTAGACCAACCATTATCGTCCAACCAACATTCACTATGGGGTTGACAGGATAACAATGCTCATTCTATGAATGAAACATATAAGACTTTCAAGTCCACTCTGTTAAGATATTTCTCTGTTTACAATGGTTAAAATTTAACAATAGTTTGATCTAATTACAATACAACTTCAATTGTAGATGTTGAGATCTATTTTATGCTCAGTCAAATCCTCTAATCAGTATTACAATTATGTATCAACAATAATCAATGACTTATTGTCGCTCGGTAATATCTTTTTAATGCTCAGTAAACTCTGCAGTTCGGTTCTCCTTAACCAGTTTGATTAGGCATACATGAAGCTTGTTCATGTGATAATTCTGCAGTCCTTCTTCCGACATTAGTTTCATAACAAAAATCTAGTCTCTTAAATAGACAAGTAAACTATTTTATTCTCCTCCATTAGATTTTTCCGCTTATTCTCCTTCATCCATTTTGCCACTTAAACCTTCCTTGGTAGTTGTGCTAGTAACATGTTTTGATTTTATCCTTTAGATCTTCCTTGAATTATGCTAGCCGTTGATCTTCGTAACAAACATTATCTCCATCACTGATTTTGATGTACTTTACAGCTCATCAATCCTTAATGGCTAAACTAATCATTCAGTTCCTTTTCTCCTGCTCGATTAACAAAGAAATGCGTCGGTGAACACAAGCTCGGTTTATATCGTGCTCGATATACACTACATTGCTCAGTGTATACTGTGATGCTTCATCAACTAACCACACTGCCTTGTGTCTTTCAATTCTTTTCCTCATCATAGATGAATGAAACATAATCAAGTCAATAACATAAGGTCATAGACTCATCAACAAGTTACTCAATGTATTCCTTATCCTCATCTGTCATATACATCCTTCTCATGTAGATATTTCTATTCTTCATCTCTTTTACTCCTTTTCTACAAATGTTTAGTTATAGTAACTTACAAAATAAGTGTTGTCAAACTAGTTGACATCAATGATGACATATTACTGATTTAATCATATTACATATCTAATCAGCAACTCGGTGATCTCTAATCACAGATCTTCAATTAGGCTCTAAATCAGTTGTAGTTCATCAATCTCTCCCTTTGGCATTGATGGCAACTCAAGTAATATGAAATATACCATACACATACCAAACATGTATTCTACAACTCTGTGAACAAATGTTGTACAAGCTCTCCCTAGCTTAATATGTTTAATCACTACGTTACTCAACAACATTATAAATGCAGCTTTGACATTTTGCAAATATGATCTTTTCAGCTCTCAGATTCCTTCTTCTGTTCTCAGTAACTGATCTTCAGTGCTCTCCTTTTCTTTTAGTTTGTCTCTCCCTTAGATAGTTGTCAGTGCTCGCATTGGTGCATATTGTTTCATATTGTTTATCTCTCCCTTTGACAATAATGCTAAATAAACAAATAAACATACAACTCTATAGTAGCCATGTAACTCTCTATTGTCTAGTGCATACTCTATATCTCTGTATACTGATATGCCAATCTATTCCAGTTCTCCAATTTTTTCACAACCTTAGACATGATCCAAAGTGTGAACTATGCTACATCAACGTGAATGATCTTCTGATAAGATTAGGCTGATGCAACATCCATATCACATTAGTGATCAGTAGACAGGGGACAGACCCCAAGTCTTGTCCTCAAGTATTCAAATGTATCCTTTGGTAGAGGCTTTGTAAATATGTCTACAAGTTGTTCTTTTGATGTAACAAACTCTAGCTTAACTTGCTTCTCATGTACTTTTTCTCTCAAGTAGTGATACTTGATTGATATATGCTTTGTTTTAGAGTGCATCACTGGATTCTTTGAAATGTTTATTGCACTGGTGTTATCATAGTATATAATCACCGACTCAGTGATTATCTCATTCATACCTTCCAGAACTTGTTTAATATATGCAATATTTGAATAATTTGTAGCAGCAACAACATACTCTACTTTAGTTGTAGACTGAGAAATGCAAGCCTGCTTCTTACTTGTCCATGTAACAAGTCTTTCACCAAAGAAAAATGCTCCTTTGGTGGTACTTTTTCCGTCATCCACATTTCCAACTCAATCAGCGTTGGTATAGACTCTGAGTTCAAACTTGCCTTCCTTAGGATACCATAATCCATAATCTTCTATTTTCTTCAGGTATCTTAGGATTCTTTTTGTAGCAACCATGTGTGACTCTCTAGGGTTTGCAAAAAATCTTGCAACAATTTCCACAACATGTGCTATGTCTGGTCTACTATGTACTATATACATTAACCTACCAATCATTGATCGGTACAATGTCTGGTTTACTTCTGTAGTTTCATCTTCCTTAGTCAGTTTGCATCTAGTAGCCATCAGTGTTCCCATAGGTTTAGCATCTTCCATGCCAAATATCTTCAATACTTCCTTGATATATTTGGATTGTGTGATGAATATACCATCATTCTACTGAATTACTTGTAGTCCTAGAAAGAACTTAATCTCTCCAAACATAGACATTTCAAATTCACTTCTCATTTCATCAGAAAATGACTTACAGATTTGATCTTGTCCTCCAAAAATAATGTCATCCACAAATATTTCAGCAATAAGAATTGTATCATCAGTATCTCCTTTCATATACACATTGTAGTTCTCACTTGTTCTAACAAATCCAATACTTAACAAATAAGTATGTAGCTTCTCATACCAGGCTCTCGATGCTTGCTTCAGACCATATAAAGCTTTATGTAATCTACATACCATATCTTTCTTTTCTGGATCAACGAACCCTTCAGGTTGTTCTATGTAGACTTCTTCTTCAAGTATTCCATTCAAAAATGCTGACTTGACATCCATTTGGTAAACTTTGAACTTTTTGTGTGCAACATATGCAAGTAACATTTTGAATCCTTCTAATCTAGCAACAGGTTCAAATGTTTAACCATAATCAATTCCTTCTTCATGTGCTTATCCTTTGCATACCAATCTAGCTTTATTCCTTATTAATTCTCCATTCTCATTCTGGTTGTTTCTAAATATCCACTTAGTACTGATAACATTCTTATCTTTAGGTCGGGGTACTAAGGTCTAGGTTTTATTCTTTTCTATCTGTTCTATTTCCTCTTTCATTGCATTAACCCATTCTTCATTTTCTAATGCAACTTTTACATTCTTCAGTTCATATTCACAAACTAGACATGTACCTTGTCTTGCTTTACTCCTTGTTTGCATGCCAGCTTGTTTGTCTCCAATGATTTGTGTCTCAGGATGATGTCTTCTAAAAAAACTTGTTAGTATCTGATTTCTTCTTTCTTGTTCATCCTGTGTAGGTTCATTTGCTTGCTCGGTAGGTCCTTCTTGCTCGTCGGTTTCTTTTTCCTATTCCTTGGTATTGTTTTCCTGCTGACTGGTTGTCACTATCTGCATCGTTGGTAGGTACTCAAGTTGTTCAATGTAATTGAATCTACTGTAGTCCTCATGTTCCTTTCTACTTTCCTCTACATTCTTATCATCAAACTCATCAACTCGAACATTAGTACTCTCAATCATTTTATTTGTAACTCTGTTCAGACACTTGTATGCTTTACTTTTATTGGAATATCCTAGAAATATCCCTTCTTCACCTTTTGAGTCAAACTTTCCATTTCTTTCATCTTTTAGAATAAAACATTTGCTTCCAAAAATTTTGGAATAACTTACAGTGGGTTTGTGTCCAAACCATAACTCATAGGGTGTCTTATTAGTGTCCTTCTTCAGTTGTACTCAGTTTAGCACATAGACAGTAGTGCTAACGGCTTCTCTCTAGTATGTTTGAGCAACATTCTTTTCTATCATTAATATCTTTGCGTAGTCAACAATTGACCTATTCCTCCTCTCAGCAATGCCATTCTGCTGGGGTGTCCTTGGTGCAGAGACCTATCTTTTAATACCATGCTCATTACAAAAATTAGTAAATTCATCAGAGATAAATTCACCTCCTCTATCAAATCTTAAGCATTTCAAATCTTTACTAGTCTCTTTTTCTACTTTTGCTTTATACCACTTGAACATCTTGAATGCCTCAGATTTTTCTTTTAAGAACATGCCAGTCATCAACCTAGTATAATCATCAACAAAAAGAATAAAATATATGTCTCCATAATAACTTTGAGTTCTCATAGGACCACATAAGTCCGTATGAACCAACTTAAGTATCTTCTTTGTTGAGTAATCTTTGCTTTTAAAACTAGACTTAGTCATCTTACCTTTTTGACATTCACGACACATAACATGATCCGGCTTAGATAACTTAGGAAGACCTCTAACTCTTTTCTTTTTACTGATCTTAATCATGTTATCAAAATTCACATGACATAACCTCTTATGCCACAACCATTCATCTTCATCTTTCATCAATAAACAAGAAGACTGATCATTATCAAGATAAAATAGATTACCTCTAGATTATGTACTAGTTCCAACAAGTCTTCCTCCATCATCAAATATTTTCCCCTTTTTGCTCTCAAAAGCAACTCAGTGGCCTGAATTGTTCAGTTATGCCACACTTAGCAAGTTATAGTTTAATCCTCTTACCCAATAAGAATTTTCACATTTCAATCTATCATTTATCATCAGGGATCTTTACCTCTTACCGTATAGGGTGCATCATTTCCCATTTTTACAGATCCTCCATTGTATTCTTCAAGATAATTAGATTTTTCTTCATCACTAGTCATGTGATGTGTACAACCACTATCTATAATCCATGTATCATTCTTATTAACCTTAGAGATAAGTGTTGTCTCTACATACCTTTCATCTTCTTCGAAATCATCCTTCATTGCCACAAATACTACCTCCACATCATCATCAGTATCGGTATCGGTGATATCTTCTTCCTTAGTAATGTAGAAAACCTTCTTGCCTTTGTCATTATTATCTCAGTTATCTCTGTTGTAGTGTCAATAGCCTCTTTTGTATCTTCTCTTATAGCTTCCTTTAGATCGGTCTTTGGTACTATCATCATCTTTCTTGTGTGGACATCTAGCAGCGATGTGGCCAACTTATTTATAGTTAAAGCATGCTAAAGGTAACTTTCCTCTATACCTTCATTTTCCTTTAGGTAACCTTCTGGCCATAAGAGCTTCAAGTTCATCAAGCTCATCATCAGTATTGCTATCACTATCATCCTTATTTTTGCTACTAGACTTACCAATCTTCAGAGAAGTCATGAAAGAGGATTCAACATTGGGTACAACACTATTATCATAATTATTCAGTTCAAATGTTGTAAGCTTTCCAATCAGATTATCAAGAGTGAGTGTGTTGTTAGGTGCTGACCTATTTTCATGAATTGCAGATATTCTGATTGCATAGATAAGCAATAACGTTCTCAAAATTTTGCTTTCCACAGTGTCTTCATCAATAACTCCATTTGATGTTCTGATAGCGTGAACTACCTCTTTTATTCTATTTGTGTACTACACAATGTTTTTACCTTCTTTCATCTTCATGTCATCGAATCTTCCTCTCAAGCTTTCGGCTCTTGCTCTCTTGACATTTGCATCACCACTATAGATTAGAGCTAGTTTATCCCACATCTGCTTTGCAGTAGTATAGTTCTTAATATCTTCAAATTCGGCATCTGAACATGCATCAGCAATCTCCATCATGGTAACATTATGTTCATGCCTGTCCCTTAATTGATCAAGGGTCAAGGGACCAATGGGTGGTGCAAGGTATCCATTCTCCATCATATCTAGGGCAAAATTCCTAATCCCCGATACATGCAACTTCATTCGACTTTTCCATATTGTGAAGTTATCCTTGTTTAGCTTTGGCACTTCCCTCTTAAACATTTTGAGACTTTTGTGCTGAAGTCCTTAAAACTCTATTCCAAGCAACCACAGCTCTGATACCAATTGTTAGAATAACTGAGAGGGGGGTGAATCAATTATCCATAGTCCCAAATCAGAATGTATAATCCAAAACAATTTACTTAAACTTCTGAAGCTCGGTAACATAAAATACTTTACTGTCTATGCTTTTACCGATTACCAATCAATTAACAACTAATGATTACTGACCAAATCTAACATGTAATATGTAAAGTATGATAACAAACAATCACCACAATGAACACATAACACAAAAGATTTAACATGGAAACCTTGTGAAGGGAAAAACCACCTGGGACTGGTAACCCAAAAATGTTCACTCTTCTAAAGTGAGGTCGGTGAATACCCAACCCTGTTAAAGGTTACAAACACACTGTTAGGTGTGACCTTGCTAGAGGATTTTAGACCAACCATTATCATCCAACCAACATTCACTATGGGGTTGACAGGATAACAATGCTCATTCTATGAATGAAACATATAAGACTTTCAAGTCCACTTTGTTAAGAGATTTCTCTATTTACAATGGTTAAAATGTAACATCAGTTTGATCTGATTACAATACAACTTCAATTGCAGATGTTCAGATCTATTTTATGCTCAGTCAAATCCTCTGATTAGTATTACAATTATGTATCAACAATAATCAATGACTCACTATCGCTCGGTAATAGCTTTCTGACACTCGGTAAACTCTGCAGTTCGGTTCTCCTTAACCAGTTTGATTAGGCATGCATGAAGCTTGTTCATGCGATAATTCTATAGTCCTTCTTCTTCTAGCATTAGTTTCATAACGCAACTCTAGTCTCTTTAATAGACAAGTAAACCATTTTCTTCTCCTCCATTATATTTTTTCGCTTATTCTCCTTCATCCATTTTGCCGCTTAAACCTTCCTCAACAGTTGTGCCAGTAAAACATTTTGATTTCATCCTTTAGATCTTCCTTGAATTATGCTAGCCGTTGATCTTCGTAACAAACATTATCTCCATCACTGATTTCAATGTACTTTACAGCTCATCAATCCTTAACGACTAAACTAATCATTTAGTTCCTTTTCTCTTGCTCAGTTAACAAAGAAATGCATCAGTGAACACAAGCTCAATTTATACTATGCTCGGTATACACTACACTACTAGGTGTATACTGTGATGCTTCATCAACTGACCACACTGCCTTGTGTCTTTCAGTTCTTTTCCCCATCATAGATGAATGAAACATAATCAAGTCAATAACATAAGGTCATAGACTCATCAACAAGTTACTCAATGTATTCCTTATCCTCATCTGTCATATACATCCTTCTCATGTAGATATTTCTGTTCTTCATCTCTTTTACTCCTTTTCTACAAATGTTTAGTTATAGTAACTTACAAAATAAGTGATGTCAAACTAGTTGACATCAATGACAACATATTATTGATTTAATCATATTACATATCTAATCAGCAACTCGGTGATCTCTAATCGCAGATCTTCAATTAGGTTCTAAATCAGTTGTAGTTCATCACATTTTCAAATCATTTCAACCTTTTGTCTTTTGTGAGCCTTGTGGAGCCCTTTGAGATAAAAATGGACAAGATGGAAGTGCCTGTCTCCTCGCATCGATTTGAGCATAGCTGGCGATTACAGTGACCTCCCTAGTATGGGAACCTGGTAAGTGGACCTCTGTGCCTCTCTATGAATTCAAATTTTTCCTATTTTGAGCATGTTTTTGAATTTTTCATACGTTTTTAGCTTTTTGATTTTTCGTACCATAGAAACTCGTACTCCAGTAGGACTCGTACAACTTTTGAATTTCATTTAGAGTGTCATACTCGCAATACCTATAACTCATATGAGAGGGACCCATCTGTCATACAACATTTCATTGGGTCTCTCAAGTATCGTACAGGAATCTGTAGATTGTCGTGTATTCATGAAATGTCATGCGGGAACCCATAGAAACTCGTATGAGTTTTGAGGCCAGTCTGAAAACTTGTATGGAAAAAAACAAGTGTTTTCCTCATCCTTAGGTCAAATTTTTTATTTTTCTAATTTCATAGGTTGATTCCTTAGCATTTAATGCACCTTTTGAAGTTGTCAATTTCTCATTTTCTATGCTTATACCCTAATTTTTGACCATGTTACTGATAGGTGTCCCCTTTCTGTGTTGTGTAGGTTCATTATCCAGATGTACATGTCTGGATCTCACATCCTGTGACCCAGAGGTTATGTGTGGCACTTCTTGATCCCCTCAGAGTTCATTTAGCTACTTGTGGGTTCAAGTACTTGATATGATTGCTTGATATTCGGGTGAACCATGGACTGATTATTGCACTGATTGAGAGATTCCACTCTGAGACTTAGACATTCCACCTGCCCACCAAAGATATCACTGTGATGCTAGAGGACGTGTATAGGATTCTTTGCATACCATTTCATGGCCCTCGCTTGGACTATATTAGTGTGGGTAACAGTGGTCTACATGCTTTTAGGACTCTGTTTGGTGCTAATGAGGAAATCACTCAGTCAATATCCTGGGAGACTCTAGCACAGAGATATGGTGAGTCACATAGACTAGAGTGTATCATAGCAGGGATGATCAGAGGGATCATCATGTCTGACCATCAATAGAATGGTCTTCTGATGGGCTGGGCCTAGATGGTAGCACGCTTGATGGCTACACCTTCAGAGATGGGATGGGGACAGTGTCTGTTAGCACACATGTTTAGTGAGATGCACAATATTATTTACCATGAGGGTAAATCATTTGCTTCAGGTGCACTTGTTCTATAGATTTGGGCTTGGGAGCACATCCTGATATGCTGGCCGATATGTGGCGATGAGAGGCAGCCACATGAGCCTCTTATATACATATATTCTAGTTATGTTACATAGGTCTAGATGGGCCATACTGATTACTGGAGGTGTGTTCTGGATGACATGACCTTCGTCATTTGGGGACCCTACCTACAGGTGGAGGTATGGCTAGCTGCACGTGCCCAGTTTGGATACTTTTGTTAGAGAAGGGTCTTGATAGGATGTTCCACCACTATCTTGGAGCATTTCATCATTACACATGTATGGAGATAGTATGGCATTATACAAGATGTACCACAAGATTATGCTACTTATGCACGGTTGGTTCGAGAGCTAGGCTTAGGCTGGATGACTCGGTTATCATATGCTCTTTGCAGTCAGGAGTATATTAGGTATGTGGCTAGAGACTAGGATTACATGCCATAGGTTGCTGATGCCTTTTACTGCTTGGATTATAGAGCATCCTATGAGGCATTTTTCTGACCAGATTAAGTTGATTTTGACTATGGAGGAGGCCGAGGATGTGACAGGTGCCCCTATGGGTAGAGGCTAGAGATGATGAGATGTTCAGATACCATTGGTACATCCTACACCACCTAGGCCTAGAGCAGTGGTTACCCCACAAAGACCAGTAGGACATATGAGACCACCTCCATCCGCAGTATTGCAGCGTAGGTATACTAGGGGTGAGAGTGGTACATTGGGTAGTGTTAGTAGTGCTGATGATGTCTTAGGAGCACAACAAGATGTGGGTGGTACAGATGATACACAAGATACTCCCAATTTTGATTTGGGTGCTAAGGTTTGATGCCGTAAGGTGCATAGAGAGGCAGCTTCTGATCAACCTATGGAGGATGCATAGGTATCGACAATTGAGGTAGATCTTGGACTGAGATAGACCCCTCAAGACATTATTAGGTGACTCAGGCTATAGATTAGGGACTTGAGATTATAGGGTACTACATTTGAGATCTAGCTAAGGGATTATAAGAGACAAAGACTAGAGCAAGAGGCCGACGTGAGGTGATTACAGGCATAGGTGATTCATAAGACTAGTTGAGCCTCCTACTATGTTTCTGCATATTATGCGAGTGTACCTGCTGAGCAGAGAGTCCCTGCGTATTCTGATTATATGCTTGCTTCTAAGGGAGCTAGAGCACCATGGGCTGATCCACCACCAGAGGCACCTGCCCCACCACCACCAGATGTGGAGGAGAAAGCAGACAATTGATCTGCCTTAGTGTCCTTGATTATTTTTTTGTCATTTTTTCCATATACTGATCATATCTGATAGCTCACATGAGCTCATTCTTTTGTATACCATGCCAATAGTGCACCCCTGACTATTTTGATTTTTGATATATATGAGATCGATTTTGGTTGTGACTTCATATGTACTTATCATTTTGTTTATGATGATTACATCATGTGATGCAAATGTTTTAAATGCTTTGATTAGTGTAACATGTATGGAATATGCAATGCAATGATTTCTTTCAAATGTATGGATCTTATGCAATGTAATGATGGATAGAAAAATGTATGATTTATGTATGGTTTATGTATGTATGCAAATGGATGTATGGAATGTTCATGATATGTAATGTAAATGCAGTGATACACATGATATATTTTGTAGGTATTGATGAAGACAAGTACTCATTCATTTGTGAAAAAGGATGTGTAACCGAGGATGGTGACTACTTGCTGATTTGTTTTAGAGGACCTTTGTACAAATCTCAGCCCTTGTGTCACATTTAGCGTAGTTTAGGAGAATCATTTAAGTGTTTAAGTTGATTTGCGAAATCGTGAGATCATGAAATCATGAAAAGTGCAAAATGAAATGCAAACCTAAGACCTAGGACTTAGTCATTGATCATGTGTCGGTCATTTTCATCATTGAATATATTTTTGTTCTTTTCCCTTTTAGGTAACACCAGATAAATCAATACAATGCCCACTAGTTAGACAACCATAGACATATGAATATTGATTTTTGTTTTATTATGTCAGATTTAGATATAAGCATCAAGGTACAAAAGCTAGGATGACCAGAATATCATGTCCATTTTGATATAGCAATTTATATAAGCATTAGAACATAAACATTGTGATGACCTAATTATGCCTTGCGAAAAACAAGCCAAACAAAAGAGAGATCATTCTCATTCTTATGTGAATTTAACCGCAGTGACCCTTTATCGTTCACATCCTTGGATAATTTTGCATTTCACAATAGAGGAGGAGAAATCACTCAAAAAGATTAAGTTAGATCAAACTTCCTTGAATTTTTTGGGTATCAATGGTCGAGGTACACATGGCCATCCAATACATGATGGAGGCACTTATAGTGGACACCAATTCAATCCAGAATTTCCAAAGTTTGTAAGATTTTCACTCAAAGCAAAAAAACAAAGAAAAGATTATGCCCCCAGTCATCACTCTCTAAATCCTATGAAGGACATCATTGATGAGCTCGAGGGAACATAATATGAAAAAATCTCAATGTGGATCAGTAAGCATACAAAGATGATTTAAACATGTCACAATGATTATTTTTAGGTTGTTGTTGATGTTTGTTTGTGGTTGATTGCAAAATCCTTTTTGGTAAAGAGATAGACAAACAGACTCAGATGAAGCTTCAAAGGACTCTGACTGGATATGACTCATCTGAGGTACCGAGAACTTTAGGATATGACCTTGATTTCCCCCAAGTTGAAACATTGATAAGGTACAGACACTTGTGCTGGATTGATGCTCAGACTGACTTTATGAAAAATAGGATGCGAAAGAAAACCGAGAGATATGTACAAACTAAAGTAGACTAAAAGCTGGGAAAGACCAAGATTGTGCTGATAGATGGAGCATTTTTGAACAAGTGGCACCCGTTTACCGGGTTTTCACCATCTTGGCAGAGATTCTATTTTTGCTACCAAGGCACCTGTTTCCAGGTTTTCACCAAGGCACTTTTTCTTTTTCTTCTTTTTTTTTAATTTTTAATTTTTTGTATTTTGTATTATTTATTTTTTTTGTGATACATCAAGGCACCTATTGCTAGGTTTTCACTAGGATGTTCATTTTTTCAGGACTTTTTCTGATTTTTATAAAATTTTCAGGACATTTTTTAATACTGAATGCCTTAGGCATAGAATTTCTTCAAATGTAGAATGTTTATTGGTTCTTGGAGCTATTCTCCTTTAGTCATTGAGAGTTGATAGGCTCCAGAGCCAAAAGTAGTAGTGATAACAAAGGGACCCAGCCAGTTGGGTTCAAACTTCCCCTTGCGTTCTCTATGTGATTGATTTTTAGGATTCTCTCTCAAGACTAGATCACCAACCTAAAATTCTCTATGTTTGACTTTCTTGTTGTAGCCTCTAGACATTCTTTTCTGATATACTCTGAGATGATCATATGCTTCTTGTCTGTGCTCATCTAGTAGTTCAATTTCTTGCAACCTAGATACTCTGTAGTCATCATTAGTTACTAGACCATACATTCTGATTCTTAGTGATGGGATTTCAACCTCAATAGGTAGTACCACTTCAGACCCATAAACTAAAGTGAATGGTGTAGCCCCAGTGGGCGTTTTGATACTTGTTTTGTAGGCACAGAGAGTTGGATTGATCATGAGGTGCCAGTCTCTTCCTATTTTATTAATTATGTGATGTAGGATCTTCAACATATTTTTGTTTGATGCTTTTTCTTTCCCATTCCCTTGAGGATAGTATATGGACAACCAATGTTGTGTAATCTTGAATTTAGCACACACGGAATCCAAGTGCTTATTTTGGAATTAGCCACCATAATCTATGACTATAGAATGTGGGATTCCATACCAACAAATGATATAGTTTAGAATGAATATTGAGATTTGTTTTCCAGTTGCTTGAGTAAAAGGAACTGCTTCTACCCATTTTGTAAAATAGTTTGTAGTTGTAATGATATGGGTGTGTCCATTGGAAGAATGTGGATATATAGCTCCTATAAGATCAAATGCCCATTGTTGGAAAGGCCATTATGTAGTAAAGGGAATAAGATCTCTCCCTGGTGCATGAATCAAGTTCCCATGTACTTGGCACTTTGGACAGTTCTTAGCATATTTGATAACCTCTTTTTCCATTTCAGGCCAATAGTACCCAACCCTAATAAGATTTCAAGCTAGTGTTAAACTGTTGGAATGTGATCCACATATACTGTCATGGACTTCCTCTAATGCACATTGAGACTCTTCATGCTTTAAACACCTATGAAGTGTACCATCTAGACTCCGTTTATATAGATCATTACCAATGATAACATACCAGGATGCGTTTGGATAAGGTATCATTTCTCATGGCAGTTGAAGGAATAAGGGATGATTTGGTCTTGAAGGTAGGAGAAAAGGTGTTTATATCTGGAGGAATCATGACTAAAAATAGTGCAGATCATGTGGGTCTCAGAGGAATCATATACAAGGAATGATAATGCTTCCACTAGGAACTCATAATGTAGCTCATGTTCGGGCTGTTGTAGTAGAGATGATAGCGTTGCCATAGCATCAACAACCTTGTTCTTTGTTATAGGGATCTATTCAAATGTGATAGATATGAAATATTTCTTTAAGTCATCTACCATGCATTTGTATGGAACTAGTTTCTCATCTTTCATCTGGTACACATCATTGACTTGGTGTATGACTAGCTGTGAGTCTCCATGAATGTGTAATTCTGTCACTCGCCATTCTATTGTTATCTTCATGCCTTTAATTAGAGCTTCATATTCAGCTATATTGTTTGTGCAAGGAAATTTTATTCTAAATGATTTAGGTATTGAATAACCTTATGGTGTTATGAATAATATGCATGCTCCAGATCCATTTTGTGTGTAATATCCATCAAAGAAAAGATGCCAAGTCCTAGAAGAGATGTGCATGATGGATGAATTAGGAAATTCCATCTGTAATGGTGTATCATCAAACATTGGTGCTTCAACTTACTGATCTACAATGTATTGTCCTTTGATAGCTTTCCTTTCAACATATTCTATGTCAAATTCACTCAATAGCATCACCCATTTCACTAATCTACCTGTGAGGGCAACTTTGTTCAATAAGTATTTCAATGGATCTATCTTAGCTATCAATTGTATTGTATGAGCTAATATGTAGAATCTCAGCTTTTGTGATGCAAAGATGATAGCTAGACATTCTTTTTCTATCATGGAATAGTTCTTCTCATAAGCTACCAATGTTTTGCTGATGTAGTAAATAGCTCTCTCTTTCTTGTTTTCATCATGTTGTGCTAGTAATGCCCGTAGTGATGTATATGTGGTGGAGACATATAAAATCAATGGATTCCCTTGAATAGGAGGCATCAAAATAGGAGGATTTGACAAATATTTCTTGATGTGATTGAAGTTATTTTCACACTCCTCATTCCATGTAAAAGTCACACCTTTATGTAAAGTCTTTGTGAAAGATTGTGATATATCCGCTAACTGAGATATGAAACGTCTAATTGATTGCACCCTTCCTTGTAGGGTTCTCATTTGACTGATATTTTTGGGAGGTTGCATCTCCATGATAGCTTTGACTTTAATAGGATCTACTTCAATGCCCTTCTTTGAAACAATATAGCCTAGGAGATTTCTAAAAGTAACACCAAAAGCACACTTTTTAGGGTTCAGTCTAAGACTAAACTTCTCCATTCTATCCAGTATTTTGTTCAAATCATTCAAATGTTCTGATCTTATCATAGACTTAGCTAAGGTGTCATGAACATAGTCTTCCATAGTTTGATGCATCATATCGTGAAAGGTAGATGTCATAGCTCGTTGATATGTAGCACCAACATTCTTAAGACCAAATGGCATGACATTCCAAAAAAAGGTACCCCATGCACATGTAAAAGATGTTTTATCTTGATCTTCTGGAGCAATTTTGATTTGGTTGTATCATGAGAAACCATCCATTAAAGAATACAATTCAAAGCCTGTAGTCATATCCACTATCATATCAATGTTTGGTAGTGGAAAGTCATCCTTAGGGCATGCTTTGTTTACATCTCTGAAGTCTGTGCATACTCTAATAGATTTTTCAAGTTTTGATACTAGAAAAATGTTGGAGATCCATTCAACATAATCAATAACTCAGATAAATCCGGCTTTTAGTAACTTTTCTAGTTCAGCTTTGACTAGGAGTGCAACATGTGGATGCATCTTTCACAATTTCTGTTTAACAGGTTTAACTCCTAGAGCCATAGAAAGATGATGCATTATCAAATTGGGATCTAACCCTGGCATATCTGAATACTTCCATGAAAAGTTGATCTTCTTTCCTATCAAGAAAGTAGTGAATGCTTATTTCTCTTCTTTTGATAGGGATTGTGCTACATGAATCATTTGTGGTTCCTCTACTGTACCCAAGTTGATAGATTGAGTGGGTTCCATCAATACTAGAGATCTATCCTATAAATGACTCAGAAGGACATCAAATATCTCATCCTTAGGTGCTTCAGAGAGGTTTTCACCTTCAGATATGTCTTTTGTTTTTACTATTTTAGGTTCTGAGACTGCCACAAAGTGGTTTTCACCCTCATAACTCTTTTTCTTTTTATTTTTATTTTTTGATTGAGATATTTGATATTTGACTCTGTCATGCTAACGCTAGGTTCACTAATGGAAGTCATCATAGGTTCCACTGCATTGAGGTAGTAGGCAAGAGCATAGTCATTTTGAAAGGTATGGATATCTTGGCTTGGATCGGTAGATGTTTGGTCAATAAGCTCTGGATGTTGGATAGTCAATGTAAGGGAGGATTGGGAAATGGTGTTCATGCACATGGTGTTGTCATCACTGGTCCTAACCCGACTCTTGAATTCAAAGGTGATATTACTACTTAGAATGTTCAATTCACGAATAGTCTCAATGTCATTATTAGATTCCACTTTAGCCATAGGTGGATCAAACTCGTTAAGTTCTTCATTTCGCTCTAGACTCATTTCAGTTTTAGGTGAATATTGGTGAATGACATCAATGTGTTTTTTAGTGATAATCTCATCTTCTTCTGGAATAACTCCCCATTCATAGTCATTTGAATCTTCATTTGGATCTCTAGGGAATCTGAGAACATGTGTAAAGTTAGAATGAATCCCCCAAGCAGGATTAACTTCAAATTCTGAGCGGAATTCATATTCATGGGAGTCTATTTTTGAATCACTATTGTATCCCAAGTGTTCAGCTATTATGGTAGGTTTACCTTCTTCTTGTTTAGTAGTAGGTTCTTGTGTATCTACCACATTGATATTCTCCTTAGGTTTTTCTTCATCTTTAAGAAGATCTAGTATTTCTTGAGGTAAATGTTTATAAGGAATAAGATCAGTGTTGTCTGAATCATCACTGTCTGATTGTGGTGTTTCTTCCTCTAGCTGAGTTTCTATTGATGGTTCAATCTTCTCTAAGACATGTGGAGAATTTTTGTTGAGATGAAAAGGCTTCTTTTGATATCCCAGGCCTATAGTATCTTTAGTCATCCTTCCAAACTGTTCAACTGGTTTTATAATTCCTTTGCCTCTTGTTCCTAGAGGTCCTTTTCCAGTGTATCCCATTTTAGACATACGTTTATGACCTAGTCCATAAGGTTCAATAGGGGTTTTAGGTGTTTTAGAGTCACATTTCTGAACTGTCTGGGATTGAGACTCATCTTTGTATAACCATGCTAATATAGCTTCTTCCTCATCAAATTCTTGTTTGGACACTTTTTATATGATAAAACTTCAATTAAATATGAACTAAGATTCTTTAGCTGTAGGTTTCACCTTGTCTGAAGGTTGTCCATAAGATTTTGGGGACAATGGGAGAGATGTGAGAGATAAGACTGGTTCCATAGTATATTCTCCCATGCCCGTGTCCTTGATTTTGACTTCTTCGGCAATGTCTTCCATCTTGGATGTTGATGCAATATCTATTTTCTTGGTGAAAGATTCTCTATTATGTGGAACAAGTTTGTCAACACTTTCTTTCAAGGCATTGCAAGATGTGGATATGTCAGCTGGAATTGTTACCTCTACTCCATCATAAGGAACATTCACACATTGATGGTATGTTGATGGAATAGCTTGCATTTCATGTATCCAAGGTCTCCCTAAAAGAATGTTGTAAGCCAATGGAAGATCTAGAACTTGACAGGTGATGTCTTTGATAACTGGTCCTATTCTGATAGGTAGGACAATTGTTCCTTTGGAAGATCTTTCTTGCTCATCATATGCTTTTATGGTTATCTTCTTTTTTTGATCAATAGCATCTTCTGATAATCCCAGTTGTGTGACCAATTTGTAGGAACATATATTTAGACCAGTGCCTCCATCTATCAACACACATTTGACATGACGGTTTTAGATCAAGACTTCAATGTGCAAGGGCTGGTTATGCGAATGACTCAGTGAATTGTCATCTTCCTCTGAAAAGGAGATATACTGGGGGGATGTCAGATGACCAACCATAGTCTGAAATTTGTCTAGATCAAGATTACTAGGAACATTAGAACCGAGAAGAGCTTTATCCAGAATAGCCCTATGAGCAGGAGATATCCGAAGCAACTCAAACATGGATATTTTTGCATTGGTATGCTGGAGTTGTTGGAAAATACTGTTTGATGTTGGCCGGGTCTCTTTAGGATTTGATGATTTTGAGGCAGCCCTCTGTTTAGAAGTGGGTGAAAGATTGAAAGGCATCTTAGGGGCCTTTGATGAAGCCAAGTTTTGTCCTTGTAGATATACCTGAGCTTGTGACCGAGTTACTGCATTTGCTGATTGATTATCTGTATCTCTTTTTACAATAGTGATGACATTGCAATGTTCAGATAGGCATGGTTCAACCATGTTGATGATATCATTGTTTTGAGAGTAGGTGTAATTGACTTTAGCACCCATGTTAGGCTTAGAAGATGGATCTCCTTGATTATTCTTTGGAAATGGTTTCATGAATGCTGTATGATCATTGTTGGTTTTATGATTGTTAATTAAAATTTCTCTTTCATCAATTTTGTCTTGAATGAGATGTTTTAAGTGCATGCAGTTATTGGTTTTATGACCTTTATTTCGATGGAAGTCACAGAAATTGGTCTCTTTCCACCATTTAGGTTTAACTCCAGGATCATATGGTTTTATCTCAAGCAACGTGATGATTTTGTTTGCCAATACTATTTTCATAGCAGATTCTAAGGACTCACCCAAAGGAGTAAACTCGCACTTTGGTTTTGTAACCCATGGTTTATAGTCATTAGAATTTTTAGCAGATTTAGATTCCTTTTGTTCAGAAGCCTTTATGGCTTGAGTGCCCATGGTGAGATTGAATGCAGGTGCCTTTGATGGAGCACTGATGTGATCAACAACACCATCTCTTACAACATTCTTGTTCTTGTTCCAGAATTTGACTTTGTCTTTTTTGTTGGAACTAGAATCGGATTCATACTTGCTATCTTTGTTAACCGATATGTCTCCCTTATGAGAAAGCATATTTTCAATTTTTATGGTGTTTTCTACCATTTTCTCAAAAGAAGTATGATTTTGCATTTGCAGATGATAATTAAGTTTCGAAATCAGATTGTTGATGAAGATCTCGAGTTTTTCAGTTTCTGGAATAGATCAAGCATAGAGTGAAAACTTCTTCCTCCATTGATTAAGGAAAGTTAGGAAGGGTTCTCCTATCTTTTGTTTCAGATTGCATATATTGATCATAGTAACTAGATGTTGAATATTGTAGGAGTATTGTTGATAGAACAGTTTGATCAACTCCTCAAAAGTTTTGATTATTGGAGGCATTTTAGAGAACCAATGAATGGCTCCTCCTCCTAGAGATGAAGGGAAAAGATGCATTAGGTAGGTTGGTTCATGCATGAACTCCATAGATTGAGTACAAAATTCTTTGACATGATCTTGGGGATCAGAGTTTCCATCATACTTATCATAATTTGGTATCTCCACTCTTTTTGGGAATGGTGGCATGTACAAGTTTTTATCAAATGGAAAGGGGCATAGAGCATCCATAGAAAATTCTTTAGGTTCTTTCTCTTTTTCCATCTTGTTTAACTTGACTTGCATAGCATGCATCTATTTCATCATGGATGTGATAGGAGTTTCTTCCTCTTGAGTGACGATATCTTCAACATTAAAGTTTGGAGGAAGTTTGGCTCCTTGTCGAGCTAGTTCTAAGAAGTAAGCCTCTTTCTCTTCTTGTAGGAAATGTTTCATCATTTTTTGAAAGTCATCATCATTTCTATACTGCTCAATTTTAGATGGTGTTGGTTTGGGATCTCCACCATGATTAGAATGATGACCTTGGGAACCTTGGTTTCCTCCTCCTTGAGACATGGTGTTGTTATGAGGACTACTAGGGATTGATTGATGTGGAATTTGTTGACTACCCCCGTGAACTAATACAGGAGGGGTGACATAACCACCTTTCAAGTAAATATTTCCAAGAGTGTCTTCTCTAAATAGATTGGTGTCATAAGGCTGATGAAATGTTTGAGCAATCATAGAAGATGTTGTTGAAGAGAGTCTGGGTTGTTCTCTTTGTTTTGTTTGTGAGGAAGCTCTAGTTTCCACCATTAACCTTGGGTGTAGCAAAAGAGAAAGATTAAGACAATTGATGAATGATTTGGTTCGGGAAAATCAAATGATGCAACCTTGTCAAGATTGGATTGGTTGATTGATGATTTGGATGTAAATGTAGGATACTATGCCTTAGATGTATGGGTAGATGCCCAAAAGATGATGGACACAAGCTCACAACACTTAGCCATTTTGTTGAAGACTGAATTGAAAATGATGCTGACAAGGCTTTGACACAAGATGAAATGGGATTCAAATCAAAAAATTAGAAGGCTAGGTCAGACTCAAGAGACCACTTTGGGAAAATTGATTGGATTTTTTTGGTTTCTGCTCTTTTCCTGACATAGTGAATATTTTGATAGAATCTGGAATTTGGCTGTAAAAATTAGATTTCTAACAAATTTTGAAGGTTTCTAGCAACTTTGATAAAACTCTGATATGAGTTTCTCCAGGCTCGTATGAGTCTGGGTTGGATCTAGCATGATAATTGACAAAGCTCGTATGACAGTTGACACCAGAATTGACTTTTTTGCTTATTCTTCTGACAATACTTGTACGATAATATACAGTATCCCCTACGACTTTCGGGGGGTTCTAATATGATAGTTGGGAAAAAATTGTACGAGTTTTGAACCTTTATGATGTCTTTTGACACCAAAAAGGATGTTTGCTTCAGATTTTGCAATTTTTTAGTTTTTAGTGTTTTTAGTATCAAGTTGTTTGCAAATTTCTCTGTCCAGGTTTGAAGATTTGTGTAGCAGTTTATCTCGGGTTTGTTCATTTTAAATAACCAAGTAGATATCAAGCACACAAGACAATAATCAAGGGAGAAAGAAATCATCTTCAAACAATGAGCAAGGGACAAAGCAACCTTGCACATGAACAAGAATAGTGATTTATTGTTCTAATCCCTAAGAATGCTACTTGTGTATTTTCTCAAAATGTTTTACAATCACACACATAGTCCTATAAAATAAAAATTTGGTTGCACTAGGGTTCTTAGTAATGGTCTACTTTGCAACTTTTGTAATCTCAAGAGGGTGAAATCCAATCTAGGTGCACTAGGGTTTTGACACAGTCCAAGAATTTAATCAATCAAGAGCTGTTGAGGAGATCTGACAGCCTAACAAGAGACTACACTTGTGGAGATTTCTTCCACAAGGACATTTATATAGCGGCTGCTACTACCATGACAAAAATGGCTATTACCGCTTGAGGTTTCATCCACGTGGTTGACCCAATAAAGGGAATGTCCACTACGGTTAACTCTCTCTATCAAGGAGACTCAAAAAAAGAACCACAGGGGGACTTAGTTAAGATTCAAGGATTTGAGTTTCTGATACTACCCAAAAAGGGAGTAGAGCATAATTCTCTAGCCTCTTCACTTCACCCAAACACAATAGATAGATTCTTTGACGTGCTATCTTGAAACTACCTCACCAAGGTTTGTATGTCAACAACAATGGCTACCAAGCTCTCTTAAGTGGGACCAAGAGAGAATGTACCACCAAAGATTGAGGACAAAACTAAGTAAGACCGTGAGATAATATCAAATATTCCCTACCTACAAGGGGATCTATCTTCGAGAAGAGCTTCGCATGCATAACAAGTGAATGAAGCCTACTCTCTCAAGAACTCCACAAATAGTGTTCATAGGGCCTAATTACTATGTGTAATAGATATGCAGAAAGCAAATCTATGTTCTTTTTAGAGCCCAAAAATGAACATGTGATTTATGAAAGCAAGAAACACTCAAGCTAAACACATGAGAGGTTTGTTTTATGTCCCAAAATCAAAATGTTATCAGATGTAGCAAAATACCTTAGATCCCACGCAACACGCTTAGTAGATTTTACCTTTTTTCAATTTTGTTGCACTTTTTCATGAGCCAAAATAAGTATCAATCAAAAATAGAAAGTATCAATTGTTAGGGTTAGCTGTCAGTCCAAATCTGAAAGACTGCCTAGAAATATGGTATGACAATTGAAATTCTAATGCCAAAACTCGTACGATAGTGCGTTACTTCCCATACGATAGTTCAGGCACAAAACGACAGTGGGCCAGTACACACACGACAATTAAACTCCCAAATGACAATACACATACAATCAACATGACACTCAAGATTTTTGTCTATCATACGACAAATAGAGAGTTATGGTATGACAATATGTCAAGTGTCGTACGAAAATTATATGGACAGAAAATAAAAATTGCAGTTTTGAGAGAAATTGCTAGAAAATTGATAGAAAAGAATGGAAACCCATTTCAGGGCCCCACGGTGGGTGCCAAAAATGTGCGTGTGAATTTTGTACCTAGCTGGAGACACAACACTTAGTAAAACATTAGAAGTTAGCAAATCAAGAAATCTACAATATAAATGAACTAAGCTAACCGGGCGATTTACTGCCTTCTAGTAGGTGCGAGTATGGTATTCTCAGATTAAGACTGAGATCAAACACAATGCAACACCTAAATAAAAGATTTGAAATGATTGAAAGCAATGGAATATGGATGCAAATTAATCTATCTTTTTGGATTTTCTATGCAATATGATGAAAATTTGATATGGATTTGATCTAAATGAATTGAAATATGATATGCAATGCAAATCTAACAATGCTATGAATGCTATCAATGCTATGAAAAAAAATGAATTGAAACTATGAAAATCTCACAATCGCCTGTTCGCAAGAGCTTGATTCTCCAAGGATGCAAAAACTAAAAGCTTGCAGGACCTTTTGTGAAGAGATGAGCCTTGTTTTTATAGAAATCCAAGGCTTTGAGGATGCATTGAGAAAGTCATAAATCACTCGTGATAAACTCAGGTTGATTTTTTAGTTAACAAGAAATTAGGAATAGATCAACTCATAAAATCATGCAAAAGTAGTTTTTTGACTCAAAATAGAGTTCAAATCACTTTTTCAACTCACAATCACATGTTGAGTTTAGAAAGTTAACAAATTGAAATTGATAATTGATTTAAAGTTGACTGCTTTTCTGATTGTGCATGATTTAATATGAATTAATTTAATAATTAAAGTGATTTATTCTCAACTTAATTGATTTTGAGTTAAAATAATTGATTTATGGGTTAATCAATTATTAAATCAAACTTTATTCCAAAAACTATATCATTAAATATTGACAATTGGATTTAATTAATTAAATAAGAATTTAATCAATTATTCATAAGATTTTTGATTTATTGTCAAAATAAAAATAATATTAATTAGGAATAAATGCAATTAAATCTAATTAAATAATTAAGTGGCAAAATTAAACCTAATTAATCAAATATTCAAAATATTCAATTAATCAAATTTGAGGATAAATATGATTTATCGCCAAATAATATTTAATCAGGATAATTAGATTAATTAGGAATATTTAGGAAATATTCCCCAATGCAGAATTAAGATAAAAATAATTAGGGTTCTGAAAAACTATGTGTAGATGTGCCTTAGGTTAGGACTTTGATGTTGATTTCGATCAATTTGTTGATGTAGGAGGTCAATGAACCTATAGCCCATTTTTGGGGTATTACAGTTATGTAGTTTGTAACATGTTTTTTATTTATTAAAAACTCATGTTACTATCCTATGATTAAGAGTTTTTATAATTCAATTATAACTTGTGATATTTGGAGACAAGTTTTTGAACATGACAATCAATTTTTCATATATAATTGACAAAGCTCGTATGACAGTTGACACCAGAATTGACTTTTTTCCTTGTTCTTCTGACAATACTTGTACGACAATATAGAGTATCCCGTACGACTTTCGGGGGGTTCTTATACGATAGTTGGGAAAAATCGTACGATTTTTGAACCTTCAGGATGACTTTTGACACCAGAAAGGATGTTTGCTTCAAATTTTGCAATTTTTTAGTTTTTAGTGTTTTCAGTATCAAGTTGTTTGCAAATTTCTCTGTCCAGGTTTGAAGATTTGTGTAGCAGTTTATCTCGGGTTTGTTCATTTTAAATAACCAAGTAGATATCAGGCACACAAGACAACAATCAAGGGAGCAAGAAATCATCTTCAAACAATGGGCAAGGGACAAAGCAACCTTGCACATGAACAAGAATAGTGACTTATTGTTCTAATCCCTAAGAATGCTACTTGTGTATGTTCTCAAAATGTTTTACAATCACACACATAGTCCTATAAAATAAAAATTTGGTTGCACTAGGGTTCTTAGTAATGGTCTACTTTGCAACTTTTGTAATCTCAAGAGGGTGAAATCCAATCTAGGTGCACTGGGGTTTTGACACAGTCTGAGAATTTAATCAATCAAGAGCTGTTGAGGAGATCTGACAGCCTAACAAGAGACTACACCTATGGAGATTTCTTCCACAAGGACATTTATATAGCAGCTGCTGCTACCACGACAAAAATGGCTATTACCGCTTGAGGTTTCATCCACGTGGTTGACCCAATAAAGGGAATGTCCACTACGGTTAACCCTCTCTATCAAGGAGACTCAAAAAAAGAACCACAGGGGGACTTAGTTAAGATTCAAGGATTTGAGTTTCTGATACTACCCAAAAAGGGAGTAGAGCATAATTCTCTAGCCTCTTCACTTCACCCAAACACAATAGATAGATTCTTTGACATGCTATCTTGAAACTACCTCACCAAGGTTTGTATGTCAACAACAATGGCTACCAAGCTATCTTAAGTGGGACCAAGAGAGAATGTACCACCAAAGATTGAGGACAAAACTAAGTAAGACCATGAGATAATATCAAATCCTCCCTACCTACAAGGGGATCTATCTTCGAGAAGAGCTTCGCATGCATAACAAGTGAATGAAGCCTACTCTCTCAAGAACTTCACAAATAGTGTTCATAGGGCCTAATTACTATGTGTAATAGATATGCAGAAAGCAAATCTATGTTCTTTTTAGAGCCCAAAAATGAACATGTGATTTATGAAAGCAAGAAACACTCAAGCTAAACACATGAGAGGTTTGTTTTATGTCCCAAAATCAAAATGTTATTAGATGTAGCAAAATACCTTAGATCCCACGCAACTCGCTTAGTAGATTTTACCTTTTTTCAATTTTGTTGCACTTTTTCATGAGCCAAAATAAGTATCAATAAAAAATAGAAAGTATCAATTGTTAGGGTTAGCTGTTAGTCCAAATCTGAAAGACTACCTAGAAATATGGTATGACAATTGAAATTCTAATGCCAAAACTCGTACGATAGTGCATTACTTGCCATACGATAGTTCAGGCACAAAATGACAGTGGGCCAGTACACACACGACAATTAAACTCCCAAATGACAATACACATACAATCAACATGACACTCAAAATTTTTGTCTGTCGTACGACAAACAGAGAGTTATGGTATGACAATATGTCAAGTGTCATACGAAAATTGTATGGACAGAAAATAAAAATTGCAGTTTTGAGAGAAATTGCTAGAAAATTGCTAGAAAAGAATGGAAACCCATTTTAGGGCTCCACAGTGGGTGCCAAAAATGTGTGTGTGAATTTTGTACCTAGCTGGAGACACAACACTTAGTAAAACATTAGAAGTTAGCAAATCAAGAAATCTACAATATAAATGAACTAAGCTAACCAGGCGATTTACTGCCTTCTAGTAGGTGCGAGTATGGTATTCTCAGATTAAGACTGAGGTCAAACACAATGCAACACCTAAATAAAGGATTTGAAATGATTGAAAGCAATGGAATATGGATGCAAATTAATCTATCTTTTTGGATTTTCTATGCAATATGATGAAAATTTGATATGGATTTGATCTAAATGAATTGAAATATGATATGCAATGGAAATCTAACAATGCTATGAATGCTATCAATGCTATGAAAAACAATGAATTGAAACTACGAAAATCTCACAATCGCCTGTTCGCAAGAGCTTGATTCTCCAAGGATGCAAAACCTAAAAGCTTGCAGGACCTTTTGTGAAGAGATGAGCCTTGTTTTTATATAAATCCAGGGCTTTGAGGATGCATTGAGAAAGTCATAAATCACTCTTGATAAACTCAGGTTGATTTTTTAGTTAACAAGAAATTAGGAATAGATCAACTCATAAAATCATGCAAAAGTAGTTTTTTGTCTCAAAATAGAGTTCAGATCACTTTTTCAACTCACAATCACATGTTGAGTTTAGAAAGTTAACAAATTGAAATTGATAATTGATTTAAAGTTGACTGCTTTTCTGATTGTGCATGATTTAATATGAATTAATTTAATAATTAAAGTGATTTATTCTCAACTTAATTGATTTTGAGTTAAAATAACTGATTTATGGGTTAGTCAATTATTAAATCAAACTTTATTCCAAAAACTATATCATTAAATATTGACAATTGGATTTAATTAATTAAATAAGAATTTAATCAATTATTCATAAGATTTTTGATTTATTGTCAAAATAAAAATAATATTAATTAGGAATAAATACAATTAAATCTAATTAAATAATTAAGTGGCAAAATTAAACCTAATTAATCAAATATTCAAAATATTCAATTAATCAAATTTTAGGATAAATATGATTTATCGCCAAATAATATTTAATCAGGATAATTAGATTAATTAGGAATATTTAGGAAATATTCCCCAATGCAGAATTAAGATAAAAATAATTAGGGTTCTGAAAAACTATGTGTAGATGTGCCTTAGGTTAGGACTTTGATGTCGATTTCGATCAATTTGTTGATGTAGGAGGTCAATGAACCTATAGCCCATTTTTGGGGTATTACAGTTATGTATTTTGTAACATGTTTTTTATTTATTAAAAACTCATGTTACTATCCTATGATTAAGAGTTTTTATAATTCAATTATAACTTGTGATATTTGGAGACAAGTTAATTTGAACATGACAATCAATTTTTCATATATAATTATCAGACAGATGTGCAAAGATAGTTTTGATAACTTGAAAATTAGTTTTAAATGACAGTTCTCTTTCAGTTTACCAGTGAGGAATGCTATATAAGAATGATAGTGGGAAATTATCAATGTAGTGAGAAATAGATTTTGTTTTCATGAAACATTCATTATTTATATAGTTTATTGTGCACATTGGTTTCAAAAGCAGAATTATCTATTGAAGAATGCAATGTATTAATTTTATATGATGCCTTATTTAGTATAGAGTGTCACATGTAATCGATAATGTATTTTATGAAGTTATGATTATTATTCTTATTCAAATATCTTGAATCTATATAAATATAAGATGTTGTAAATGAGATACAATAGACACGAGGCTTTGAAAAAGACTACTAATGAGATAGCACAGTCAGTGAGACATATGTACAACTAGTGATGCATTGTAAAATATTATTTCACATAAGCCAGCGAGGCAATTCAAGTGGTTATATTCCTCAGAGGGTTTCCACTTGGGACAAAATTTGTGTTATGATATTTGTGTGTTTCTTACTTGTCTAGTTATCTATTTTGTTTCCATTGCACAGTATTTTAATTTTTGTCAAGTTTAAAAATTAATGTTAAATTTTTTATACCACTAATTCAACCCCCTCTCAGTGGTATTATACTCCAAAAATTGGTATCATAGTCATACCCTTTTTCTCTTTAGGGTTTCTTGGTTAGGAAGTACACTCTATGGCTAGTTAAGAAGGCTTGTCTTCTTTAGGGAACCTTTGGTTGATGGAATTGGATATGTATTCTAGAAATTTAAAATGAAATGTCATTTGAAATCCTTAGGACATGAAGTATCAACTTCCATAGAGAATTCTTACTGTACACACTAAAATATGCACTTCTATGAACCATTACATGCAAGGTTGCTCAAGAATGAGGCCTCACAAAGCGGCTCATAGCTCTCTATGCATGGAGTTGCAAGGGACTATGAGTTTTGCTCTCAGCTAGAGCTACAAGAAGGTGACCTTGCTAGTCAACCATACAATGAGAGATTCACAATGAAGACAAGGGCAACAATGCCAATATCTCCAAGAATCCAATATGAAATGCAATGCAATGCAACTAAGATGAAGATGCAAATGTGCAAGCTATGCTATGAAAATGGAAGTACAAACTAAGCTATGAAAGGAAATAGCAATGGATTACAATGCCTCCTATTTAAACTATGTGAGCTTATTCTATTGCATAAAAGGAAATCTAATCTATGAATGCCATGAAAATGAAGCTACTATGCAAGAAATGAAATCTAACTATGAAGCAAGAAAGCCATGATGATGCAAGAATGAAGACAAGAAGATAGAGTGTTGATGAAGATCTAAGATGAATGCCAACAATGCTCCAAATCTTCAAACCCTAGATGCAAGAATGTCTCCAAAAGCTCCAAGATGACCTAAAAAACCTGTAGCATAACAATAGCATAAAATATGGATATGCAAATGAAGGAGAGAGCTCTCCTTTTATAAGAAATGCAAAGGAATGGACCATGGAGATTAAGAGACAAAAGATCTTAATCGGCGGTGGAGCTTGAAAGAGGAGCAATCCATGTGCACAAACATCCTCCAATGAAAGTGAAGTGTTGACTTTTGAGCCTCATGTGAGACAAAAAGTGCTTTTTCCCTTTTTATAAAATAGGAATAATGCTTTATTTGTGCAACTTAGGATAAGAGGAAAGTGGGGGCTTTTTATTTAATTGAAAGGGGAGGAAATATTCCTTTTAATTAAATAAAGACTTAGGATAAATGGTTAGCCCAAGGATAAAAATCCAATATATGATCGAAATTAAGATTTGATCAAGAGATTGATAATGTTGAAAATATTGATTATTGATCAAAATGATTCAAGATTGATAAATTGAATAAATGGGGCCCAAAGTCTAGGCGACCATTTTTGGGTGCATACATTTGCCCCTCTTTGACTAATGTGTGATCGATTTGGGAACACATGTAGTCAAAGAATGAAGTTGCAATGTGAGATCGATTTGGGATCACAAAACAACTCAGATATGAGGTCGATTCGGGATCACATCTGGACAAACATAAACAAAAGCTTAGACCAACACCGTCGCTGCTAGGTGCAAATCAAGCTTTAGACAAAACCAACCGTCGCTGCTAGGCAATAATCAATGTCTAAAAATGGGAGATAAGAATCTCAAATTTTGAGCAAAAGCTCACAAAAGATGTCTGAATCAAGAACATCAAGAAATCAGGGATGAGAATCCCATAGGTACTGCCCCCTCGGAATCGAAATCGAAATCAGGTAGAGGGGAGACAGCAAATCGATAAGGATTTGATCAAATCAGAAGGAAGTCATAATTGAAGGTAAAGGTCAATAGGTTAACCATTAGGCAATGAAACATGCCCCAGTGAGGAAGTAGAAGAATAGAAATAGAAGACTAGAAATAGAGTGGATGAAAGGCTAGAAAATTTGAGAGACATGAAAAGGAAGAAATTCCACTGAAAATCAAATTATGCCTCAAAAAGTCAGTCAACTGCGTAGAAGGGGGAAATTTTGGAAACGCGACTCAGATTTTGATTTCGAGTCCGAAAATGGATAGAAAATGATGTGATATGAAAGACCAGAAATGAAAGATATTATCAAGGAGAATCAGAAAATGAGCACAGTTGACCAACTAGTCCATAGATGATAAAAATAAGAACTCTCTCCATATGCAAGATGCAAAAACTAAACTATCATGAACCTAAGAATGCAAGCTACTATGAAAGTGGTTGACTTGCAAGGTCACAACGCTTATAGACATCTAATTATCATCATCGAGCGTTATTGGTAGCGTCGTAAGATCATACAATGCACACTAGCATTACTATGTGGATATGAATATGATCTTTATCAGATAGAAATGTGGAAATCTTACCTAGGCATCAAAGACATATAGGTCAAGATGACTAATGCAGTAAGACTACCTAAGTTTGATATGGCGAGATTATGCTTGTATCAAGACACATGAAAATCAGGATAGCTAGAAGCATGCACTTGCAAAACAGTCAAGGATAATATCTTGTCAATCCATAGTGTCAAGTAAGACCAGCATAAATGCTCATGACAATTAGGACCAACAAAATATACCCACAAGCAGATAAAGAAAGAAAACATATTCTCATACCCTCAGTCTTCTAGCTATGCATCATCGAAAACTTCTCAGGGAGAGACCACTCATCAAAGAAATCCTCATAGACAGCACACAAAGAAAAATAAAGTCACCATATCGTCAGCGAGTTAATTGTTTAAGTGTGTGTGTTGGTCATAGAGTCAGACTCTGAGTATCGCATCTGCAAATGAGAAATATCGCATCATACTAGACTATAGGGTAAGACATCTGATAAGTGTTAAGAAACACTCGACGCAAGGGTAGTGTTGAAAAACACTGTTTGGGGTGGTGTTAAAAAAACACCTGTTGTGAAATGCCCGAAGAGACAAACGCACCTAAAGGACCAATGCTAACAGTTATGCCCCCTAGACAAAGAGAAAGACCAATTCCAGACCAAGTCAAATAAGGTCAAGGCATGATGGAAAGTGGCTAAGTGTCGAGGACACATGCTAACAAATAGGGGTGCAAAGGCCTCAAGTAGTGCCTGTTTCCAGGTTTTCACCACTTGGAATCATTTTTCATTTTTTCATTTTTTTGTATTTTTGCTACCAAGGCACCTATTGCTAGGTTTTCACCAAGGCACTTTTTCTATTTTTTTGATTTTTTGAATATTTTGATTTTTTTGTGTTTTTTCAGGACATTTTATGCTTTTTAGGATTTTTTCAGCATCATATATGAATTTTTTTGGAATTTTTTTCAGGACCAATAAAATATGTACAAAGGATGCCCCCAGACAGAATAGGCATCAAACTCATGAGCAAGATCACATTGTGTAGTCCCAATATCTAGCAAGGTGAGGGACAAGATGGATGGCAAGCTGGTGAATGAGATGGTGGAAAGGAGAATGAAGGCGAATGGAAGGAAGAAATCCTCAAGGTCAAACTCCTCAAGAGTACCCAAGCTAGGGAAAAAATTTTGTCATGTAAAGCGCATTTGGACAAGCAATAAGAGGCTAGCATAGGATAAATCACAAAAGCACATTGCAAAAGAAGGAAGGATGTAGTCCAAAGGAGTAGACATGTCAAGAGGCTTCATAGCATCATGTTTTACTCTTTTTATTAGATCAAGATGAAAGGGGAAAAGGATAGCGAAAGGCTAGAATGAATGGAGGAAAATAAATATGAAGGCTAAGCATGAATGGAATGAAAGAAAAATCATCATAAGATAGCTCACAACATAGCCAAATGTTCGTGTATCGGTCAACCTTGTCAAGATCAAAGAGAAGATGGAATGGGTGAAATATGTAGAAGAATTACGCATGATGCCTGATTGCCAGGTTTTCATCATGGTACTTATCCAAGGCACCACAAGGGAGTGGTTTTCACCATAGGACGGATTTATTTCTCTTTACTTTTGCTACCAAGGTGCCTGTTTTCAGGTTTTCACCATGGCACATTTTCAATTTTTTTTTTAATTTTTTCTCTTTCTTTTTTTCTTTTGGAATTTTTCTATTTTTTTTCTATTTTTTTGGAAGAAGGCAAGCTTTTAGATAATGCTCCTTGAAAGGATAAACCATGATATGCCAAGGATTCAAAATAATATGCTCAAAGATGCTGAAGGGGAAAGGAAGATGCAGAAGGAATAGACAAATGAGGAAAAATGAGAGAAGGTAGAAGGATGGTGAATGGAAGGAATGTGAAAAGGATAGCTGGAAAGAAGGTAAGATCAACGTCAATACACACCTTGAAGAGTGACGAGAAAAATGGAGGAAACGTAAACCATATTCTAGTCCAAGTGCAAACCATATTCTGGTTCATTATTGCTATGTGACTCCTCGAAAAGAGGATTGGTGTGCTTGTTATAATTCTCAAATGTGAATGGAGGAATACGAGAAGGACTATGGAAAATGTTTAGCAGAGGTTGCGGTTTAGGCACATGGAATGGAAGAATGTTTTTGGAAAAAGATGAAGTGGGAGCCTTTGGAAGCTTGAATGTCAATTTCACTTTTTGTTCAATATGAGACTCTTTCAAGAGAGATTTTGGAATCCATATAGCCTTAGGCTTTTCATTTCCTTTTGATAATTTAGAGAGAATATCTTCAATGATGGATTTTGGAACCCATACTTGTCTTGTAGTTTTCTTCTTAGATATCTCTTTTGACTTTATATATCCATGTCGATTAGAGGGGACATGGTGATCTTCTTTTTTTGATGGATTCTTGTATTGCTTCTTTTTCTTGTATTGAACATTCAAGTTACTTCCAAAAGACTTGGGACTTGTGGAAGAAGAAGGATGATACGACCAGTTTAGATGGGTGGGTGGATGAAAGGGATTCAAGGGTATGCATCTATGTTGATCTTGAGGAAAGATAGGAGATGGAGGGACGTAAGGACCCAAGATGGAGGATGAATTAGAAGAATTAGGAGGGGAAAGTGAAGGGACATAAGGGCCCAAGATGGAAGGAAGACGTGAAGCCCTTAGTATTGGTGGAGGAGGTCCAAGGATGGAAGTGGAAGATGCAAAAGGATAATCATTAAGTTCATCAGCATCTATATGACAGCCAAGGTCATCAGCATCTTTAGAGTGAGCATTAGAGTTTGTAATAGGATCATGAACATCTTGAATAGGAGCAACTTCTTTGATAGAATCGTTCAAAGCTTGCGAAGACTTAGGAAGAGTAGAAAGCGGAAGTGAACATGGAGTGGTAGAACAAGAAGATGGAAGACTTTGATCTTGACAAGGATCTTTGGATAGCGTAAGCGTATCAACTTTCTTTTGATTTTCAATAGGCTTAACATCAGAAGTAACAACACCATTTTTAATAACCTTAATGGAAGTATCATTTTTGGAAAGCGCAAGTGTAGTAAGGTTATTTTGATTGTCAATAAGCTCAACGGTGTAAGTAGTAGCTTGATCTTGCTTAGGAGATGGTGTAATGAATGCGGAAGAGCCTAAAGGATCAAAAGAACCATGAAACAGATAAGAGACATCATGAAAAGGATTGGATGACATGGAGGGTTCTTGATCTTGATCTTTCTTTATGTTCTTTTCTTTATCATTTTTAGAGTCTTCTTGACATGGAGCCACTTCTAAGGACAAGGAAGTAGGTTGGATTTGTATGGAAGACTTTGGAAGAGATGGCGAAGGACTAGCTGAAGTAGGCATTATAGTACATAAAGGCTTAGGATCTTTAGGTTTAGCATTATTGAAAGTATTTGTAGCCAAGTGAAGGTTATCTTGAGTATCTTTAAGAGGTGGCCCTTGAGGATAACTATAGGGAACCGCATGGAAAGTCTTAGGATCTTTGTTGGATGAAGGATTTGTGAAAGATTTGGATGACTCAGAAGCTTTAGGAAGTGTGTGGGTATTGGAGGAAGTGGCGGATGGAAGGGGACCATCACAAGACAAAGGTTCAACATTAACATGATCTTGCTAGAGAGTGTAATCTTTATTTTCAGCATGAGAGTTTTTAGACAAGACATGCTCATAGTATCTTCGTTTATAATCAGCACGGAAAGCTTTCTCTTCCTCAATAGAAGTAGATGTATCATATTGTTCACAACAAATATCATAATTCCTCTCAAAATCAGAATCATAGGGATCACCATCACAATCTATCCAATAGGATGACCCTTTAGTAAGCCTAAGCACACGACGAGGAGGACTCTTAGGAATAGAAGCATCATAGGTATGGATAAATTGTCCATCATCATAGTCATCATAGTCATCATAGGTGGGTGTGTCACTCTTTGTGGAAGAGACATCACAAGGACTATCACGTTGCTCTTTATGGTATGTCTTCTGAAGAGAAGTAAGACTCTTAGGAGAAGTAGAAGAAGAATGAGATTGTGAAGAAGGGGAAGGTGAAGACTTAGTGGAAGAAGAATACTTGGATAATGAGGAATTCGAATAATGTTTAGAAGAGTCATGATAAGATTTGGAAGATGAAGAATGTGAATAGTGTTTAGAAGAATCATGATAAGACTTAGAAGATGAGGAATGATGAGAAGATTTAGAAGATGAAGAATATTTGGAAGAAGAAGATCGTGATATGATCATGTTTATGATTCTAGCAAAGGCATCTGATTTAAACATCTTTTCTTTTATTTTTGCTATAAATTCATCACTCATGAAAATTTTGGAAGAACAACACTTTTCGAATATGTCAATGAGCTCAAGATCATCTATTCTTAATAAAGTTTCCAAAACCAGATAGTCAAGATTCATGGTTATAGAAGAGGAAGAATCAAGCATGGAAGAAATGAATAGAAGAGATGAATAAAGGAATGTAGACTAGATAATAAGAGGAAAAGAATCAAGAAGAAGAAGAAGAATTTCCCATGGGAATAGAAGACTTCAGAAGATCATGGGAAATGGAGAAGAAAGAAGAAGACTAAGAGTCATCTTGTGTAATTGATACCATAATGTTCATTGAGATGTTGAGCAACATGACAGCACCTAGGATCTAAGATCTAGACTGACCAAGGAAGACTGAGAATTAAAGACCCTTGGTGATAAGATGACCTCACAAAATGTCAACACCAAACTAGGATAATCGAAGTTCTCTATTGTCCAAAGAGAAATGAAAAGATGGAAGGGGCTTTACCAACACTGTCAAAGAGGTGCTTCAAATCAAAGGATGAATATCCTTGCACTTTTGAATCAGGAGGTTGGACTAGGCCAAAATATAATTGAAATTGAGATAAATGAAAATGATTTGGACAATAAAAGTACTAAAATTCTCCAAGAATGTAGCTCACAATTTTAGAGATAAACTTTCTCACCAAAAACAACCTTCTAATGTGATATTTCTCTTTGGCTAATGTGATACTGATGTTGATCTTGACCAATTTGTGCAAAATTTTGAGTTTTTTAAAGTCTAATTTCAAGTTTCCGAATGTGAGGGTGAAAATGTCTGATTTCAATCACAAATTCAACAGCATTTGGACAAGTTTGCAAACAGTAGAGGATCAAACATGTCTCCAAACACTTGAAACAAGGGCAAAAGCAACCTTGCCAAGACAAGCACTTGTGATATCAAAATAGAAAACTTATGAATGCTACTGTTTGTTTGAATGTCAAGATCATTTACACTGGTATCACACAATCGAAGACACTTCAAGCAATATCTACCTACAAGACAAGGCTCATTACTCATCAACTTAGCCCACAACTTGATGCCCCCTTGCCTCACACCAAGTGGTTGCCCACAAGAGATATTGGCTTTGTCATGGAAGTGTCAAACAACACAACCAAAGGGACACATATGGTGAGTATCTTGGGGTGATCCGGGTTATTCCACTTGGATCAATCCTTGCACTAAGAAGATAAGCGGCTGAAAAAGGTGGTTTCTAATCTATGGTTATTAATAAGGGTTTCCGTTCACAACACCCCTCTTGCTCCTCGTAAAGGACTAGGACCTCGCGGCCTCAAGAGTACCTTAAGCATTCTTGCTCAATGTTTTCCTCATGGTCACAATCCCACAAGTACTTACATCAAGCACTTATGTCTACCAAGGTTTTTGGTGTCCTTGATAGCCTTGAGATTATAGTGAGTTGGAATCACTTGCCACCAAGGAGAATGATGACAAGGTTGTCCCCACTTGAGTCGTTCCTCTTGATTGCTCAAGAGCAGGCCCGCTAAAGGATTCCTAAACTAAACAAAAAGTGGATTAACTCTTGAGGTTCAAGGTTTTTGGTTCACCACAAGGGTGAAGAGCATACTCCCCTATCTCAAGAATCTCTCCCAAACACACCAAGAAAATATTTAATTACCCCCTTGCTTTCAAAATCCCAAGATGGGTCAAGATTTCTGTTTCACCACAAGGGTGAAGAGCATACTCTCCTACCACCTCAAAATTCCTTTCACAAGGTATTAAGATTCCTAATACAATTAGTAAATGCCACACTTGAAAGGAAAGCAAATAAACAAGCAAGAATTTTTTTTTTGTTTTTATGCTTGGGCAGCCCTACAAAAACCATTAGTAGCCCTCTTTGACATGCATTCTTTTGACAAATTTCAAGTAATGAGAGCACCTACAACCACAACTTGTTAGACCAACAAGAGTTAGGAGAATCAAAATCTAAAATCTAGCAATGATTAATACATGAAAAATCAGATAATCTGCAAAAATAACTGATCAAATGATAAAATCTGAAAATGAAACCATCATGGTTGGATTAGGCTCGGAAAGACCTTTCCAACGATATATCACACTTAAACTTTTGATACCATTTGCAAAATTTCAAAAAAAAAATGGGCACCCATTTTCCAGAGTGGCACGGATTTGAAAATGCTAGAAATTTTAGAAAATTTTAAAAAGATAGCTAAGAACCCGAAACTTGCAAGATACAAAATAGTTCACTATTAGATCAGGCGATATACCTTAGACTTCACTAGTATCGTGCGATACTTCTTCCTATAGCCAGGCAATACTTCCCCAGTCGAGCGATACTTCGCACGATGCCAGGCGATACTTCGCCCGATGCCAGGCGATAGACTTCAATATAGGCGTGCGATACTTTTTTCGCGCGAACTATCGCACCAAGACAGAAAGTATATCGCGCGATATTTCTGAGAAGTGTCGCGCGATAATCTGAGACAGAAAACCAGAGACGCAAATTTTTCCGAAAATTAATCCGAAAATGATGAAAAATGCAGAATTAAAAGGGACAAAGCTAATCTACTCTGCCCCACGGTGGGCGCCAGAAATGTACACACTAAAATATGCACTTCTATGAACCATTACATGCAAGGTTGCTCAAGAATGAGGCCTCACAAAGCGGCTCATAGCTCTCTATGCATGGAGTTGCAAGGGACTATGAGTTTTGCTCTCAGCTAGAGCTACAAGAAGGTGACCTTGCTAGTCAACCATACAATGAGAGATTCACAATGAAGACAAGGGCAACAATGCCAATATCTCCAAGAATCCAATATGAAATGCAATGCAATGCAACTAAGATGAAGATGCAAATGTGCAAGCTATGCTATGAAAATGGAAGTACAAACTAAGCTATGAAAGGAAATAGCAATGGATTACAATGCCTCCTATTTAAACTATGTGAGCTTATTCTATTGCATAAAAGGAAATCTAATCTATGAATGCCATGAAAATGAAGCTACTATGCAAGAAATGAAATCTAACTATGAAGCAAGAAAGCCATGATGATGCAAGAATGAAGACAAGAAGATAGAGTGTTGATGAAGATCTAAGATGAATGCCAACAATGCTCCAAATCTTCAAACCCTAGATGCAAGAATGTCTCCAAAAGCTCCAAGATGACCTAAAAAACCTGTAGCATAACAATAGCATAAAATATGGATATGCAAATGAAGGAGAGAGCTCTCCTTTTATAAGAAATGCAAAGGAATGGACCATGGAGATTAAGAGGCAAAAGATCTTAATCGGCGGTGGAGCTTGAAAGAGGAGTAATCCATGTGCACAAACATCCTCCAATGAAAGTGAAGTGTTGACTTTTGAGCCTCATGTGAGACAAAAAGTGCTTTTTCCCTTTTTATAAAATAGGAATAATGCTTTATTTGTGCAACTTAGGATAAGAGGAAAGTGGGGGCTTTTTATTTAATTGAAAGGGGAGGAAATATTCCTTTTAATTAAATAAAGACTTAGGATAAATGGTTAGCCCAAGGATAAAAATCCAATATATGATCGAAATTAAGATTTGATCAAGAGATTGATAATGTTGAAAATATTGATTATTGATCAAAATGATTCAAGATTGATAAATTGAATAAATGGGGCCCAAAGTCTAGGCGACCATTTTTGGGTGCATACACTTACACTAGTACAACACCACCTTCTACTCTTGATGAAAAGAAGGCATATGAAAGTGATGCAAAGGTATCAAATGCCATTTTCTATGGTCATACTAATGATATATTAGTTAAGGTCATGGATTGTGATAATGCCAAATCCATTTGGGATAAGATGTCAAACATCTATGAAGGAGATGAGATAGTTAAAGAAGCCAGTTATAAGCCTGTAGAGTAATATTTAAAAGTCTTAAAATGACTGAAGCAGAGAAAATAACTAATTATTTTCTCTAAGTTTTAGATGTTGTAAACTCAATATGAGGTCTTGGAGAAACCTTAGAGGAGAATACTATATTAAAGAAAGTTCTAATATCCTTAACATCCAAGTATGATTCAAAGATATTAGCTATTGAAGAAAGAGACATCAATAAGGTGACTCTTGATACCTTGCACATAGTATATTTACTGCATATGAGATGAGGATTTCTACTAATCCTCCTAGCAAAGTATCTTCTTTTAAATGTGTTAAAGTAGATACAAATTATGATTTAGACCAAACTAAAAAATAATGAATATGCATTTGTTAGTAAGCTTAGAAGAGGATCTGGTAGATATAAAAAATTGCCTTTCAATTTTTTTGCTTATGGTAGAATATATCACTATGCTGCTCAATGTCCTAATAAGGATATTGAAAGTGATGATGAAGAGAATAGTAAATCATCTAAGAAAAAGAAGCAGTCAAATTTCAAGAAGAAAAATGGTTTTAAAAAGAACAAATCTTTGTATGCTAATATCACTGATAGTGGTTCAAATGAACCACTTGAAAGAAACGAGGAAACACTTTTCATAGCTATTGTTTCTTCAAATATTCCTCAAGAAAGTAGTTTATTTGAAATTTATGAGTCTGAAATTGATTTTAAGGGAGAACTAAAAGAAACAATTAAAGAAGTTAAAAAATTAAAGAAGGATGCAATTGTACAAAAGAGTTAAAATCAAGAAGATGTACAATTAGTTTCAAGAGAAAAAATGTATTCTTGAGGTTACTCAAGAAAAATACAATGTAAAAAAAAGGAATGTTTCTTGCTAGAAGAAGTTGTTGATATAAGAAAACAACTTGTTTCTATAATCACCTAAAATTTGTCTAGTAGAACCTAACCCCTAATTTGATCAAATTGTCTTAAAACAGATTCTAAATCTCAAAGGCATAATTTACTAGACATAATTATGCAAGCAACCTGAATAATCCCCCTTGCATGATTAAAACAAGCATAAATCATATCTAATATTAAAACTTGGAAAAATTATTTAATTGTCAAAACTTCCCTTTAATATAAAGTCCTAGCAATTTTATTAAAAAGAGCACATTGTGCAACTTAATCTTGATTAAATGACAATTAAAAAGAGATTTTCTATTTTTTCTTATTCTCCAATCAAGCTCAACCAATCAAAAACCTTGGATCCTATCACATGGATTGATATCTCTCACCACTCATCTCTACCTAACATCTTTTGCCTCTTAATCTCCATCCTTAATTCTTGAGGCAATTCCTTTAAAAGGAAGCTTTTCCTTGGCTCAAGGGGTTGAAGGTTCCATTCTTTCATTCTAGAGTAATCTTTCTATTTTGAGTTCTTAAGTTCATAGTTTCTTAGCTCTTAGCTCTCTTGGATTCTTAGTTTAGCTCACTGTCTAGTGTAATCTGGCATTGTTATCTAGTTTACTTTCATAAGTCGCATTTTGTTTGTTAGCTTAATATTACATTCTAATTTCATCATAGCTTTGAATTTTCATTTAAACCAATCTTATTGTGATTAAATGCAATTATTACATCTCCTCCACATTTGAATCTTTCATTTTAGAGTAGCCAAGTCACTAATCCTTCATGCCAATATGATGAGAAATTTGAAAAGGATTAAACTCACTTCAACTAGGAAGCAATAAGTCACTTTTGAGGGTTTAGTTTGTTCATTTGATGTGAACTCTTGTAGCTAAATTCTTGAGCTAATGATTTATTGAGTGTTGATTGCATTCCAATTGAATACCAATTTTTAGCCACACATCTTTGGCCTACCATGGAAAAGAATGCTATTCAATATGCTAAAACCTATAAAAAATGTCAGCTTCATGTAAATATGATTCACACCCCTACCAGATATTTATTGCCTTTTATTACTCATTGGCCATTTCAACAATGGGCCTTCGATCTTTTGGGTCAGATATATCCTTCATCATCCAATGAACAAAAGTTCATTATTACAGCCATTGATTACTTCACTAAATGGGTTGAGGCTATACCTCTTATCAAGGAACATGAAAACATGTGGCTATGTTCATACTCAACTACATCATTTGCAGATATGAAATCCCTTCCTCAATCATTACAGATAATGGAGGGTAGTTCAAAAATAGTGACATTGATGAGCTCTGCGCTAAGTTTCACATCACAAATCATTCCTCCTCTATATAATATCCTCATAGGAATGGATAGGTGGAAGCTTTAAATAAAATAATCCTTAAGATCTTGCACAAAACAGTTAATAAATCTGGAAATGATTGACACTTGCAGTTGAATCTAGCTTTATGGGCTTAACGAACAAGCATTAGAATACCTACATGGGATATTCCATTCTCACTGGTCTATAGTTCTAAGGCAATTTTGCCAATAAAAGTCGAAATACCATCACTTAGGGTATCACTACATGGACTTGTCACAAATGAAGATTAAAGAATCTCTCAACTTCAAGAGATGGAATTACTATGCCATCACAAATTTCAGGTTGGTGACCTTGTTCTTAGAGGGAACCTGAAAAATCAACAACACAGGGAATAAAAGGGAGAATTTGAACCTAACTAGCTGGGTCCTTTTGTCATTACTACAACATTATGTTCTGGAGCTTATCAACTAGCTACTCCAGAATGCGAATTTCTCAAAGAGCCCATCAACACTCTTCACCTAAAATGGTTCTATGATCTTGAAAAATTCTAACAATCATATATAATCTTGAAAAAATCCTAAAAAGCATATAAAGTCCTGAAAAATGATCATCTTGGTGAAAACCTTGCAAATAAGCACCTTGATGTATCCACACAAAATAAAAATATAAAAAATACAAAAAAGAACAAAAGAACAAAAAAATCAGAAAAAGAGAAAAAGTGCCTTGGTGAAAACCTAGAAACATGTGCCTTGGTAAAAAAAAAAGAATAATCCCAAGTGGTGAAAACTAGGAAAATATGCATCACTTGTAATCAACACTCCATCTATCAACATGTGGTTGAGATCTCGTGCTTTTGTCAGCCTAATCTGCTTCCTGTCTCCTTTGTGTTGTCCTGGACTAGAGTTGGTCTTAATTTTTTCCTTGGTTCTTATTTGTCACGTGAGGGAAATCGTACGCTACCTATCTGAGCTCTAAACACTTTACCACTTGATCAATCCCTTGAGCTTAACCTAAGTTAGTCTATCAATCCCTCTTGAAGGACAATTTTCCACTGACACTAATCGATGTTTCCAAAACACCCCAATCCTCCAATGTTTCTGTAATCACCAAAAAGTGGAAAAGATCATTTAAGTGATTAATCAAGGCAAATCAAGGCAAAATCAAAGAAATTGAATCAAAACAAGTATTTAGCCAATCAAAATTAAAATCAAGCTTCAATTCAATTTAAATCAAAATCAAGAGCATTTTAATCAAGCTAAATCAAATCAATGTGCAATTAATTCAATTAATTGTATAGTTTGGAATTAAATAAAATCAACCCATTCAAGGGGTACACTTGGCTAAATAAATGATTTAAAATCAATTTATTAAATCCTAATTTCTCTCAAACCCACATGGGAGGAAAAATCCTCAACCAATAGGATTTAAGAAAAGAGCTCACATGGATCAAGCCAAATTCAATCTCAATCACTCAATTTGAAAGAGCATCTTGTCCACTCATCTTGTCTTCTTGTCCCAACCTTTGAGGACACAATATTTAAATTTTCTTCAAAGGGTGGAACCAAAGAGTTAGCCCCAAATCAACCATGATCAAATCCAACTACACTCCCTATCCTTGCCAAATCCTATAAAAGCAAGGCTAAATTCACTCATAATTAATCCACAAATCTAAGAATTGCATCTAACCTCTTGAGAATTATAGCTAGAAAGGAAATTTAGAAGTTAATTGAGAATTTCAATTTGGAATTGATTTAATTAGCTTAGCTTATCATTCATTTCTCATTCTAGGACTGTCATTAATGGAGGCTTGCTGAGAGCTTCACCATTAACACTCTTAGTTAGAGAGCCATAGAATGCTTAATTGCTCATTTATTTGCTAAATAGATTTTCTATTTGTTGTAACTTAGTTTCTATTTGATTTATTTGACAATAATAATTCTATGAAGGTACAAATTCTAGTACACAAAATGGCTCCCACCATATCCAATTCGAACCAAACGCAAAATTTGATCCAAGATTTTCAATGACCTTATCTTTATTAGGACTAAAATTATGAAATGGATGGAACTACACTTGAAATATGGATTTGAAAAACATTACAAATTTTCTTTTCTAAGTGTTGACTTGATTGATGAAATCATGTCTTTCTAGTGAATCGATGAAAGTTTTTAACTAGACAAGCTATGATGAAAGCATGCTATTTTAGTTGATTTCTGAATGACTGTCTTAAGATCAAAGTTCTAAATCATGTATTATTTGTCTAAGGACATGATCATCAAAGAATCATCAAGGACTTGTACATAGGATAAAATTGAGATCTCTGTTTGTTTACGCAAAAGGATACCTTGGATATTTTGATTTTCAATATCATAATACCAAAATCCACTTGCAACATAGAATCCGACAAAATCGGTATTCACACTCTCATGATTGGCTTCAATCAGTGATAGTCATACCAGAAAGGATGGGAAAGCAATGAAAGAGGTGCAAAAAGTATTCATATCATCATGGTTGAACTAGTGATGGTTGTACTAAATTGGGATTCCAAAAATTGCTCAATGATGATTATAAGCTCCAAATTTTTGAATAATGACAGTTAGTTGCATACATCTTAGATTAAATGCATTTTTTCCTTTCTTAGTTTAAATTGCAAGAGGGAAAAATGACAAAAGCGAAAGGGGGTGTGGTCAAATAAAAAATCAAACAAGCATCAAGAATTATATGTGATCGAGTGTGTTGGAAATCCAAAAACAAAAACAAAAGTGCATTTCATTAGTTCACTTGCATTTGTTAAGTTCATTTTAAATCATTACCTTTGAGTTGCATTAGATCATCTTCATTAGACCTTGCATTCATTTAAGCATGTTCATCATTTGAATCAAGAAGTTCATTTCATTAGGGTTCATTAAGTTCATTTCGTTAAGTAGCATTTTACATCAATTGCATTAGGTTGCATAAATCATGTAAATCCATTTATATCCATTAATTGCATTACGTGGCATTCATTCATCCATGTTAAAAATCATTAAGTGCATTAGATTGCATCATTCAAGATTCATTTCATTTAGAACACATCATTTTTTGGAAAAGAAATCATTCATATAGCATCATTGCATTCATTAAATCAATGCATTTCAAATAGAACATAAAATCATCATTAGGTGCATATCATTTAAGTCATCTTAGAATACAATGTATCATGCAAATAAATCCATTCATATAAGAGCATAGGACATTACATCATCTTTCATATCATATAACACCTAGAATCATTAAATATCATACACATGACATAAAACCATTGCATCAGATTTAAGCCATTCATATACATTATGTATGTACATATCATATAAAATCTTTGCATCTATTGCATTATTAATTAACCACATCTATACATCATTGCATCCATAATAAAGCATTAATCATTAAACATCATTACATTCATCCATCTATTCTATGTAATACATAAGACAATCATTTAAGCATCATTAGAACATGTGCATACATATCAAAAATCACATCTGAAAAGCATAAAACAAAGCATATAGGAGATAGAATTAGCTAGATCTTCATATCATGCTAAAACACTTGAAAAGGAAATCCAAAACATCATGACATCATATATAGTGAAAGCTATCAAAAATGAATATCAGAGTCTATGACATCATTGTAAAATCAATAGGCTATCAGAGTCCATCAAAAGATCATAAATGCAAATATCTAGATAATCAAAGTCTATCAAAGTAAATCAAAGTATCAAAGTATCAGCATAAACAACCTCAATGAATAAAAAATGATACAATAGAGTCTAATGTCTCGATATAAACAAAGGAATGAGATCATGTATATCATCAAAAGAAAAAATTTGAAATATCTCATATCATATCTCAACTGGCTGAACCACCAACACCATCTCCACCATCACGACCATGAGCACTATCTAGAGGATGACTCAAGCTATCCTGTAATCCCTTATGACTCATCACAGCCATAAAGGTCTGCATGATCAAACTCAGCTGAGTAACCTACTGTTGCATCGCTAACATTTGAGACTGAAGAGATATAACATCTGATGCTAAAGCTGGTACATGAGCTTGTGTTGTAGAAGTCTGTGGTGGAGGTATGGAAGAAGATGGATCTGATAAGTATGGAACAAAACTCAAAGAAGATGGATGTGAAGAAGATGATGGCATCAAAGTAGAAGTAGGTGCCTAAGAAGATGTAGCTTGTGGAACAATTGGTGGTATAACCTACTGAGTAGGAGGCCCTTGTGCCTGATCAAGTAAAACCTATGAAATCTGTGCATCCATCTCTCTCTTTTGTCTAGCTCTATGCTGACCATGTCTAACAGCTAGATCTGCAACAACCTGATGAAGTTCTCTATTTGCACCACCTCTAATCTGATCAACCCTAGGAGGGATAGGAACAACAACAATCACTGGAATCTAAACTCTACTTGCTCTAACTGCCTGATGACCCCATCATCTGTGCCATGATCTAATCCTATCCCCACCCCTCCAACCATCTCCATCATCTGCATCATCTCCCCCATCTCCCACATCACCTCCGTCACTGTCTAAAACCTCATCAATACCTAGGACTCTCTTAGCAAGATCTGTAAACCTCAGAAATGGGTTATGAGCCAGCCAATATCCATACTCATTTGTAATCCCAACATCCATAATATGCTCTCTCATCGACCAAGGGAAATACCCAATGTCTCAAATCTCTTAGATAGCTATCCTGTAATCCATACAGGGACTCCACAAAGACCTCTCTGCCTGGTCCCGAGCATACATAGCCACTCCCTGGGCCATACCTTGTGTGTGCCCATACTGATGCAAAAATCTTCTAAAACAAAATCTCTCAATGATATAAGTGGATCACCCAATCATCCATCATAGGAAGAACATGAAAGGAAACTCAATGCCATCCTTAGGCCAAGCCTCACATCCCACATATGGCCTCCAGACCACAACATCCATATCGTCGATGACACGATGCCAATAATCTAACTCACCCATATGGGTCTGAATCACCATACCCTCATACATCCAGGAAAATGGCCAACTTAGATCTCATTGTCATGCTATGATGGGACATGTCACTGGGATATGCTCCCAAGTCCAAAGCTGTAATAAAATTGCTCCTGTAGTGAGCGTGGAAGATCATCTATAAACAACTGTATGTAGCTCATGATATAACTGAGCTAATACAAAGGATCCCCAATCAAAATGCCAAGGATGCGCCATCAAGATCTTAAGAATAGGACCCCATCCGATTGCAAATCCATGACCACATCTGTTCGGAAGAAGGAACCCACTGATCAGAGCACCTAATACTGCTGGTAATACTGGAAAAGAATGAAACTATGCCCATTGGATATGATCATATCCAATGGTCCTAGAAGACCTACCAACATGCTGATCCATCATAAACAGAATCATAATATACCAGCTCTCCTCTGGTAGGCAAGCAAAGGATATGATACACATCCTCCGGGGTGATCATCATCTCACCCATAGGCAAATGGAAGGTATTATGGTCTAAGAGCCACCTCTTGGCCATAACAGTGATCAAACCCTGATTCACCTAGAATCGTGGTAGAATGAGAAGGAAAGATAGACCACAAAGGCTGATATGTCACCGATCAAATACACTAAGGTCATCGATCATGCTCATAGGAAAGGGATACGAACCATGAAAACTCAATGACTTAAGCACCACCTACAAAAAGCAAGTTCAATCACATCAGTTTTGAAATTAGTTATCATTTGGATTATCCTAAGTCAATCAAACATTTACAAATATCAAACCACAATCAATTTTCCTGAGTCTACTCAGAGAGGATGAAATATTCATCATCACCCATCATCTAAATATAAATTGACAATCAAACATTCAAACTATGATTGACTCATACTGACATCCTACGACTCACTATAACAATCAAATTTGTTACCTTAACCAATCATCTGATCGACGACGTTGAATAATTTGCAAAGTACAATACGATAATTTAAAATCTTTCCTAGCAGGGTAAAAGCGCTTTTTCTGGCTTTAAAAGCGTTAAAACTCAAAAGTGTTGTTTAAAAGTTTAAATGTGCTGCTTAAAGATTCAAAAGTGCAACATCAAGGAAAACATGCTAAAACTATTTGAAAGCACCATTTCTAAAATCATACGCGCTAATCTAAATAACAAAAGTGAAATCAAATTTAAAAGTGCTATTTGACAAATCAAAAGCGGTTTATGCCCTAGAACATCATGTAAATGTGCTAATTCAATTTGTGGAAGCACTAAATGAAACTACATAAGTGCTATTTGAAGGGTAAACACGCTATTTAAAATGGTAAAAGAGCTATTTAAAATTCAAAAAGCAAAAAAGAGGGTTTTCCTAAGAAAAATTCAAATTTTTTGAATTTAAATGCTTAAATCGAAAAACAAAGAAGATCAGGCACTTATCGAAGGTCCGTAGGTGAGTGGCCACTAATACCGTTGCCCACGCTTGAACCTATGCTCATGTATTGGGATTGACATCATCAAGGAGTCAAAGGAGGTCAGAGCTCAAAAGTCAAAAGTAAAAGTGAAAATGAATAGTAAAAATGACTTTTTACCCCTTTATATAAACCTTTTGACCTAAAAAGGGTATCTTTGACCTTAAAAAGGGAATCTTTGATCAGAGGGGGCCTGGGGACCCAAATTTTTTACCAATTTTTCCAAATTAGGGGTAGTTATCATCAAACAAACACGAAAACATTATCAGAAATGAAATCAAAATTCATTATAAATTGACCCAATCAATGCAAAATGACCTAAACTGTCAATTTTTTTTCAAAAATCTATCAAATTCCATTTCATTTCTGAGGGGGCATACACTCAAATAATTAGAATGACAACAACATCATCAAATCAGGGGAAAAACCATCAAATCAAAATGTAATATTTTATCAAGAATTTTTTTGCTAATCAATCGAAAGGGGCATCAAACATCGAACCACATCAAATCAGGTATCACATCAGCAATCTAACATTAGATCGATCATCAGGACACTAAAATTAGAACTACATCAATCCTATCATCAAAATCGACATCTCATATCGAACATCAAGATCAACCATCGACAAAATCAAGACATTTTATCAGTTGGATTGAAACATTCTTTGAATCGACACACTTCGCATCTCAACTCAAAGAGGGGCATTTGTAATCACCAAAAAGTGGACATGATCTTTTAAGTGATTAATCAAGGCAAATCAAGCCAAAAATCAAAGCAATTGAATCAAAACAAGTATTTAGCCAATCAAAATTAAAATCAAGCTTCAATTCAATTTAAATCAAAATCAAGAGCATTTTAATCAAGTTAAATCAAATCAATGTGTAATTAATTCAATTAATTGTATAGTTTGGAATTAAATAAACTCAACCCATTCAAGGGGTACACTTGGCTAAATAAATGATTTAAAATCAATTTATTAAATCCTAATTCCTCTCAAACCCACATGAGAGGAAAAAGCCTCAACCAATAGGATTTAAGAAAAGAGGTCACATGGATCAAGCCAAATTCAATCTCAATCACTCAATTTGAAAGAGCATCTTGTCCACTCATCTTGTCTTCTTGTCCCAAGCTTTGAGGACACAATATTTAAATTATCTTCAAAGGGTGGAACCAAAGACTTAACCCCAACTCAACCATGATCAAATCCAACTAAACCCCCTACCCTTGCCAACTTCTATAAAAGAAAGGCTAAATTCACTCATAATTAATCCACAAATCTGAGAATTGCATCTAACCTCTTAATAATTATAGCTAGAAAGGAAATTTAGAAGTTAATTGAGCATTTCAATTTGGAATTTATTTATTTAGCTTAGCTTATCATTCATTTCTCATTCTAGGATTGTCATTAATGGAGGCTTGCTGAGAGCTTCACCATTAACACTCTTAGTTAGAGAGCCATAGAATGCTTAATTGCTCATTTATTTGCTAAATAGATTTTCTATTTGTTGTAACTTAGTTTCTATTTGATTTATTTGACAATACTAATTCTATGAAGGTACAAATTCTAGTACATAGTTTCTTAACACTAACAATCTAGACATCACTGTGTTTCTTAACACATATAAGATCCTGCACTTTCACACACTAACATTTTGACACAAGAACAATGGTGTTTCCTTAACACCCAACATAAACCTGAAGCTTAGAAAATTGAAATGATTGAGATATGCTAAACTATATTCTTGTGTGTTGTCTATTATCATTAATTTTATCTTGTTATGTCTTCTAAGATCGCTTGATGATGTCTACCTGACTAGATACTCATAATTGGGGGCATAACATGTTTTCTTTGATTTTTGCATGTAGTGTGGTTTCAATGATCCTAAGTTGTCTAATAAATTGGATGTTTGTGGTAAGAGCCTCCATCAAGATTGGAGCACTACACATACCTCAACCCACTTTATCTGGATGCTTAGGTTAGGTTGGAACTATCTCCTTGTTCATTTCTTGTGTGTGTTACGTAAGACACCACTCATGGTTATCTTTGTAGCCTATGTCCATGTACAAGTGGAATCTTACAATATCAAACCAAAAGCCACATTTAGGTAATATAAGCTCTTGTGCCTTGATGCTTACATGTGTTTTCCTATATCTTATCTGATAGGGTTGTATTCATATCTCCATAGTTTTTCTCACACACCGGTGAAGGTTGTATTGACCTCCGATATACCAACCACTCAAATGATGATAAAACAATGGCTACATGATCAGTGACTTGAGTCATGTCTTAGGCTGCATTTTAATTTTAGGGCTGCATTTAGTTGTGTGTTTCTAGTCTCCGTTGAGCCATCCTTCCTTTATCTCTGCCAAAATGATCAACTATGACATCCTTCATTGAATTTGACTAGTATTTGTAGGAATCAAGGTCAACATCATCATAAAAGGGGCCTCGAGTGCTAAGTTTTCATTATCACATATTTGGCTGAGTATGAAAAGGAACAATATGATACAAGTAATACATATAAGAACATACATGATATCAAAATAGAAAACAAAACTACCATCAACATCTACACTATACAAAATTAGTAATAAAAGCATGCAGTAAATGTATGAATCAACATCATCAACATGACATGAGAAATACATAAAGAGGATCATACATGAGCATAATCGAGATAAACACCATGATAAAAGATGGAACACATAAACATCAATAATAACAATTGTAACTAGAGTGTTTTTTAGTGGTGAATATTCACCTTTTGGCAAATTCTGGCAATTATTGTTGCCAAAATTGGTGAATCGTGCCTGATACACGGTCGCCCAAATCACCCAATTTTAACATGGTAATGGGTCAATAGTCTTTCAAATTTCCATTAAGATTTTTTTGTATGACATGGTTGGCCGTTATATTCACCTTTAACAAGTCTGACATGGTTCTTGTAATGACCTCTTAATTCACCAACAATTATTAATTATGAATTGAATGAGTCAGCCCATTTCACCCCAAAAAACTTACATTATTTGGTGGATGATCATTATATTCGCCGGGATTTTTATATTGACTAGGACCTATTAGATTTTTTCAACCATTTGTTAATTCCTACAATGTGCATTGAACATGTTAGTACATTTTTTGCCACACTTAAATCAAGATGTTAATATATTTTGAAACGACCGTGAATTCACAAAAAAAAATGGAAATTGGAATCATGGATTGATATAAATTCAAATCAGTTAATTAAAAGTTTGAAAACTTAAACACAATTTTAGATTTGTTACAACCTCTTTGTGTCCCATTACAAAATTTTGAAGGGCCAAATTTACAATTTACAATCTTGCAACAATAAATAGAGGATTCAACATTTTAGAGAAAGTGTAAAGGATCAATGCCAACAATTATTTGTTCACATTTCACAATATTGCTATTAATTTTAATTCCTAGAATCCTAGTGACTAGTGAGAGGTCAAGATGTCAAATAAGGGTGACTATCATGAGTATCCTTAGGCTGGTGAAGGGATTGAGATGTCAGGGAGGTTGAGAATCAGACTTCTCACTTTGGTGATAGCACTGAAGGGATTTCCATGTCAGAAATGGGCAAGACTGATACTCCTCAAGGAAGTGAAGGGATTTCAAATGAAAGGCCAAGCCTAGAAGTTGACAAGGCTAAGAATCCTTAGGGAATTGAAGGAATTGGAAGGGTAGAAAAGGGTAAGACTCCTAAGGGTAGTGAAGGGATTGGGAGGCCATCAAAATGCCCAAAACTTAGAGATACTACCATAAAGGCTTTATTTGTAATTGGAAATGTTTCTACTCCATCAAATTCTCCAATTGCAAGTATATCCTTTAAATTTTTACATTCACAATCCTTAGAAATATCTTCTTGTTTATCAATATCTTGTTGTGAAATTTTTGGAACCTATGAAATATTTTGAGGAACTAATATTGTCATGTGAGGCCTTGAGGTTTTACACTACATCAATTCCTTCTCCATCTTTTCCACCTTCAAATATAATTCATTAGTTACCTTGTTCATCTCTACTTCCTTGAGTTGAGATTCTTCCAACTTTCCCTGCATATGTTTAACTTGAGCTCTATTAAACATAGCCCTATGCATTAATTTTGAGGTTGAGGCTAATGGATTGGTACTATAAATATTTTTAACAATAACCATACCTTAAGAAACTTTTTCTATATAGATCAACTTGGGCTTTCTATAACCCTTAAAACTGACCCATGTGGCTAGAGTCTTTGTTTTTGGATCAAAGCCAGATCCTTCAACCTTCTCCAAAGTATCAAAATCTACAAAAAATGTGTGATCATCCTAATTTATGACTTGATCCAACAAGAAAAATTCTTTCAATGTAAGCCCTACCACAATCAACATATTACTTTTCATCACTATATCCCTTGCTTCTTCAACAGTGCAAGTGATATAATCAAGATTCAGCTCATCAATCATTTATTTGATTATGGTTTCATGTTGAGACTCTTCAACAACCATAAGAATTAATTTCTTATTTTTCTCAAAACATTTCATCATGTGTTGTATCCAAAAACCCTTAAAGTCCTGTGTTGTTGTAAAGTCATCCTTCTGAAGGATCCTAAGAGAAATAACTTCTCTTTCATCATTTGTGTCAATGGGAATTCCATCCTCAATATTTTTCACTTGGTATCCATTAACTTCATCTTGGAACATAGGGGGTGGAGATGTTGGTCTTACTTTCTTCTCCTCTCTTAATCCCCTTAGGATATGTGGCACTTCCTCTGAATCACATTCATCATATGAATCATTGTAAGAAATGAGTGGGACAATATTTCCTTCTTGTTGCACTAGAGGTGGAGAGTCTATATCTAAATCATGCAAAATAAATCTTCTCATTTTCTTAGGAGGAGAAAGTGACTTATCAACCTCCTTAGGATTTTCCTGTTGTTGACTCTAGTTGAAAAACTCCTCAAAATTCTCAATGCATTTCTCAATTCTCAACACTTCAAACTTTTCTTCATCATAAAATATAGGTTGTCCCATTTTTAATCTTTTTCCTTTGATCTTCAAAAGAATTCCCCACTTCTTAACCTTCTATATAATGGTTGGGGTTTCATCATAGTTTCTTATCACATCTTCATCAATATTCAATTGATGTTTGAGCTTGGCAATCATGGATTGGATATGTTCCTCTAGGTCATAATCCCTGCTCTTGTCACTTTCCAATCTACAATGATTTTTTACATATTATTGTAATTCAGTTAACCTATTGGAACCAATGGTGAATCCAATTTTTTTTTATAGAATGAGGCATATATGTGCCTTTCTTCCTTGGAGCTATAATCTCCTTCTCCAGCCATAATATTTTGCACATGAATTCTAAAAACCCAATCCTTTCTCATACATGTATGAGCAACTCATGAGGCTGTTGTCTGCACCTATATATTCTAATCAATGTATACTTGGTTTACAAATCCAATCCCCAAAGTTATGAGGATAAGTCCTTTTAGGAAAATACTCCTTGGGCCTAATCAATGCTTTGATTTTATGTAGAACTCTTTCCTTGTGATGACCTACCAACTTGAAAATCCATAACATAGATATATCTTAGAATTTGTTGAAATCACAATCTCTGCTATTCTTATCCCATGCTCACCACCATAGCTGCATTGGAAATTTTTTTCCTTTCCCATCACTTGTAGTCAATTTAAAATATTCTCTATACTCTGAAATGTTTTGGTACAAAATTAATTGTAATAGAAGAGAATAATTTTTAAATGATTTAGTTTTTTTCTATTTTATCAATTTTTGATGCAATAACCTCTCTATGTCGGTAGAAAAACCAAATTCTAAATATCAATTAGGGTTTTGAATTATCATTGACATGTACATGAAGTCTAGAGGCATTTTTGACTTGGAATCCTCTCCACATAGTTGTGCCCATGCATAGTATGTATTATGAAAGAAACCCATAAAACTATTTGTCAAATGTGGGCCTTTACTATCCACTAATATCATTCAATTGTCAAGACCTCTCTTCATGAAATACGAGACCTCTCTATAATTGGAACTCCTCACCATTTTATCACATTTAGTGATATCTTGATCTCTGTCAATTTTGGTTAGGAATTTCTTTCTTAGGTCAAAATATTCTTCTATATATGCCCTAGAAATATTTGCAAGAGGTGAGCCATCCATTCTCCTTATCATTCTAGTCTCTGTCCTGCAATGCTTAGCTAGAGCATTTATCAACTCTACATCTATATACACATTTGGCACTATGACCTTTCCAAGTCCAACCTCCAAGGATTGCACCTTGGTTCCTTTTCATCTCGGTTTGCATATAAAAACTAGAATAAGGACCTACCAGAGACTAGAATGGTATAATCTCTACATTCCCTCCATTCATCTGAAAATACATTCTTTGCACCTGTATCTTTTGACCTTGGAAATAGGCTAAGAAATGTGCTCTGTGGGGGTTTCTCTTTAGGCACTTTTTCTTTCTTGAAAACTTCCTTCTTCTTAGTCATTTTATAAAAGTGCAATAAGTTACAAGCTCAGTGGAGAATTTTACTTACTGGTTTGAACTGCGAAAGCTTGTGTCTTCTCAACTAGCTCCATTTGCTCCACTAGATCAACTTGATCTTCAATGTTTTTGACAATCTGAGCCTGATTACCTCTACTTTTATAATGGGATAATCTTAATGCCCATTAATTTCCATACTCCTCATGAGACATTTTATATGTGTGAAAAATATGTTTATATGCTCAACCATTAATTCAACCAATCTTCATTAAATGTTTCACTTTTTTCCATTTCACAACTCACTAATATGTCCTCCATGAAATACCGAAAAATCATTGTTTCACCGTCATCCTTAATGTTGCCTACGAAATTGAAAAAAATCACTATCACGTGTTGGAAATTTGGCTGAGTTAGATACTTAGATGTTGTCATTATGGTAACATATGATCTATATGAAGATCGCATAGGACAAAAAGCAAGTATGATAGAGCACAAAGAAAAATTGTCTAAGTATGAGACAATGTTTTTCTAGTGTACCCGGAGATAGTTTTGATTAGTGATGACAATTGGAGTAAGTTCAGTGCTTGCACACTTGAACATAGATACTATGATGACTATAGAAGATTCACCTAAGAGTGCAAGTCAGAACAACATGTACGGAAGAAGTTATGACAGTTTTACCAAAGATAGTGTTAAGCCGACAAGACAGTATATGAAGACAAAATTGGTAAAGAGTTAAGGGATTATTTTGTTTATCAAAATAATGTCTTAACAATATAAAGGGACAAAATCCTAGATGTTAACCCTTGGGTAAATATGTATTTTGTATAATGGTTTTGTTGAGCCATCTGTAAGAGTTATTAGCCTTAATAACTTGTATAGATATGAGGCATTTGAAAATGCGAGATAGAAAAGCAATTGTAATGATATAGATGGTATAGCGAACATATAGCAAAGAGATATTGATGCAAAGTTGTGAAAGCAAGAAAGAAGTATAAGGTTATGTACCTTGCCATATTTTTTAATCAATAATCATTGTACATTACTTGTTTGGGCAGTGGGCTCATCTAGTAATCACATATTTTGTGCACTACCAACTCTTAGCAGGGTTGAGGCTTCTAACAATGCCTAAAGTCCCTTAATCAGGACTGAGACACTATATGCATGTAATAGGCTCCTAATAGGGTCAACATCCTTAACATGATACTTTTAATTAGTGGATCGTTGTGGGTACCATCCCCATCGGGGTTTTCCCTTGGCCAGGGTTTCCTCGAGAACAAATAATCTGTTATGAGCTCATTTGCTTTATTGTTATGCATATTCTTTAGTTTACTATGTTATGCATGTATCAAGTTAATCTTTTATATCCATAATTGGGCAAAAGTAAAAGTTTGTAGAATACTGATTCACCCCCCCTCTCAGTATTCCCTATTTCTAACAATTGGTATCAAAGCTTAGTTACTCAGAAAAGAATCATTCAAGGAAAGCCTAGTAGCTTGAGTAAGATCTCTATGGATATGGATCAGCTACAGAAGAATCTTGACGAAGCTCTTGAATAGATTGATATGCTTACTAAAGAAAGAGACACTCTAAAAGGAAAATATGATGATGCAAAGAACCTCATTGAGAAACTGAAAAATAAGTTTGAAGATATGAAATCAGAAAAGGAATCTACAATTCAAATTGAAGATTGTGATGACAACTTGGAAAAAGAAAATGAGATCCTTAAACATGAACTGAAGTTAGTACATTTGAAGTTGAGTTTGAAAGATGGAAATAGCAAGAATGAAGCAAATCTAAAATTTGAAATTTGAGAAAGAATATATTAAATCTAAACTTTGTGAAGTGACATATGAACTTGAGAAAACCAAATTGCAGTATGCTAAACTTGAGAAGTACAATACAATTGTGAAAGGTGAACTGACTCAATCTAAGCAGAAACTTGAGAGAATATATTCAACAAGTGAGAAGATTGATGAACAATTATCTTATCAAAAGCCATTCTATGATAAAACTGGTCTTGAATTTAACTCATCTAAAGTGAGTAAAGAGAGCAAGGAACCAGATCTGAAAGTTTCTAAAAGCATAGAAGAAAAGAAGTTTGATGAAGTTGACAAATCTGAAGATACACCTAAAGAGGAAGAACCACCTAAACAAGAAGATTCACCTAAAGGTACGCAAAGAGAATTTAAAGGTAGATGCTTTTCTTATAATACTTTTGGTCATATGAAGAAATATTGTACTGGTAAGCAATTTAAACCTCTTAATGGTTATTGCTATACTTGTCATGGTTTTGGACATAGAGCTATTGAATGTAGAAAACCTAAATTTGTTGAGAATAATAACAGTAGTAGAATATTTAGAAATACTAACCATGCAGATAAGAGACCTACTGAAGATATGAATAGGAGAAATGGAGTAGTATGTTATAGATGCAACAAAGTTGGACACATTGCGAGAAATTGTAGATCACAAATCAACCAGTCAGGACCAAGATATGGGAACAATGGAATGGTTTTTTAGATATGTAACATGATTGGACATACAAAAAGGTTTTGTAGAATGAATAATAGGTTTTCTCATCCTAACCCTAACCCTAGAAGTCATGCAAGGAGAAATGAAAATGCAAGCAAAAGTCAAAGAGGATGCTGTAGTAATTCAGAAGAAGTGAAGTTTTCTAAAGCCATGGATCAAGGAGATATATTCAACACTAAAGGTAATCAGGAAGGTGAAGTATCTAATGGTAAGAGTGAATCTCTACCTAACCCATCTCAAAGTACTTAATTCATGAAAAATGCAGTAGAATAGGAACTTAGGATAGTATAGAAGTTAGTGTAGGATGGATTGAGTCTTGCGTAGTTAATGCAAGGTAGTATATGATGTATTGATGCTATGGTTAAGAGCGCATATGATAATATTGTGTTATGCAAGATCACAAGAAGTTTTAAGTTTTGCAAGTAAGTAGAAACAACTTTTTGGAAAGAAGCGGCAAAGGAATTGAATGCGATGTCAAATTTTTGTGAGATTGAAAGGTTATGATTGGTATTATTTGATCATTAAGATCAATACAAGTGTTAAGGAGATCAAAGAGAAGTGATTGAAATCAGTTTGCAAGGATTTGGTGAAGGATTTTCATGTCGAATCTACACAAGCCCTAAATCACAGAATCAAGGTATTTTACTAAGAAGATCTATAAATCGGTTAAAGAATTTGCAGTAGTCTTGGATGTTTCATTGATTCATAATGTAAGATTTAAGAATAGACCTAAGATCAAAAGGGAACCAGTAGAACCCTTGGAGGAAGACCCTAAATTAGCTTTATCATCCATACCAGATAGAGTTCTACACTTAGAGAATGTTAGAAGTTATTTGGGATGCAAGTTTGAAACCCTTAGTGATAGTGATTTTACCAAAGATTATGAAAAGCTTTACAATCAAGATATGTCATTGAAAGTAGGGTTTGAACACTTGAAATATAATGAAATCATAAAGTATTCATTACAGTATGAGTTTGATGATGAATAATGCACTAAGATAATCTTGAGCAGAATTCACAATGGAAAGTTTTGGTTAGATGACAGAGTGATAGATATCACAGTTGACCTAATTCATGAAGTAACCGATTTATCTAAAACTGGAGTCATTCCATTGAATGAGAAGAACATGAGAAAAATAGTATTAGACAACACAAAATCATCTTACAATGGAATAGGCATAGTGATTAGCAATATACAATAGGATGATGTTAGATATTTGTGCAAGATCCTTACAGTTAAGTTTTGTGCTAACTCTAGAGAAGATGACATGGTAGTAGGAATGATACATGTAGCCTACTTAATGCATGTTGACAAAGTTCAAATTGACATGTGTGAAATTTTGAGAATTTAGTTATTTGAGAATTTGGAGAAGATAAAGAAGACCAAGAACTCCCAGTTTAGATTCTCATCATTGATCACTTATATGTTTTTTCATTTGTTAAGAAGATTTCCATTTACAATTGGTGATGATTGGAATAATGGAAAGACCATAATGGAAAGGATAAACATAGTATTCAGGAGACATCTTATTGACAAGGTCAATGAGAGTGCAGTATTGGTAATCAAAACATTTCAAAATTTAATGAAAAATAGATCAAGGATTCCAAAGTCTTTAGTTGAGAAATATAAGAATGAGATATGTTTCATGGTTGATACTGACTTTACATTCATTGAAGTAGTAGAACCTAGAGTAGAATTCATAGACCCTCTTGGCTATGAAATTTCTAAAGTTGAAACAAAAGAGTATGTGAGCAGATTGCTTAAGTGCAAGTTGGATATTCACAGTAATATATTTAGGACTTTTGAGGAAAACTTAAACTCTGCAAAGTCTATCTTAGATGAGAAACAATCTAAGAAGAGAGTGGATAGTACAATAAAGAAGATTTTGAAGGACATAGGGATGATAGAACAAGAATTTATAATTGCTAAGCAGACAACAACAACCATTTGAGATATAGGACAAAAGGAAATTTTGTCTGTTCCACCCCTTTCATCAGTTGTAGAACAGCCAACAAACATTTAGTTTAAGGTAAAAGTGGAGGAAGTTGAGAAAGATCAAGAAGTTAGGAAATCCACAAGATCATCCTCATCTACACCTGGTAAAAGAATAAAAGAAATTGCTACTGGACTACAAAAAAGGCAGAAAACATTAGTACCACCAGTAAAGAGGAAGATAGTAGAAATAAAAGATGATGAAGAAACCACAGTGAAAAAGAAAACAAGGAAACCTAAGATTGAAAAAGTGAATGAACAAATCATACAAGATGGAGACTTCTCTAAGATGAACAAGTATTATGACCTTTATGACTATTCAGATAGACTGAATCTTGAAAATGCAGTTATGAAACACATGATACTATCTAATAAGAAGTTTGACACAATTTAGGGCAAAATACCTGATGATTTATATGAGAAATTAGTGAACAGGAAGAAAAGAGAAATAGAAGAAGACAATAAGATTAGATTTTTATCTCTATTGAGCTTTTAAGGTTGTCATTAGTACCAAAGGTGTGTAAAGATATCGGTCGGTCACTTACATTGAGCCAATCGGTAACATAAAGTAGAATAGACTAGTCGGTAAAGCTTCTATACCGAGCAGTAGATATTTTATCGAGCACCAATAGACACCGACACCGACAGATAGTAAACACCGAGCATCGCAGTATACACCAATCAGTTTACACAGTGTTTACTGAGGATCACAGGAAATGACATAGCAATCAGAAATGGCACATTCTTCTATGCAAATGGTTACAATGGTTTATAAAACATTTTACCAAGATCGAGGAACATTTAATGTAATGATATTCATTAAATACAATGTATATCTTTTGTAATAGTTGATCTAGGTTATTATTATACACCATAGATCTTAGGGTTATGACTATATTATGTAACCTAATTGTGTTAAAGCGGTAAAAATAGAACACTATATATTTGTGTGTTCACATCATTTTTGGTGTGAGCTGATATATGAATCACAAAGCACTTGAAGCAATTGTCTATCTTCAAGTCTATCAGTTAAAACAACAGGCTTGAGTACAGAGGAATTCAAATTGAGTAGAATCAACAAAGGCTACCAAGTAGTTTAGAGCAGAGATTCATCACAAGTAAGGTGATATTTTATTAGAGCTTATAGATTTGTATCAAACAATTGAGTTGTCATCTAGTAGATATTTACCTATTGCTTTTTGACAATTGTAATAGAGTTTTTGGATAAAATCTCTTAACAGAGTAGACTTAACATTCTTATGTAAATCTCTTAACCGAGTGTACACTTCATTAGTATTGTTAAAATCCTATAACTAGGTAGATCTAGCTGATCTAACATGTCACTCCTAATAGGGTGAGATCACTAGAAGTGATCAAAACTTGTAGCCCTAACAGGCAAACCTTTTCTATCTGCAGTAGTGAAGAATTTGTGGGTGTCATCCCCACCGTAGTTTTTACCTTCTAACAAGGGTTTCTGCATTACCAAAATACTTGTGTCATGTGATTGTGATATTGATTTCATGTTATTTACTTAAGTTAAATGGATGATTGATTCATGCAATTAGATTCAAGTTTTTTTGGTCAGTTATCACTGTTTATAGTTATAGATCTGAAAGGTTTACAAGTGAAGTTTTTGAAGGCACTGATTCACCCCTCCCCTCTCAGTACCTATCTCTCCTAATTCTAACAATTGGTATCAGAGAACAGTTCTCTTATTTAATAGTTTAACCACTGAAGGGTAAAGATCTAAGTCATGGAGAGATACAAGCTTGAAAAGACTATTGAGAATCAGAAGATACAAATGCAAATGTTTGTGGAATAGTATAAGCAAGCCAAGGAAGGATTGAAGAAATTACCGGTTGAAAGGAAGAACCTAGCTATACTACAAAATGAGATCAGTTACCATGAAGAACCTATTGATGAAATATTCAAGCATGTTGGATCTAGTTCTGGAAGCATCTTCGATGGATCTGAAAGCATAATCACTGATCTATCTAAAAATAATCAATATTTAACTGATCAAGTGAAAGCACTACAAATTGGTCAAGAATCTCAGATGGTGAGAACGGTAGAAACAATGAACAAAGGAAAACAAGCCGAGCAAGAAAGAAATCTGGAAATTGATGACTGAAGACAGATGAGTGAACAACTTCAAACTAAAGAGAGTGAGATACAAATACTCACTGACCGACATTTCCAAGTAACTAATCAAGTGATGACTGTGAATCAAGAGGTAAACCGAGTGAATGCAAAATTGTCAAGAAAACTAGAAAATGTTGCAAGACTCAGAGAAGAGAATGAGAAGCTGAGAAATGAAGTGAAAAATCAATAGTAGCAAAATGAAATGAAGAAACTTACTAAGGACAACTCTAAGAAGATTGATGACTTTTTGACTAATTAGAGAAGATTTGGAAGTAAAGCCGGTATAGGCTACACTGGTAAAGGAGAAACATCACAACAAGCTAAACAAGTCAACATTAGTCAAAATTAGAAACCTAAAGTGTTGGCATGTTATCACTATGGAAAATCAGGACATACATCTAATGTGTGTAGAAGCAAAGCACAAGGTAAACCTCCTGTCACTCCTAAGTTTAATGGATATTGTTATTACTGTGGTAAGTTTGGACATCCTGCTTATGAGTGTAGAGCTAAACAAACTGATCTTGCTAATAATACCACTATGGAGAAAATATGCTATACTTGTAACAAGCATGGACACACTACATGAGATTGTAAGGAAAAAATGAAACAAGTCTGAACACCTAAGGAGAAACCACAATGCAGGCCATATCAACTGAAGAGACAAGGTAACTCTTATGTTTGGGATTATAATACATGGACTAACTGTACTATTTGTGGTAGATATGGACACATTGCAGAAAACTATTATAGAAAGAGTCAGATTGGACAATCAAGAAGCTGGACAAGCACTAGGATGGCATGTTTGCACTGCCATAAGGTCAGTCATTTAAGAAAGAACTGTAGAGACTGAGCACCAGATGAAAACCATATATTTGAAAGTGGATATACTATTGCAGATATCACGAAGTTAAGGAACACTATGTGGAAGAAGGCATCTAATGAGAATGTAGAGTCAAGTAATGTTTTTGGTGAAACCTCATCCACTGGATTGGGTGACATCGGTACCTCCACTTAAGGTGATATAGGTATGTATGGGACTGACATTTCAAAAGATCACATTTACATATAGTTCCTTATGCATAATTTTCTTATACCAAATCAACATGAATAAAGATGCACTATGGTTTAGTTGTCATGATTTAACAATGTTATAATAGTCGGTAAAAGAGAGACCAAGGGTTGGCTACCCATCGGTAATCACTATCTAAGGTTAACCGAGCACATGTATCAACCGATGAAGAAATTCTATGTTAACCGAGCAAATGAAAATTTTTAGTTGTCATCGAGCTGATAGCTATTTCGTACCAAAAGTTAGATCAAGAATTTATTGCATGAAAGTTTGAGCGGGAACATCAAAAAGTCTATAAATACACGGGAATAGAGTTCATTTTCACAATGCGATTTTGAAGAGCGGAGAATTCAAAGAGTAGAGTTTGAGCTAAAAGATTTTCAGAAGGATTCAAGGCTACATTAGATCAAACTGACATCACTCTTCATAATACCGAGTAAGTTCATTTGTGATCAAACACTTCTTATCGTGTTGCTTGCTGAAACCCTAGAATCAATTTATGGCATCTACATCATCTGCAAGCAAAAGTCAAAGTGTTGAGGAGGAAGTTAATCTAATTGTTAGGGCAAATTTTGACAAACCCAAGTTTAAGCCACATCCCAAGGTCACAACACAAATAGATACAATGGGTGCTTTTTTGAGCATACCAGAAAGGGTTTTATTGACAGAAGACGTAAGGTCTTATATTCACTACAAAATTAGAGAAGTTGGAGATTTTGAAACTGTTGCAGCATATCAACTACTCTATGGCCCCAATGGAAAAATGAAATTAGATTACAAGAAGATTGAGGATTCAAGGTTATCATGCTTTATACACTTTCTACAATCATTTAAATCAGATTGGATTAGAATCATTTTGAGTAGGTATCACGATGACAAATTCTGGCTGGACAAACCGATTGAGGTCAACAAGAAAATGATCAGTAGGGTTACTGGGCTCCCTACAACTGACAAGGGTAAGGCTTTCCATAGTTCATCATGACTAGATGTTGAGAAATATACTGGAGCATAATGGCACGGTCGGGCATTGAAGATTTCAACAATCAAGGACCCAGTAGTTAAATTTGTAGCACATGTGATCGGGTACAAGTTATTTTAATCGATCAGACTCAACAATGTACCCTGCAGTGCAGTAGACATGGTGCACAAAATTGTAGTAAAAGGTCACTAGGTTGATCTTGCTAAGGTACTATTTCATCAACTTCAGGAGAATATGAAGACCATAAGGAAAAAGAAATCTAACACATGTAAGTTCAGTTCTCTACTTGCATGCATATTCTTCTATCTACAAAAGTATGTACATGGCACTGGTAAAGTAAATTGGATACCAGATGTACCGATAACAAAATAGATTAGTGAAATGATGAATAAGTTAGGAGATAAGTTGAATGTAGAGTTTAATGCATACTTCATAGAGTTTCAATCTAAGATGCATAAAATAAGTAGAATTCTGAGGGAATTAGTTCAAAAATTTGAGAATGATATATGCTTTGTAGTCAACACTGATTATACTTTGATAAAAGTAGTTGAACCTAGGATAAAATGGTTGGCACCGATGGGATATGAAGTAAACCATGATTTTGCATTGAAATCCATAAATGCACTGCTTGCACTACTGAAAGATCCCATTGCCACTAGGCTCGGATTATATGAAGAAGCAAAATCTAGAATTTCAACAAATATTGAAATTGGTAAAATAACTAGAAAGGTAAAGAAGATGAAGAAAAATCTCACTGCTAAATATGGAGATAAGTCTGAGACATTTGAAGAGACACCAATTGAATAGGCAACCGAAGGTTAGTTACAGTTAGCTGACAAACCATATGATAGTGAGGAGACCGATTCTAACAAAGAAGTAGATCCTACATTGGTTCCTCCACCTAAAATTCCTATAAAGAAGTAGTCACCTGTACATGAAGGTATGAAGACATGATCATCAATTGCAGCACCACCTACCAATAAGGAAGAAGTAGAGAAAGTAACAAAAATGAGAGCAGCTACACCGACAAGGAAATACATTAAGAGAAAGAACAAGGCTGTGGCTGAAGCACTAAAGAAAAGGAGAAAATTCATAAGAAATAAGGAAGATCTTAAGGATACTGAGATAGAAGATGATGTCAATCAATTCAAAGTGGTCAGTAACAAAGCAAAAATAATAGATGAAATCATTGAAGACATAATTGAACATGGAGACCTCACTGATCCCTTACTAGACAGATTTGACAAAATGTCAAAAGAAGATCAAACCAAGAATGAAGAGGCTGTCATCCAAATGATGATAAAATTCAAGAAAGTTCCAATGGAATTTGCCTGTGCATTACCGAAGAAATTGGATGATACAATTACTGAAAAATGGGCTATTTCACTGGAGATTGAGAAGAGAAAGAGAGAACACTCTCTAGTTTGGCCAGCCACACATTTAAGCTTTGGAGAAGTTAGTGAATACTTGACCAAATACCAAGAAAACTTTATGATCAAGAATAGAGCCTTGATGATCATGGATGACAATGTAGCAGATATGGATATCATGATAGATTCTATATGGTCATCCATTTTGAAGGCTGAAGAAAAAGCTGAGCAAGAAGCATTTTTGAACTTGTCTAAGAAGAGACACAATTCCAAAGATAAGGGTATTTGCATTGATGAGGGAACTACAAAGAAATAAAAGAATATCAGTATATCAGTTACCGAGGCAATTGATATCATCGAGGACAAGGAAGAAATAATTATTTCACAGGATGCACCAGATAAAGTTGAAATTCAACTAGAGAAGAAAATCGATGATGATGTACTTGTTGAAGACATCACAAATAGTGATCCTGATGACCAAGATGATGAAGATGTAAATATTTCACCGAATAAATATGAAGCACTAGACATTGAATGTCTATTTACATCACTACTGGGTGAACTTCCTATACTTGCAAAAGTAGCTAAAATTCTTTCCCAAGTACAACCCGACAGCTCAGATCCTGAGGAAAACAAAGACACCACAGGGGATCAAAACATAGAGAAACCTGTAGATGCAAATGAGCCTACACATATAAAGGCACCTTCCACCGAAGCAAAGGAAACAGAAGAAGTAAAGGAAACAAAAGAAACAAAGGAAATAGAGGTGATCCCACTTGACACACAACTGAAACTCCTACTATATCAATCAAGACTACAACTACCGAGGAGCAGAAGAAGGAAGAACAAGTGTTAATCAGGAAGGATACTCTGAAGACTGGAGATAAAGCTATTGCTATTATTGAGAAGAAATCACCTTTAGCACTAAAGAAGAAGAAGCAAGGAAAAGGGCCAGTCACCCTAGATGAAGTGATCATTATCCCTGAGTGTGACCCGAGGATCCTAAGCCCCAAAGACTTGAGTAAATATGGGGAATTATGTACAAGGAAGGCAACACAAGAGAAGTTGAAGCAAGAACACAACTGAAAAGAAGTATTAACCGATGTGTGGGATATCCTCCAATAGGTAGTACCTGAGATAAATGTTGATGAGGATATGCCTATCATAGATCAACTTGCTACACTTGCTGAGAAGATCAACGCCCCAGACACTGATATAGATAAATGAATTGAAGAAAGGGTAGAATCTAGGATACAACACAAATTAGCAAAGAAAATAAGCCTAGAAGTGGCATTACAAAAGGTCAAATTATCTGAGGTAATTATTGAAATAAAATCTATCACCTAGTTAATTTGTTAGTATTTATTGAAGCTTTGTACTATAGACATCTTCACTGTTGAAGTCAGTGAAAAGATCAAAGGATTGGAAGCTGAAATATAGTTGAGTACAAATGCAGCTATAACTAAGCCTCATGCTTTCTTAAAGCACATTCACCAAGTTCAGGAACTCCAGTGGTTGATAGCAGATTTGAAGAAACAACAAGAGCACATAATAGATCAGGTTACTGAGTTGCAAACCGAACTCATTCCATACCTAAATTTTTTTGAAGCACATATTGTCAAAGATGAGCTACTAGTTGCAACATCAAAAATTTTGGTGTTAGATAACATCTTTAACATGCATGCCCAAGTCGGTCTTGAGCACATCGCACTCACCAACTTGAAAGAGGAATGAGACAACCTCTTAGAGTCAATGAAGAAAACCCATCAGCATATTTTTGCCAAGCTATGAGTATACTACTTAATTTTTGTATTTGGCATTACTATCAAAAAGGGGGAAAACAATGTATCAGTTGTTATACCAAATATGTACATAGTTTCTAGTATACTATATATTACCAGGAGCATGCACCAAGGGGGATTACTTAGTACTTAGAAATTTTTTGATGTGTATATATATATGGCAGAGATATAGGTTATATAGAAAATTTTGTCTATATACATTCAAAGTTTTGATACTAATGCCAAAGGGGGAGATTGTTATCTCTATTGAGCTTTTAAGGTTGTCATTAGTACCAAAGGTGTGTAAAGATATCAGTTAGTCACTTACATTGAGCCAATCGATAACATAAAGCAGAACAAACTAGTCGGTAAAGCTTCTATACCGAGCAACAAATAGTTTACTGAGCACTAGCAGACACTGACACTGACAGACAGTAAACACTGAGCATCGTAGTATACACCGATCAGTTTACATAGTGTTTACCAAGGATCACAAGAAATGACATAGTGATCTGAAATGGCACATTCTTCTATGAAAATGGTTACAATGGTTTATAAAATGTTTCACCAAGATCGAGGAACATTTAATGTAATGATATTCATTAAATACAATGTATATCTTTTGTAATAGTTGATCTAGGTTATTATTGTACACCGTAGATCTTAGGGTTATGACTATATTGTGTAACCTAATTGTGTTAAAGTGACAAAAATAGAACACTATATATTTGTGTGTTCACATCATTTTTGGTATGAGCTAATATATGAATCATAGAGCACTTGAAGCAATTGCCCATCTTCAAGTCTATCAGTTAACAGAGCAGAACCAAGTATAGAGGAATTCAGATTGAGTAGAATCAACAAAGGCTACCCAGTAGTTCAGAGTAGAGATTCATCACAAGTAAGGTGATATTTTATCAGAGTTTATAGATCTGTAATAGAAAATTGAGTTTTCATATAGCAGATATTTACCTATTGCTTTCTGACAATTGTAATAGAGTTTTTGGATAAAATCTCTTAACAGAGTAGACTTAACAGTCTTATGTAAATCTCTTAATCGAGTGCACACTTCATTAGTGTTGTTAAAATCCTATAACTAGGTAGATCTAGCCAATCTAACATGTCAATCCTAACAGGGTGAGATCACTAGAAGTGATCAAAACTTGTAGCCCTAACAGACAAACCTTTTCTATCTACAATAGTGAAGAATTTGTGGGTGTCATCCCCACCATAGTTTTTACCTTCTAACAAGGGTTTCTGTGTTACCAAAATACTTGTGTCATGTGATTGTGATATTGATTTCATGTTATTAACTTACTTAAGTTAAATGGATGATTGATTCATGCAATTAGATTCAAGTTGTTTTGGTCAGTTATCACTGTTTATAGTTATAGATCTGAAAGGTTTACAAGTGAAGTTTTTGAAGGCACTGATTCACCCCTCACCTCTTAGTACCTATCTCTCCTAATTCCAACATAGATAAAATCTTGTAAGAAAGTTACATGATGTTAAATATGAAGAACATTTCAAGGAGATCATGAAAGAATTGAACACCCATTTGAGAACAAAGAAAAGAACCATTCAGATTATGGGAGGAAATTATGAAGAAATCAACAGAGAAATAGAGTAAGCAATAGTCAAAGTAATGATAGCTAGTGTTGAAAGACACTCTAGTGTAGTAGGACAAACAAATCAAGATAAGGAAGCTGAACATCAGAGAATTCCCTCTCCACCAGCTATAAACATTGAAGATGAATCAATGCATGTGGAAGGAACTAAGATTACTTTAGCCAGTGATGATAACCCTTTCAAGAATCTTGAAAACATTGTTGACAATTCAACTTTTGAAGAGAAGGATATTGCTAGAGAAGAAGAGAAGAGAGATTCAAGGATTGAAGAAGAAAAGGAAATAGAGAAACAAGTAGAAGCCCCTAGTCAAGCAGAAATCAGTCTTACACTTGAGACTACAAAGAAATCACAGTTTGGATCTATATTTGAAAGTTTTGGAAAATAAGTTGATGATGATGATCAGATGGAATTGATCTCATCTCTGAACAAGATAATTGGGAAGAATAAGAAGGTGAAAAGCCTTGAAGGATCATTGAAGGAACTAACAGAGAAGTTACAAAGCATTGTGACTACATAGATAACAGAGGTAGACCCACTTGAAAGAGCTAAGAAAATTATGAATGTGTTTGATGATGAGTTTACTAACTTATCTGACATAGCTAACATGAAGGCTCAAGCAGCCTATGAGGCCAAATTACTTCTTGACATAAGCCAGAATATCAGGAATGACATCAATAGCCTAGATATCTGTATAAAAGATTTGAGAAAGAACTTGGACAGAGGTAAAAATTTGTACATTCAGTGTACAAAATCTGAAAATATCGTATCAGAAGAAATTCAGAAGATTAAAGAGAAAGAAGCAGAAATGCAGACAGAGGTAAATCTTCTAGCCAACCCCTATGTGAAGATATTGGACATTGAGAAGAGAATCAACAAGATTAACAATGAAATAAGGATTCTATTTGATGACAAGGACAGGAAACTGAAAAGATTCACTCTTCTAAGAGAGCATATTTCCATTAAGTTAAGCATTTTTGAATTACAATTGGAAGAATGTCTTTCATCCAAGACATCTTTTCAGAAGTTTAGTTTTGCAAACCTTCAAGCCCGTGAAATAGCATCTTATGGATTGTGTGCACTACTCACTATTGTAGACACCATTAAGAAGGCATGGGAGAAGGAGATAGATAGCATCAAGATAAATTTTTCAGATTGTGTTGCAAGCCTATCGGCTCTGCAATATTGAATCAAGGTTTACACATTTTTGTTTGAGCATAGTTCTGGCACCCTTTTTGTCATTGTTGTCAAAGGGGGAGAGATATTTAGAAGAAAATTTTTATATATGATAAGAATGTATATTATTAGGGGGAGTATAGGATATAGCTAAGATATATGGAGTTATAAGGACATCGGATATATATTTTTGTTATGGCCACAATTTTGAGTTTTTGAAGTGTTATGACTTAGCCAATTTTCTCATATGTTGCTACCAATGACAAAGGGGGAGATTGTTGGCAATTTGGCTGAGTTAGATACTTAGATGTTGTCATTATGGTAACATATGATCTATATGAAGATCACATAGGATAGAGAGAAAGTATGACAGAGCGCAAAACAAAATTGTCTAAGTATGAGACAATGTTTTTCTAGTGTACTCGGAGATAGTTTTGATTAGCGATGACGATTGGAGTAAGTTCAGTGCTTGCACACTTGAACATAGATACTATGATGAATTTAGAAGACTCACTTGAGAGTGCAAGTCCGTATGACATGTACGAAAGAAGTTATGACACTTTTACCAAAGACAATGTTAAGCCGACATGACAGTATATGAAGACAAAATTGGTAAAGAGTTAAGGGATTATTTTGTTTATCAAAATAATGTCTTAACAATATAAAGGGATGACATCCTAGATGTTAACCCTTGGGTAAATATGTATTTTGTATAATGCTTTTGTTGAGCCAACTGTAAGAGTTATTAGCCCTAATAACTTGTATAAATACGAGGCATTTGAAAATGTGAGATAGAAAAGCAATTGTAATGATATAGAAGGTATAGCGAACATATAACGAAGAGATATTGATGCGAAGTTGTGAAAGTAAGAAAGTAGTATAAGGTTATGTACCTTGCCATATTTTTTAATCAGTAATCATTGTACATTACTTGTTTGGGCAGTGGGCTCATCTAGTAATCACATATTTTGTGAACTACCAACTCTTAGCAGGGTTGAGGCTTCTAACAAGGCCTAAAATCCCTTAATCAGGGTTAAGGATGTTGACCCTGTTAGGAGCCTATTACATGCATATAGTGTCTCATGCCTATCCACTAATCAAAAGTATTAGATCCACTAATACTTTTGATTAGTGGATCTTTGTGGGTACCATCCCCACTAGGGTTTTCCCTTGGCCAGGGTTTCCTCAAGAACAAATAATGCGTTATGAGTTCATTTGCTTTACTGTTATGCATATTCTTTAGTTTACTATGTTATGCATGTATCAAGTTAATCTATTATATCCATAATTGGGCAAAAGTAAAAGTTTGTAGGATACCGATTCACTCCCCCCTCTTAGTATTCCCTATTTCTAACATCACGCAAGCCTTACTATATAATCCTTGTGAAATAGCAAAAAATTTCCATTTTGCAACCTTCACTTTCTATCTTTGTGCTAATGCAAAAAATCACCATTTTGCAACTCCCAATGGCTTGTAGGCTTGACCAATATGTGGAGAGCCTCTTCATCAAGTGAAAATTATATTAAAACATGGGTGAAACATTAAACAAGATAATTAGATTTCCTTGATTCTTTAGGTTTGGAATATTTGTATGAATGATGTATCTACTTCCTTGTGTAGATTGATTTACAAATGAGATATATGGTATTTCTTCCACTAGGGATGTTTACTCCTTTATTATGTATTATGTGTATACATTCTTGTATGACATGTGTGTAAGCCTATACCGCCATGAGTATTCATTGATTGAGTGTTTGGGCTATGTGACTATCTCCATGTGCACGATGGGTGGACCTATGAGTTCTACATGGTCAAGTGGTTTCTTAGAACTAATTTTAATAATTTGAGATCTTGGCCTCATAAAATAGCCTTACTATATAATCCTTGCAAAATAGCAAAAAATCATCATTTCGCAACCTTGACTTTCTATCTTTGTGCCAATGCAAAAAATCACCATTTCACAACTACCAATTCGTTGACCCACGAAATAGCGAAAATGGTTCTGTTTGCTTGTAACAAGCTGATTTCACATATTAATGTTTTCAATATTCCTTTACTTCTGATTTTTGAATAACCTTTACATTTCAAGATGCATGTTGGAGTATTTTTAGGGTTTTCTGAGACACACTTTTTTATCTTTTCAAACACCAAAAACATGCTTATGTTTGCAAACAATGTCCAAAAGAAAATTATTCCTTAAGATCACTGTGTGCAAAACTTGACTACATACCCTTGCCCTAGGTCATGTTTGTTTTTCGAAAGGGTTTTTATTTTAGAAAATACCCTAAGTGTGCCCTAGATTCTTATGTTTTCATGTTACTTTTTGAGCCACTTAAGTTTTCATGTTTGCACATGGTCTTTTGTCTTTCCTAGTGTTCACTGAATCTCGTGATAGATTTGTTTAGTCCTTTTTCATTCAACAAACAAGTGACAAGCCTTGGATTTCATTTCATTTTCTTTAGTCATGTGATCTACAAGTGATTTTGGTAGTTAGTTTTTTCTTTCTGGCGATTCAGCAACAATGTTTTCTCCTGTTCTCATGATCCCTGGTGGTTTTCTCCAAACAAGTAGTGACCCAGCGCAACATTCTTCTCATATTCGACTGATTAAATGGTTAAGATCTATAATATTCAGTGATCAAGCATGAACTGTTGATATGTTTCCTGATCAATGATTGTCTTCATTTCTCATGATTAATTATGCAGTTAATGATGTAATTAGTGATTCAACGAGGCCGTTATCTCATAATCTCTAAGTCTTGGCGGTTAGTAAATAAAAGTTTAGCGATTGAGTGAATGAAGTGATAGCTTTATCTCCAAGTTCTAGAAATTAAGTGTGAAATATTGGGTGATTCAGCGATAAGCTTATATAAAGGTATTATTTTCTTCAGTCATGCAATCTCCATATACCATTTGATAGTTAAGACAAGATATTCAGCGACTTGGCAAACACAATATTCACTTAATCTCATAAAGCTGACAGTTAGTGACATTGCATTCCGAGATTCAACGACAAAAGGAAAGGTGATTGTTCTCTCATAATCATGTGATAAAAGGGTTAAGTCCAAAAGCATTAAGAGATTCAGTGAGAACTGTAGATCATATAAAAGATCAACAAATGACATTTGATCTCAAGATTGGACCAAGACTAAGATATTTATCTAGCAATTCAGAGATAATAAGTGTTCGCTAAGTCTCACAATATAACCAAGGTCAGTAAAGACATTTGGAGATCATGAGAAAAAAGTTGTTGCTAGATATCGAGATTAAACTTTAGTTAAGGTAATCATCCAGAGATCACGAGAAAGCCTTTAGTTGCTTGATCTCATGATATAACTGAAGTTAAGGAAATGATCTAGAGATTGTGAGAATGCTTTCAGTCGACGAATCTCAGAATAAGACTAAGGTTAAGTTAGAGTCTATGAGATTTAGAGAATCCCTTCAGTCGCTGGATGGCACAGTCATGTATAAGTTAAAGTTAAAGATTTTAAGATTGTATGAGGGCCGTGGATGCAAATAAGATCTAACGGTGGTTTCCTGATCTCTTAATAAAACCATGGGTCAAGAGAACATTTAGAGATTGAGAGAATGCCTTTAGTCACTTGATCTCTAAATTAAATCATAGTTAAGTAAATCATTTCGAGATCAAGAGAGACCTTTAGTCGCTTGATCTCTGAATAACTCCTCGTTAAGTTTGCATTAATGAAAAGGAAAAAGAGATGTTATTACGTGGAAAGGTACTCTTCTAGGATGGAAAATGTAAAAGAGACATCCAATCATATCATCTATGAGGGTTTTGTTAGTACTTGAGGGTTTTGAAAGATGACAACATAATTATTCTTTCTGCTTTCTTTGTAATTTTTAATACAAACTATCAACATCTTACATTACGGCTAGCTCTCTTTAAAATTTGGTGTTACATAGAGTTGAATGCTGAGATGACTCGGGGAAGATTTTTAGAAATCTTGATGATTCCTATGCATTAAATGATCAATAATATATAGATGAGACATTCTTGTATTTACACTTAACATTTTTTCAGAGAGCATTAGAGAATTCTAAGCAATCACAGTATGAAAAGTGCAGTTTAGATTTGTAGAAGTGTGAGTTTAAATTAGAAAGTGAAAATGAGTCAACCAGAATCAAGACGAGCCTCATCCAGTGAGGAAGCTAAGGAGCAAGGTGGCAAGGAAAAGGGGAAGCCTTATTACTCAGAACAGTTTGTCAAATTTCTCCCAGGATCAAATCAAAATAAGAAGGTTAGTGATGAAGTTTTTCTTGACTAAATGGTAGATTGTAGGGATCCTGATACTCCTTCATGTTCTGGCTACATTTTATTCAGCTACTTCTATAATAACCATTTCAAAGCTATCCCTACTTGCAATGCATGGGTTTTAGGCATGGCTAAGTTAATTGTTCCTGATATCTTCCTAGATGTCGACCTCATAATTGAGTTAGCTAGGTTTTATGACCACATATCAAAAACTATTAGAAAGAGTGACCAGTTAGCCTTAGTGACTTTGGACAAAGGATCTTTCATGAAAGCTTTTTATTTCTATTCTTCATCCTCCATAGAGATAGACCTAAAGAAAGAGAAAGAGAAGTATGCAAGTTAGTTAGGACTTGTGAAATCCCAGATGGCCATGCATTTCCCCAGGATTGGAAAATATGTTGCTCCTCTCCCAGCACATATGAATGCTCCCTATGAGTATAAAGCCCTCAATTACTACATGAAGTATCTAGCCTATGGGTTGTGTAGAGTTTCAGGGATGGATGGAGATGCAGAGATGATGCTTGCAGATATCTTGATGATTATCTTGGACATCCAGAATTCACATGCCAATATAGATTATGATTACATTCAATATCTAATTGAAAAAATGCATGAAGGTTTGATGATGATTAAACAAGACAAGAAGCCAACAAGGTCAATCCATTATGCCCTCCTGATGCACTTGATTTTATAATTCAATGTTAATAAATTGAATGGGCATATGCTAAGGCATAGGATAATATTTGAAGGACAACCCAATCCAGTGCAATATTGGTTGAGGGTGTGGAATTATAGTTCTAATGAGAGTGATTTCTATGCTTACCAAAATTGGATAGTTTTGCCAATTTTGAATATGTTGGGAACCAATATAACAAGGCTACCAATTAGGGTGTTTAGGATCCTTAGGCCCCAACAATATGTTGATAAATGGAAAGCATGCCACAATTGGGGTGAATTTTACTTGGGTGAGAATTTCATAATAATCAGAGTGTATGGATGCCCACAACCCCCACACATCCTCCTAAAATATGTGCCTCTAAGAATTACCCAATTAGAATTCATTTGGCAATTAGTATGTATAGACAAAGAGCATCTTGCACCCCACAAAAAGGGAACTTTTACTCCATGATAGTTCAAGGTAGGTAACTACCTAATTGGTAAAAGGGCATTACCTCAGCTCAGCTCATGGTTGAATCATTTTAAGATGATTTCTAGTATTTATAGATCATATGTGGATCCTGAAAATTTTATTAGGCCTGTTAGAATGACATTAATTCCCAACATTGGTATGATTAGGGAGCATGAGGGGTGTGATGATGAGGATGTAAAAAGAAATATAATGGATGAAGATGAGATTGGTAAGAGGCTTACTAAATTTTATCATATTTTGAAATTAGAGGCTCAAGTTAGAAAGGATGAAATTGCCTTTGGAGGTTTTTTCCCTGACCTTTGATATCTGAAGAGAATTGACAAAATGGTAGAAATGCATGGTACACTGTCTAGTCAGTTAGAAGGCCAACTTGAAGAGAAATTGGAAGTAGGAAAAGATTACTCTTCTTCTGACTATGAAGAGTATATTGATGAATCATAAGAAGGTGACATTCCACCCCAAGCCAATGAACCCCCTGTCATTGATGTAAGTCAAGATTCACCTAAGGTAGAGGATGTCTTTGACCCTCCTTAGAAAAAATAAAGACTTGAGGAAGGTGGGCCCTCTAAAGAAAAGAAAAAGAGGAAAGTGACAGATAGAGCTACAACTTTAGTGCCTGGTGACAAAGCCTACTATCACCATTTAAGGAAAACCATTAGAGAGAGAAAGAAAGCTACCTCACAAGAGAAAGAAGAATTGCCCTTGCTACTTGGAAATGATGAAAGATAAATTTATCAGGAAGAATTTCTCAGTGATGATCAATTCATCAAGAGTGAGGATTTCAGGAATTTTCTTATATGGAAATAGGAGATTGCCAAGGCATTACCTAAGGGCACTGGTCCTGATGATGAGACTTTAAAGGCCCTAGCCGCATATGACCTAGAATCAAAGAATATCTTTGTTGAAGAGGCTAGGGAGTTGGTCAAATTGAGTGAAATGCTCTTAGTACCTGGATGGGACTTGACATTAACATTTATCATAGATCAGATTAGGAAGCATCCTGAAGGAAACTTGTCTTATGAAGCCCATATTGGAGATATGATTAGAGGAAGTGGGTATGACCCCAAGTCTCAAGCTTTGGAAATGTGGTCACTTGCACCATGAACTTAGAAACCTTCCCTAGTCAGCATAGGGGAGAAAATGGAGGGGGAGAAGATAATCTGGATTGTCCAAAATACCAGTGATCTTGAAGTGTCTAAGGAAGTGACCCATTTTGCACATCTAAATGAAGCTAAGATAGCTCAACTGTCAAATAAATATGCAAAATTATTTGAGAATACAGTAACCATAGAAAAAGATAAAGATCAAGGAATAATGAAAATCAAAGTCCTAGAAGATGATTTGGAAGAGTTAAAGGTTAAGCTTGAAGAAGTTTCTAAAGCAACTCCTCTTCCAGCCCCACAGATTGAAGCTCTAGTCCAATCAGTGGCAGAGATTCCCATTGAGGTAGCATGTGATTTAGAAAAGGACAAGATAGAAGTAGATCTCAAAGTACTCATTGATGTCTTACAACATAGGTATGAGGAGATTAAAGGGAAAATGGATCCAGTCCATAATTCATACTCTATGTTGTAGAAAATAAATGACAACATCAAAGATGCTATGACTACTTTAGATCCACTTTTCAATATTTGGTCAAGTAGAGGGGATTTGTTTGAGAAATTTGAAGTTCTACAACCACATAGGGAAAACATTCTAGAATTAGTGATTGAGGTTGGAGAGAAGATAGAACAAATTGGCACAACCTGGGGATTCTTCAAGGGCAAGGCAAATCGGGTGAGAGCCAAAATGAATATGTTTGGCCTAAACTTTAGTAAGTTCCTCCCTCCAATTTGCAAAGATGATGGTAACATCATAGAAGTTGAGGAATGGAAGTAAAAAATGAGTCAACTGGTGAGTAGGTAGGAGGCCTTTTTGAATAGTGATGGATCCTTAGACATAGATAGGTTCATGAATAGTTTGGATGACATGATCAAAATTGAGAATGAATGTACCAAATTTTTTGTTGACACAAAGGCCATCACTGACTCAAGGTGGGAAATAAAAGTTAAAATTTTGCAAAGCCTAAAAGAATATGCATGGCCTTCAGAGGAAAGGGTTTCTGCATGGGACAAAAGTATCAAGCCAAAGAAGAAGAAGCCAGTTGCTATTTACCTATAAGAGATAGAGGAAGAGTGAACGACGACATGGCACCTGATCTTTGAGCAAAGGAAGTGTAATTATCATAAAGAGGATGATGTATGTTAGTCGGTAGGTAGTCATCATTCACAAAACAACTTGCAACAATTACTTTGAATATCTGTAGACAAAGGTGCCACTTGGAGAGTTCACCATGAGAAGAAACAAATTTCTGGCACTCTTTCTCCCTTGATCTGTTATATTCGAAATGTATTTTGTATTCTAGTGCAAGTCACTATCCTAGCCATTCGAAGTTTGTTGCATCCTTTTCTTGAGGATTCCAAGATGTCTAGTGTATATATAGTTGGTTCTAGATGTTTCTAAGAGGTGGTGAAAAGCTTATTGTAATAGAAATTTTTGCATTAGTGTTTGAATTTTGAGAAATCTTAGTCTCTGAATGTACTGATAAATAAGATTTATCAATGAGAATATATTGAAATTCCTTGTATATGCTTTGTTGTCTTCATGTATGAATTTGAATTTCTTTGTGTGTTAAATCCATAAGGTAGTTTTGATATATCATCTACAAGGTAGATAGTGGGGTTATTTATCTATTTTGGGGTTATTTGACTTGAAGGTTTTCTATAGATGTGTGTCTTAGTTGACTCTGATGCCCTAGGATTTGGCATTGTTCATTGCTTAATTTAAACAATTTTCACCATCAATCAAATAAATAACAATCTATTTTGAAGTTTTATTGAATACAATGAATGTTCTTGTCTGTGTTAAGTATATAGATAATTATTGTGATTATTTATAAAACTATAAATAATAAGAATGGTTTTATTATTTATAGTTTTATAAATAATAATCTATTTTGAAGTACCTTAGTGTTTATTGTTGATAGATACATCTATTGGGACTACACGAGTAAAGTACCATAAGTTTTCTTATTGATTTTGATCACCCACAATTAGAAACACTAACAAAATTGGCGACTCTGCTAGGGAATTAAATATTTTTGCAATAAGCTTGTTACAATTTTCTACTAACCATTTGTTGTTATACTAAAAGAATAGTTTATAATGTATCCCCATAAATTTGTGGGTGGCGACTTTGAAATTTGTGTTTACTAGTTGCTGGTTTAACATAAAGAAAATTGTGAAACTATCTTGTCAAAGTTATCATGAGTTGACAAAGATACACCGGGTCATACTATAAGGATCACCCAAAAAGTAATATGGGTGATGAGCTCCATACACCAAGTAGAAAGCAATGGTCTAAATGAGGTATTTTCAACCATAGTTACCCTAGACTATCTAATGAGCATGCTTCAACACCTATCCCAAAAGTGGTTCCCTCTTTTTTTGAAAACCCTGAGTTTCTTAGAAGAATGAACCCTGACTCAGTTAGTCCTTCTCAGGAAGATGAATTCATAGATGTAGGATTTTTTCCTGCACGTGAAAGTTTAGACCAACTAGGAGAAAAATCTAATGCTGAGACTACTTCTCATGATTCTGAGAAGTTGTGGGAAGAAGTTATGGCTTTGAAAAAAAGAGTGGGAACAATTATTGGAAATTGCAAAGAAAAGAAAAGAGCGGGAGAAAGAAAATTATGAGCTACTCATGGAAAGACAAGAACTCATGAGAAAGACCAAGAATAATGAGCTCCAAGCAAAAAATCTAAATAAGGAATTTAAGGGTCTAGATAGTGAATTGTTTGATGATATGGAGGCTTTGAGACAACAAGTCAATAGAAATGAGCCTAATGCCAAGAAGGATAAGTTTGAGGGTGAAGGCCTTGTCCTGAGACAGTTGCATCCATCAGAGATCAAAAGAAATGAGGATCTTAGAAATAATGTAAAAGATGCATCTGACAAGGGAAAGCAAAAAATGATTGGGATCAACATAAATGAATCCAAGAAGAATAGTGATTTTCCTTGTACTATATCTCAGGAAAACTTAGAGTTAGAAAAGGATAGAAAGGCCAAGGACGACCTAGCTATCCAACTAGAAAAATTGGAATTAGAAGCTACTAAAGATGAAATGAAAAGGAAGATTGATTTCTTACATGAAAATATGAGTACAACTGCTAGTAGTTCAATCCCTGTTACTAGTGGGACACTACCACAAAATCAATCATGTGGTCCTTTTCCAAATCCCCAAGCCTCAAAATCCAAGCAAGTGGCCAAGGACCAATTCAAAATACAAATATGATAATCCCATTTGCTGGTGGCCCCATTGGGAATGTGCTACATCAAAATGTTGGAGGTAGTGGAGTCCAAGCTTCACAAAATTTGCAAAGGAGGCCAGTTCATCTAGACAGATACCGACCATTATTCTTTGATAGTATTCCTGGTCAATCGAATGCTATCCCAAATCAGGTAAGAGACAAAATCCCTAAGTTCACTGGTAACAATGCCATTACATGTGAAGAGCATCTTAATTCTTTTACAGATAAAGTGAATGACTATGAAATTGAGAATGAAGATGTTATTATGAAACTTTTTGTTCAGTCACTAATAGAAGATGCTAGGGATTGGTACAGGGGTCTGCCTAAAAAATAGCATTACTTCATGGGATGAATTTGTAAGAAATTGATGCAGTGGAATCCAAGGTGAAGGTTGGGGCATTGTTTGTCCTCGGTGGAACTGCATGGGGTGTTTCTATTTTTGCTGGTGTTACTCGGTTGCAGCCTTGACCGATGACCTCGGTCATTAAAGGAAGCTCGATCACTAAAGGAACTTGGTAATCTCTAGCACTCAGTGAAAGTGTTACTTGGTCATGCTTGTGGTGCTTGGTTGACACTGGTGCTTAGTGATGCATGGTGTGCTTGGTTAATTCATTGTTGCTCAGTAGTTCTGGTTTACTGACTAGAGTTCTATGTGATTTGTTGGGCTGACTTGGTTCATTTATTGTTGGTAGCTATTGTTATAGGCTGACATGCTAAATTAAATGTTTGTATACATTTGTAAGATGACTTGTATGGAATTTAATTATTTGTTTGGGGAGTTAATGGTTTCATTCAGCTGACTTGTGGCTGATGATTAGTATTTATAGGATGTTTGGGGTAGTTGTTTTGGGGAACTTAGAGGTCACAGATCTGGATGACTTGGAGGACTTAGTGAATTAGATATGAGGTTCTGAAAGCTAGAGTTGTTGAAGTTGTGGAAAATATCTTGCATAATCTTGCAGATCAGATTGTTATCTGATAGCTGTTTGTAGCAGAGCTATTGGTTTGCACACTTGGAGACAAGGAGATTTCTTGGAGGCTTATGAGCTCAAGTTTAGATATGCCTTATAGTTTCCATCAGCTTCTGATTGTCTTCAAAGCTGAACTAGCTGAGATTGTATTGGATCTATTTGGATCTTGTAGAATTGTTTTTGATTGTAATTGGCCCTAACTTGGAAGGCCTTACAGCCGGGCATGTTAATGTAAATTACTTGAAGCAATTGTTGTGTAATCTATTGTGTTGAATATTCCACTGTGTAATTCTATTGGCTGCAAGGTTTGGATTGTCCTTCATTGGATCCACCATCCTTGACTGCATCAGGTGGTATCAGAGCAAAGTTTGTTCGTAGGAGCTGATAGTTGATCTTGTGAAGTGAAGGTTGACCTAGCAAGGCTAATCTTGCGAAGTTGATCCCGTTGGAGTAGAGATTGTGCACAATCTGGATTACAGATTTGGAGCACTAAACTTATGGATCTTGCCCTAGTTGTTTGTTCAAGGTGGCAGGTTGAGATTTGACTTGTACACAAATTGGAGATTGCCACAAGGTGGTCGATGAGGGTTTGTTGCAGAGGGTTTTTTCATATCTTTAAGGATGCCTCTGAGAAGATTGGACCCTAGAGCTATTGTAGATCTTTTTGATGCTGTGGAATCAAAGATTTTTGATAAAGTCAGATCGGATGTCAGATCTGAGATAGAATTGATGAAGAATGACATGGTCACCGAGATCATGAGAGCTGTTGCTGGTGTACCTTGGAATGTTGGTACTGAAGATGGCTATGAAGAAGCTACTGGATCTAGTGGTGATGACTGGAGGAATAGATCTGGTGAAGATAGAACTGCTCAGTTGCCTAGATCTAGAGCTCAGTTTAGTAATGGTTACCGAATGGAAGTTTCTACTTTCTTTGGTACTTTGAAGCTTGACAATATGATTGATTAGATTGGTGAACTTGAAGATTTCTTTGAGCTGGAAGAAATTGAAGATCCTCTTTAGGTAAGATTAGCACAAAAAAAGTTGAAAGGACATGCTACTCTTTGGTGGAAGGAACTACAAAGAGATAGAGAAGATGAGGGTGAAACAAAGATCAATCAATGGAGGTTGATGGTGACTAAGTTGAAATCTAAGTTCATACTGGTTGACTATGAGCTTGACTTGTTTAAGAAGTTGTAGAATCTCAAACATAAAGATTTGTCTGTTGAAGATTATACCGAGGAGTTCTACAAACTTACTATTCAGTCTGGACACTGAGAGCTTGGTAAGGAAAGGTAGCTTGGTATGTGAATGATCTAAGGTTCAATATTTTAGATGAGCTTGGTATGCCAAAGATTGATTCTATTGAAGATTCTTATCAGTATGCTCTGAAGGCAGAAGATAAGTTGAAGAGGAAACAACCTAGTAACTCCCAAGGGAAGGAAAAGATTGAGCACTTAGTGAAGGATAAACTGATTGATGAAGAAGATGCACAGAAGCCTATGGAACCAAAGAAGAAGACAGGTAGAGTTATCTTTAAGGGTACTTGCTATAATTGTGGAGAGGAAGGACACCATTCTTTTGAGTGTACATAGAAGAAGGTTGACCAAAAAACTGCTGTGATGAATTAGAACATTCAGAATGAACTTGAATCTGAGAACTTGCTGCTTCGGTGAAAATTGCTCGGTACAAAGGAGGAACCTTGTTAGAGGAGTAACTTGTTTAGAACCTGATGCAAGTTTGGAGGTAAACTTTGTGATGTTATTGTTGATAGTGGTAGTACTGACAACTTGGTTGCTGAGAACATGGTTCAGAAACTTGGTTTGAATAGAATGAAGCATCCTTATCCTTATAGGCTTGGTTGGCTACAAGATGTTCATGCTTTGGAAGTAAGAGAACAATGCTTCATTTATGTTCAGATTGGATAGTACAAGGATCTTGTGTTATGTGACATTGTGAAGATGAATAGTTGTGATATATTGCTCAGTAGACCTTGGCAATATGATTACAGATCTATGTATGACTATGTCTGGAATGTGTTTACTGTTGAGAAGGATGACATGAAGTTTTCCTTAATGCCTTTGCTGGATACAACACTCGGTAGGAGAAGCCTGAGTATTGGTAGCCGAGTTGAGATTGTGGATCTAGAGAAAATGAATGATCAGTTTGGAGAACCAACTTGTATGTTGTCAAGAAAAGACTTGAAGAGACAGAGGAAACTGAAGTTGAAGAATTTTCAAGCAAAAAAGATGGAGGACTTGTATGTGAAGAACCAGTTCAGGATTTATGTGCTAAATCCTGGGAGATGTTCTTCTCAGATATGAACATATTTTGGAACTTGGGGTGTTTGATGCAGGGGCATCCAAGGTGAAGGTTGGGGCATTCTTTATGCTCAGTGGAACTGCATGGGGTGTTTGTATTTTGCCTGGTGTTACTCGGTTGCAGCCTTAATCATTGAAGGAAGCTCGATCACTGAAGGAACTCAGTAATCTCTGGTGCTTGGTGAAAGTGTTACTTGGTCATGCTTGTGGTGCTCAGTCAATAATGGTGCTTGGCGACACCTGGCATGCTCAATTAATTCACTGTTGTTCGGTAGTTCTAGTTTACTGACTGGAGTTATGTGTGATTTTTTGGGCCGACTTGGTTCATTTATTATTGGTAGATGTTGTTACAGGCCAACATACTGAATTAAATGTTTGTATACATTTGTAAGCTAACTTGTATGGCATTTAATTATTTGTTTGGGGAGTTAATGGTTTCATCCAGCTGACTTGTGGCTGATGATTAGTATTTATAGGATGTTTGGGGTAGTTGTTTTGGCAAACTTAGAGGTTGTAGATCTGAATGACTTGGAGGACTTAGTGAATCAGATATGAGGTTCTGAAAGCTAGAGTTGGTGAAGTTGTGGAAAAGATCTTGCATGATCTTGCACATCAGATTGTTATCTAATAGTTGTTTGTAGCAGAGCTAGTGGTTTGCACACTTGGAGAAAAGGAGATTTCTTGGAGGCTTACGAGCTCAAGTTTAGATCTGCCTTAGAGTTTCCATTAGCTTTTGATTGTCTTCTGAGATGAAATAGCTATGATTGTATTGGATCTATTTGGATCTTGCAGAATTGTTTCTGATTGTAATTGGCCCTAACCCAGAAGGCCTTACAACCAGGCATGTTAATGAAAATTACTTGAAGCAATTGTTGTGTTATTTGTTGTGTTGATTATTCTACTATGTAATTCTATTGGCTGCAAGGTTTGGACTATCCTTCATTGGATCCACCATCCTTGACTGCATCAGAAATTTTAAAGAGCAGTATGCTGAACATGTCAATTCTAGTTATATGCTTAATGAGTTCAATAACATAAAGAAGAATTTAAATGAGATTATGTCATAATTCCATGGTATATTTCAAAAGGCCATGTACAAATTGTTTCAATTTTTCAGATTAGATGATGAGGTTTGTTTGACCACATACTTCAATTCTTTGGAGGGAAAAAAGTCTTACCTTTTGAGAGACAAAAGTCCACGTACTTTGAGAGATGCTTTCAAGTTAGCAATAAATATTGAAAGTAATAGGAAAGCATCTGGTCAAATGTACAAAAGGGATGAAGGGAGATTGTGGAAAGAAACCAGACCACATGCTGTGAAACCTACTAGAGAAGATGAAAAAGTTGACAAATTGGTGAATGTTGTTAAAGATATTTCTACTAGATTTGAAAGGGGTGGGAAAAGTTTTCAAGATAGTAGACCACCATATGAAAGGCATGAAAGATTTCCTAGGCTACATGGTCAACCATACAAGACAAATTGGAAGGATGGGAAGCCTATCTTTGATACCCATGAGACACAAAAGGGAATGGATACTCTGGACCCTTTAAAAAAGAATGCAGCACATAATGTAGAAAGTGTTTAGTGGTGTGTGGGTTGTAATATGCCTCATTCACCATATCAGTGTGCTATAGCTCAAGCCTTAAGAGAAGAATCGAAAGATTTACATGCAGGAGATCATGAAGGATTTGAAAAGCCTACAATAAACATGTTTACCACTGAAAAGGTGGAAGAACTTTCATCTTTAGAAGATGAAGAGATTTTGGTTGATGTTGATCATAAGAGAAGTCTTCCCTTGTATGAACAACAAGTTTTTTCCCATTCTTATCAAGAGGAGTCTGATGATGATATTTGTAGAATGAATGTTGTCAGGCCAGAATTGGAAAATTCTCACTGGAGAAAGTCCAGTAAAGAAGAAATCAAAACTCTAACTGTGGCTGCAATTTCTCAAGCTAGATCCTCATATAACTTGAGAAATAGAAGATTAGAAGTTGATCATGGAGTTCCAAGGTTAGTATTTGTCAAAGATGACCCTCAAAATTTTTTCATTTTATGAAGCTACTTATATGATGGATATAGTTGTAGTTGACATCAAGCCTCATTATGGTATGCTGTTGTCAAGACAATGGGAAACGATAGTGGGAGGACAATTGCAATTAGACATGTCATATGCTACCATACCTATAAATGGTACTGAGGTAAAGTTGTATAGAGAGCCTCACTCCTCATTCATGATTGAAATGGTAACACCTGAAGACCTAAACTACTATGTTGACATTGATATTGAAAATTTAATGGTTGAGGAAATAGTGCCACAACTCAAAAATATTGATCCAATTGTTGATGAGTTCTATTACAACAAGATGGATTATGGAAATTATACTTTGATGGAGGATGCTCTAAATAAGGCTTAGGAGTTGGTGTATTACCAATATCCCCATCAAGTATTACTTTCAAATATTCCTTTCTATTGACCTTCCATTGCACCAACAATACTGCTGAGTATGAGGTATTGATTTTGGGACTAGATATTGCCATAAAGCATGGTATAATTTTTTTTAAAGTTCAAGGAGATTCCTAATTAATCATAGCTCATATCAGATCCAAATATGCTACCAAAGATGACATACTTAAAATGTATAGGTATGCTATCTAGGATAGAATTGAATTCTTTGATGATTTCAATATTCTCTGGGTAGAAAGATCACAAAATATCATGGAAGATTTCCTTGCAAATGTTGCACTAAAAAATAATGATGTTACCCTAACTGGTGTGTCAAAGTTAGAGATAAAAAGTAGACCTTTTGTGCCTGATAATGTTTGTAATTGGCAAGTTTTTGAGGATGATAATGATATCCTTATGTTCATTCAAGGTTTGGATCAATATGATGAACATCAAATTGATGTCAATTCCTATCAAGAAGTTATTGATGGAAAGGATTGTGTCATGGGAAACCAAATTTTTCAGCTAGCTTCCAACCATATTCCTAAGGGATTATTTGAACTAGAAGGCATGTTCAAAATAAATGACAATTACATGTCACATAAGTCCAATACCAAGGTTGATGATCTAGAAGTAAACCTAGGATTAGAAACATCCCCTCAGCTAGTATATATTGGAAAGGGACTGAGTAGGGAGATAAGAGCTAATCTGATAAGATTGTTGAAGAGGTAAAAACATGTATTTGCATGGTATTATAATGATCTCAAATCATATAGGGTAGACTTGTTCCAACATGAAATCCCTCTTAAAGAAGATTCCAAGCCATTTAGGCAAAAATAAAGGCCTATCAATCCCTTGCTAGCTACTAAAATGCAAAAAAAGCTGACAAAATTAAGGGATGCAAGTATTATTGAGCCTATAAGGCATTCATCCTAGGTTTCTAACCTAGTACCAGTCAGAAAGAAGAATGGTGACATAAGGTTATGTGTAGATTTCAGAAATTTGAATGTTGCTTCATTAAAGGACAACTATGGATTGCCTAACATGGAGGCTATGCTTCACAAAGTGACTGGTTGTGAGTTATTATCCATGATGGATGGTTTCTCAGGATATAACTAGGTGTTGGTTAAAGAATCAGAACAATTCAAGACAACATTCACTACTCCTTGGGGAACCTATGTATATGTCCGAATGCCTTTTAGTTTAAAAAATGCCGGAGAAACTTTTCAAAGGGAAATGGATGTGGCCTTTATAGATCTAATTGATGTCATCATGGTAGTATACCAGGATGATTTGACAACTTATTCTAAGATGACTGATGTTCATTCCAACCACCTGGAAAAGGTCCTAGTCAAAGCTTTGGATTTTGGAATATCTTTAAATCCTAAGAAATGTCATTTTGCTGTCATTGAAGGGAATCTATTAGGGCATATAGTATCCAAATAAGGAGTAAGGATTGATCCTGAGAGAGTTGAAACTATTTCGAGGGTTCCTGCTCCCAAAAACCTCAAAGGTGTGCAATCTTTCCTTAGACAGATTAATTTTGTCAGAAGATTCATTGCTAAATTTACAGAGTTAGTCAAGCCTATAGTCAAGCTTCTAAAAAAGGATGTGAAATTTGATTGGAATCAGGAAGCACAAGAGGCTTTTGAGAAAATCAAGCAAACAATCCAAGAAGCACCATTTTTGGTATCCCTTGATTACTCCAAACCTTTTTCATTGTTTTCTTTTGCATCTTTTCACACCATTGCAACAGTGTTGCTACAAAAGGATGGGGAAAGATTTGAACATCCCATTGCTTTCTTTAGAAAATCACTGTAGTCAGCTGAGTTAAATTATGAACTGATGGAAAAGCAGGCCTATGCATTGGTAAAGGAAGTCAAGGCTTTCAAACCTTATCTAGTTTGTGCTAAGGTAAATGCCTATGTTCCTCATGTTGCAGTGAAATATATTTTGGTACAAAGTTAGGTAATAGGGGAAAGATGTAAATGGATTAATAGAATCTAGGAATTTGACTTAGAACTCCACATAACCAAGCTGGTTAGGGGTTTGGGATTGGCCAAACTAATGACAGAAGAAAATATGGACCTAGTTCAAATAAATAATGTTGACATAAGTGATGGAACAATCACCAGTATTTAGATGCAACCTTGGTATACTAATATTGTATATTTTCTTAAAAATGCTAGTTGTCCAAAAGGTTTGAATGAAAATCAAAGGAGAATCCTTAAGTTGCAGGCTCAAAGATATGTATTGTTACAAGGTGACTTATATTGGAAGGATAATGATGGGATATTTCTCTTATTCTTGGACAAAGGGAAATCTGAGAAAGTCTTACAAGAAATGCATTCTGGACTATGTGGAGGACATCATTCAGCCAGAGCAACATCTCACAAAATTCTAAGGGCTAGTTACTATTAGCCTATCTTGTTTAAAGATACCCATGCACTTGTCAGAAAATGTGAACCATGCCAGAGGTTCTCAAACAAGATAAAGTTTTTAGGAGCATTGATGCTAAACCCTGTGGTTGCAAAGGCTCCTTTTTCCATGTGGAGTATTGATTTTATTGGGGAATTTGCTGAGAAATCTAGTGGGGGACATAGTTGGATACTTGTTGCAATTGATTATTTCACTAAATGGATTGAAGCAATCCCCACAAAGAAAGCTACAAGCATAATGGTGATTGAATTCTTGATGAACAATATAGTGACAAATTTTGGTGTTCCCATCAAACTAGTAATGGATAATGTTATGTGTTTCAGGTAAGAAGAATTCACTCATTTTTGTTTAGAAATGGGAATTATTAATTCATACTCATCCCCATACTACCCATAGGCTAATGGGCAAGAAAAATTAAGCAATAAGAGAATTCTGCAAATTTTGAAGAAAACATTAGAAACGAACAAAATAATATGGCATGCAAAACTAAAGTTAGCATTATGGGCAGATAGAATTACAGAAAAAAGAGCTACAGGTAAGTCTCCTTTTGAGCTAGTCTATGGTGTAAAGTCTAGGCTACCTGTGAACAATTTGATGCCTATTTACCAGTTCATACAAGATGAAGGATTGGATGTATGTGATCCTCTACAAAGTAGAATGATCTAGTTAGTTGAATTGGATGAAGTAAGAAGAGAAGGTCAGAGAGAAAATATAAGACAACAACAAAAAATGAAATATCTCTTTGACAAGAGAGCTATTGTCAGAAAATTCCAGCCTGAAGATCTAGTCCTTCAATGGAATGCTAGGGCTGAAGATAAGGGAAAGCACAAAAAAAATTAATGCTTATGGTTGGGTCCTTATGTTATCCATCAAATTCATGGAAAGGATTCATATTATTTGAAAAATCTAGATGGTGAAGAATAGGGATTTCCAGCGCATGGAAAATTTCTGAAATTTTTCTTCAATTAAATCCTAATCTTTTCCATGCAAAGTAGTTCTAATGTGTATATAGGTGTGTTTGCTTTTGAGTTGTGTGTTTATTCTAGTTGTGAGTTTATTTTTGTGCAATAGGTTAGTGTTTTGTTTGGTCTTCCACCCAGAGATTCTAGATTCTTTAATATGAAATTGCATTCAAGCATACACAGATAGAGCCACTGTTGGAGTATTTTTAGGGTTTTTTGAGACATAATTTTTTATCTTTTCAAACACTAGAAACATGCTTATGTATGCAAATAATAACCAAAAGAAAATTATTGCTTAAGATCACTGTGTGCAAAACTTGACTGCATACCCTTGCCCTAGGTCATGTTTGTTTTTTGAAAGGGTTTTTATTTTAGAAAATACCCTAAGTGTGCCCTAGATCCTTATGTTTTCATGTTACTTTTTGAGCCACTTAAGTTTTCATGTTTGCACGTGGTCTTTTTTCTTTCCTAGTGTTCACTGAATCTCATGATAGATTTTTTAAGTCCTTTTTCATTTAGCGAACAAGCGACAAGCCTTGGATTTCATTTCATTTTCTTCAGTTGCGTGATCTCCAAGTGATTTTGGCATTTAGTTTTTTCTTTTTGGCAATTTAGTGACAGTGTTATCTCCTATTGATGTAGTCAAGGATGGGGGATCCAATGAAGGATGGTCCAAACCTTGTAGCCAATAGAATTACACATCAGATTACTCAACAATGCAACACAAAGTAATTATTTAACATTGATTTTCATTAACATGCCCAACTATAAGGCCTTCCGAGTTAGGGCCAATTACAATCAGAAAACAATTCTGCAAGATCCAAGAAGATCCAATATAGACTCAACTAGTTAAGCTCTGAAGGCAATCAGAAGCTGATGGAAATCCTAAGGCAGATCTAAACTTGAGTTCGCAAGCCTCCAAGAAATCTCCTTGTTTCCAAGTATGCAAACTCCTAGCTCTACTACAAATGACTATCAGAATGCAATCTGATTTGCAAGACCATCAAGAACTTTTCCACAAATTCTCTCTTAAGCTTCACATCTGACATTCAGATCTACTCTGTTGTCTAAGTCTCGATCTCCCAAATCCCTCTCAAAACATCTACCCAAGCCCCCCTTAAATACTAATAATTAGCCACAAGTTGGCAAGATGAAATCCTTAACTCCCCAAAATAAATAATTAAATGCCATACAAGTCAGCTTACAAATGTAGACAAACATTTAATTCAGCATGTTGATCCCATAACAATGGCTACCAACAATAAATTCACCAAGTCAGCTCAACAAATCACACAGAACTCTAGTCGGTAAGTTAGAACTACCAAGTGATAGTAAAATCACCGAGCACGCCAGGAATCACCGAGCACTGCAAGCATGACCTAGTAACAATTTCACCGAATGCCAGAGACTGCCAAGTTCCTTTAGTGACTGAGCTTCCTTCAATGACCGAGACTGTCGGTTAAGGCTACAACTAAGTAACACTGGCCAAAATACAAATACTCCATGTAGTTTCACTAAGGACACATAATGCCCTACCTTAACCTTGGATGCCCCTGCATCACCTGTTCTCATGATCCCTGGTGGTTTTCTCCAAACATCTAGCAACCCAAAACATCACTCTTCTCCTATTCACCTGATTAAATGGTTAAGTTCTATAAGATTCAGCGATCAATTGTGGACTGTTGATATGTTTCTTAATCAATGGTTGTCTTTATTTCTCATGATTGATTGTGTAGTTAATGATGTATTCAATGATTGAACAAGGCCTTTATCTCATAATCTCTAAGTCTTGGCAGTTAGTAAAGAAAAGTTCAGCAATTGAGCAAGTGAAGTGCTCGCTTGATCTCCAAGTTCTAGAAGTTAAGTGTGAAATATTGAGCGATTCAACGATAAGCTTATATAAAGGTATTATTTTCTTCAGTCGTGAAATCTCCAGATACCATTTGATAGTTAAGACAAGATATTCAACGACTTTGTGAACACAGTAATTTCTTAATCTCATAAAGTTGTTAGTTAGTGACATTGCATTCTGAGATTCAGTGACAAAAGGAAAGGTGATTGTTCTCTCGTAATCGCGTAATAAAAGGATTAAGTCCAAAAGCATTAAGTGATTAAGTGAGAACCATACATCATATAAAAGATCAATGAATGGCGTTCAATCTCAAGATTGGACCAAGGGTAAGATATTTATCTAGCGGTTCAGAGATAATAAGTGTTTGCTAAGTCTTACAATATAACCAAGGTTAGTAAAGACATTTGGAGATCACGAGAATGAAGTTGTCGCTAGATCTCAAGATTAAACTTTAGTTAAGGTAATCATTTAGAGATCGCGAGAAAGCCTTCAATCGCTTGATCTCCTGATATAACTAAAGTTAAGGAAATGATCTAGAGATTGTGAGAATGATTTCAATCATCAAATCTCAAAATAAGACTAAGGTTAAGTTAGAGTTTATGAGATTTAGAGAATGCCTTCAGTCGCTAGATCACGTAGTTATGTATGAGTTAAAGTTAAGGATTTGAAGATTGTACGAGGGCTACTAATGAAAATGAGATCGAACAATGGCCTTCTGATCTCTTAATAAAACCATGGGTCAAGAGAACATTTAGAGATTGCGAGAATGCCTTCAATCACCTCATCTCTAAATTAAATCACAGTTAAGTAAATCATTTCAAGATCAAGAGAGACCTTCAGTTGCTTGATCTCTGAATAACTCCTAGTTAAGTTTGCATTAATGAAAAGGAAAAAGAGCTATTATTACGTGGAAAGGTACTCGTCCAGGATGGAAAAAGTAAAAGATCCAACCAATCAGATCATCTATGAGGGTTTTGTCAGTACTCAAGGGTTTTGAAAGATGACAGTAATTATTCTTTCTACTTTCTTTGCAATTTTTAATACAAATTGTTAACATCGTACATTAGGGCTAGCTCTATTTAAAATTTGGTGTTACGTAGAGTTGAATGCTGAGATAACTTGGGGAAGATTTGTAGAAATCTTGATGATTCTTGTGCATTAAATGATCAACAATATATAGTCGAGACATTCTTGCATTTACACTTAATAGTTTTTTAGAGAGCATTAAAGAATTTTGAGCAATCACAGTGTAAAAATTGCAGTTCAGATTTGTAGAAGTGTGAGTTTCAATCAGAAAGTGAAAATGAGTCAACCAAAATCAAGCCAAGCCTCATCTAGTGAGGAAGCTAAGGAGAAAGGTGTTGAGGAAAAGGGGCAGCCTAATTACTCAGAAGAGTTTGTCAAATTGCTCCCAGGATCAAATCAAAATAAGAAGGTTAGTGATGAAGTTTTTCTTGACTATATGGTAGATTGTAGGGATCTTGATACTCCTTCATGTTCTGGCTACATGTTATTCAACTACTTCTATAATAACCATTTCAAAGCTATCCCTATTTGCAACACATGGGTTTTAGGCATGGCTAAGTTAATTGTTCTTGATGTCTTCCTAGATGTCGACCTCATAATTGAGTTAGCTAGGCTTTATGACCCCATATCAAAAACCATCAGAAAGAGTGACCAGTCAGCCTTAGTGACTTTGGAAAGAGGATCTTTCATGAAAGATTTTGATTTATATTCTTCATCCTCGATAGAGATAGACCTAAAGAAAGAGAAAGAGAAGTATGCAAGTTAGTTAGGACTTATGAAATCCCAGATGGCCAGGCATTTCCCTAGGACTAGAAAATATGTTTCCCTTCTCCCAGTACATATGAATGCTCCCTATGAGTATAAATTCATTAATTACTACATGAAGTATCCAGCCTATGGGTTGTGTAGAGTTTTAGGGATGTATGGAGATGCAGAGATGATGCCTGCAGATATCTTGATGATTATCTTGGACATCTAGAATTCACATGCCATTACAAATTATGATTACATTCAATATGTAATTGAAAAAATGCATGAAGGTTTGATGATGATTAAACAAGACAAGAAGCTACCAAGGTTCATGTATTACTCCCTCTTGATGCACTTGATTTTATACTTCAATGTTAATAACTTGAATGAGCATATGCTAAGGCCTAGGATAATGTTTGAAGGACAACCCAATCCAGTGCAATATTGGTTGAGGGTGTGGAATTATACTTCCAATGAGAGCGATTTCTGTGCTTTCCAAAATTGGATAGTTTTACCAATTTTGAATATGTTGGGAACCAATATAACAAGGCTACCAAGTAGGGTGTTAAGGCTCCTTAGGCCCCAACAATATGTTGATAAATGGAAAGCAGGCCATAATTGGGGTGAATTTTACTTGGGTGAGAATATCACAATAATCAAAGTGTATGGATGCCCACAGCCCCCACACATCCTCCCAAAATATGTGCCTCCAAGAATTGCCCAATTAGAATTCATTTGGAAATTAGTATTGATAGACAAATAGCATCTGGAACCCCACAGAAAGGGCAGTTTCACTCCACGACAGTTCATGGTAGGTAACTTCCTGATTGGTAAAAGGGCATTACCTCAGCTTAGATCATGGTTGAATCATTTTAAGATGATTTTTGGTATTTATAGATATGCGAATCCTAAAATTTTTATTCGGACTTCCAAAATGACATTAATTCCCAATATTGGTACAATTAGGGAGCATGAGGGGTGTGACGAGGAGGATGTAATAAGAAATATAATGGATGAAGATGAGATTGGTAAGAGGCTTACCAAATTTTATGATATTTTGAAATTAGAGGCTCAAGTTAGAAAGGCTAAAATTGCCTTTGGAGGTTTTTTCCCTAACCTTTGATATCTGAAGAGAATTGCCAAAATGGTAGAAATGTATGGTACTCTATCTAGTCAGTTAGAAGGCCAACTTGAAGAGA
>BSBK01000332.1:157500-327500 GCA_027943335.1 Chamaecyparis obtusa
TGAGGCTAGTAGTAGTTAGAATCAGCAAGGAAATAATTCCAATCACTTCCAGGATCAGAATAATAGAGATCAGAGAGGAAGAGGAAGAGGACAAGGATCTGGAAGAGGTGGCTTCCATGAAACATGTTTTCACTATGGAGAAGAAGGTCATAGGGCATTTGAATGTCCTCAGTGCCAAGGCAGAATAGACATGAGAAATGAAGGCCAGGCCAGAGTTGCACATGTAGATGAAGATGCCAGATCATCAGATTCTGAAGATGCTAAAGGAGGAGAAACATTGATTAACAGAAGAGTCCTGTTGAGTGGTGAGAATGAACTTGAGCAAAGGAGGAGCCTATTTTGCACCAGGTGCAAGTGTGAAGGTAAATGTTGTGATATGATTATTGATAGTGGAAGCACTGACAATTTGGTGTCAGAAGAGATGGTGAAAAAGTTGAAGCTCAAGAGATAGAAACACCCACATCCATATCGGATTGCCTGGGTACAAGATGACCACAAGGTCATCGTCAATAAACAATGCCTAGTGAAGTTCAAGATTGGCGGATACCAAGATGAGGTATTGTGTGATATCATATCTATGGATGCATGTCATATGTTGTAGGGTAGACCATGGCAGTTTGACAGATGTGCTGTACATGATGGTCGTGTGAATACCTATTCCCTGACAAAGGATGGAGTGCGACATAAGCTAAAACTATTGAAGGAGATTGAAGAAAAGTTATGTGGTAATGCAAGGATAACTTTTGTTGATGGAAGAAATTTCTTAGATGGTATGAGGCATGAGCATGTATGTTTTGCTTTAATTCCAAAAGCTGGTAAAGAGGAAGTAGAAGATGTTCCTGTAGAAGTTACAGATTTGTTGAATTAGTTTCAGGATATTGTATCCGATAACGTACCTGATGGATTACCACTAGTCAGGAAGATCAGTCATCAGATGGACTTGATCCCAGGAGTGAGTTTGTCGAATAAGGCAGCACATAGGATGACACCTGCAGAAAGTGAGGAGTTGAACAGACAAGTACATGAACTGTTACAGAAAGGATTGATCCATGAGAGTCTGAGTCCCTGTGCTGTACCAGCAGTATTAGCACCAAAGAAAAATGGAGAATGGAGGATGTGTACAGATTCTAGGGCAATAAATAAGATCACAATCAAGTACAAGTTTCCATTGCCACGAATGGATGATATTATGGACTATTTGAGTGGAGCTGTATATTTCTCAAAGATAGATCTGAAGAGTGGATATCATCAGATTCGGATCAGAGAAGGAGATGAATGGAAGACTGCCTTCAAGACAAAGGAAGGACTATATGAGTGGTTAGTCATGCCTTTTGGGCTAACCAATGCACCGAGCACTTTCATGCGGCTCATGAATGAGGTTCTGAAATAATTTCTGGGTAAGTTTGTCATTGTTTACCTAGATGATATTTTGATCTTTAGTAAGACATTGGATGAGCATATGATGCATATTCGTATGGTATTTGAGAAGTTGAGAGAAGAGAAATTGCTGATTAATTTGAAGAAGTGCAGTTTTGTGAAGAAAGAGTTGGTGTATTTGGGGTTTGTAGTTTAAGGAGAAGGTCTAAAAATGGACCTAGAGAAGGTACAAGCTATCCTTGAATGGCCTACTCCAAGGAGTGCTTCTGAGGTAAGATCTTTTCATGGTCTAGCTAGCTTTTACAGAAAGTTTATCAAAAATTTTAGCAATATTTGTGGACCCTTGACTGAAACAATGAGAGGGGATAGAAAAGAGTTTAAGTGGACTAATGGAGCAGAAAAGAGTTTTCAATTGTTGAAACAAAAAGTTACAGAACAACCTATTTTAACACTTCCAGATTTTAATAAGGTGTTTCAAGTAGATTGTGATGCTAGTGGTATTGCAATAGGAGCTGTTATGAGCCAAGAAGGTAAACCTGTTGTTTATTTCAGTGAGAAGTTAAATGATGCCAAGAGAAAATATTCTATTTATGATCAGAAATTTTATGCTATAGTTCAGGCATTAAAGAAGTGGAGACATTATCTACTTCCTAAGGAGTTTGTTTTGTATATTGATCATCAAGCTTTGCAATATTTGAATAGTCAGGGAAAATTGAATCAAAGGCATTTGAAATGGGTTGAGTTTTTGCAGAGTTATACATTTGTTTTGAAACACAGGAGTGGAAAGTCTAATAGGGTTGCAGATGCTCTTAGCAGAAGGCAACTATTGCTGACAAAAATGCAGATTGAAGTGGTTGGGTTCAAGGAACTCAAGAATTTTTATCCAGAGGATCCTGATTTTGGTGAAGCTTGGAAAGCTTGTACAGAACCTGTTACTCTAGACAGGATGAAATGGTTGGATTTCATCATCCAGGATGATATGCTATTCAGAGGGAGTTAGTTGTGCATTCCATGAAGTTCTATGAGGGAGAATCTCATCAAGCAGAAGCATAGCGGAGGATTGGTTGGACATTTTGGTCGTGATAAAACCCTTGGTTTGGTTAGTGAGAATTATTATTGGCCACAGTTGCAGCAAGATGTGAAGAAGTTTGTACAAAGTTGTAGAGTATGTCAGATGGTGAAAGGAGTGAAGCAGAATATAGGGTTGTATCAGCCATTACCCGTACCAAAGAAGCCTTGGGAGGATATCAGCATGGACTTTGTTTTTGGTTTACCGAGGACTCAGTGGGGACATGATTCAATTTTTGTGGTGGTTGAAAATTTTTCAAAGATGGCACATTTCATTCCCTTCAAGAAGACTAATGATGTTGTTCATGTAGCAGAATTGTTTTTCAGAGAAGTAGTGAGACTTCATGGTTTGCCAAAGACCATAGTTTCAGATCGGGACACTAAGTTTGTTGGATATTTCTGGCGTACATTGTGGAAGAAGTTGAAGATAGATTTGAAGTTCAGTTCATCACATCATCCATAGGCTGATGGACAGACAGAGGTGGTGAATAGGAGTTTGGGAAATTTGCTGAGATGTTTGGTTGGAGATAAGCCAACAGGATGGGATTTGATTTTACCATAGGCAGAATTTGCATACAATAATTTTGTCAACAGGAGCACTGGTAAATCACCATTCCAGATTATATATGGAAGTAGTCCAAGAAATGCATCTGAATTGAGGAAGATAGATAAAGGAGAAATAAGTAGTGCTGAAGCTGAGGATTTTGCAGAACACTTGAAGAACATCCATGGGGAGGTGAGGAAGCATATTACCAAGATGAACGCATAGTATAAGGCTAAGGCAGATGAGAAAAGGAGGTATAAGGAATTTCAGGTTGGTGATGAAGTCATGGTTCATTTGCGAAAGGAGCGGTTTCCAGTTGGTACATATAACAAGCTGAAAATGAAGAAGTTTGGACCATGCAGGATACTGAAGAAACATGTTTTAGGAAATGCATATGAGGTAGAATTGCCTATTGAGCTCAATATTTCACCAGTGTTTAACATTTCAGATCTGACAGAGTATCATGAAGGAGGTGTTGAAGATGAGATCACAGCAGCACAGTGGAGTATTCCAGCAACCAGTTCAGATATCAAGGAGATTGAAGACATACTGGACAGTCATGTTGGCAGAAGCACAAGGAACAGGACATATGAAGAGTATTTGGTCAAATGGAAAGGATGACCTGTTGAAGATTCATCATGGCTAACAAAGGAGGAGGTTAACCATCTTGGTTTTCCTCTGCACACCTGAGTCGTGATAGCGTCACTTCTCAAATTACCCCGGGTGTCTAATGGAGGAGCATCTTGGGTGTAAGAGCAATCTTGCATCACCCAAAAATATTTCTATTTTTTTTGTATTCAATAAGGGCTATTTTATGCAGAGCTTCTATTTATGGAAAGTTACTATTTTTGGTAATTTTTGTATGTGCTCAGAATGATCTGATTTCTTTCTTGGAGGTTCATTTTGGTCATATAAGTCTACCAGTAAAGTTTCATTGCCAGATCAAGTGTATATTGGAAGATATTGAAGATTTTTGGTATTGGCAACAAGGTACAGAAACTTTGAACTCAATTTTGAAGGCTTTAGAGGCCCCGGATGAGGTCAAAAATTTGGGTGATGGGCACTTGCACGGGTCAAGCCTGTAGAGTGCTTCGTGGCGTTTCCAAAATGGGGTTATAATAGCTGATCGGGTCAACTGGTGATGACTTATGGTCTTCAGAAGTTGGGCTAATTGAAATGGTGGAAAATAATTTTCTTCAAAATTTCTGTTCGGGTTTCAAAGGTTATCTTGAGCCGACTATGATATAATAAAATCTAAAATAAAATAATTCTGAGTTTGGTCGACCTTATTGGCTAAAATTCTGGAACCTTCCCAGGCGGTGGAAAATTGCCTATATAAGGAAGGCTGTATTATTGTCTTAGGCAGTTCAGAATAGTTCTGGGTAGTAGATCTGGGTAATAGTTCAAGGCTTTGTCCTATAGAATATTGTAAGGGAATGCCCATGTGGCTTTGCATATTGTAATTCTGAAAGTTTGTAATTCCACATTTGTGGAGATAATAGGAAGCCAATTTTCTGTTCTTGCATATTGTTGTTGTTTCTCTATTTCTGTTATGTGTTTGTGGTATTAAGGGGAGCACCCTTCATCAATCTGGCTTTGTCGTTTATGGCTCACTACACCCAAAACCCTACAGAAACCCTTAATTAGCTTAAACATTTTGGCTCAACGGCTAACTAATCAAATTTAAAACATGGCCGTTGATCATCACCTTTCCCGGCACATCGGGCAACTCTCATTAATTATCAAACAGTCAACTTAGCCTTTTAAAATTAATTGGCCACATCATCTATTCCTTGGCTAGTCAGAAAAGAACGCATTAGCAACACCTGGCAACTGGACCCACCTATCATTTGTCTTTCACTTAGACCAGATCGAACAGTTGTCATGATCCCTCGATCATTATCCTTTGAGAATATTTCCTTTGTGGCATCACGACCACCATAGATCTTCTCTAGACCTACAATATCTTTACCTTTTAACCATGGCAAGCCCCTAACTCTAAGTCATCTAGTGAACTAGTGACTAAAGGCTTTCTCCTAATCTCAAAATACTTTTCTTAACCATGGCTTGTTCTGGAGATCATGCGAATGAAGCATTCACATGATCACTGAGTCTTTGTCTTAACCTAAGGTGTAATTGGGAGAATCAGTGACCACCACCTGATCCATCTGCATCAATGAATCATGTTGAATCTCAAAGACCTTTACCTTAATCCAACCCTATTTGGCGATCCAACGACTGAAGACTTCTTGTGATCGCTCAATTTTTAACTCAACCCATGTTTGGTTTAGAGAACACGTGACTAGAGGATTTTGCTAAATCACCAAGTCTTTTCTTAACTCTGGGTTCCATCAAGAGAATAAATGCCATCCGTCGATCAAGACATAAATCAATGGTCATCTCTGAATTGCCCACCTCTTGACTTAACTCACCTTTTATCATGCGATTCAGTGACAAAGGGAGAAACCTTGATTGACCTTTAACTATGATCACACTTGGAGATTACGCGACTGAGCATTCTTGCATTTTCCAGACATATCTTTAACCTTAGGTCTCATTAGGAGAATAGGATATCACTACATTCTCCGAATCACCAAATGAAAAACTTAACCACCTAGGAAATTAGAGAATTGGTGAATAGCATAAAGCATGTGTAGGAAAAAGGATTTAAGTGGCCAGGAAAAAGGTAATGGAGAAATAGAAATGGTTAGGGTTTCTGGGCTTAGATAATTTCTTGAAACCCTTGGACATGGAAAACCCTAATTCCTTAAACCTGAAGTAGAAATTGGCCATCTTCATTAGATTTTTTGCATGACAAGAAAATGGGCTAACAATGGCTTTGTTTGGGGATGATGGGTAACTTGTGCCCATGCAAGAATTTAGAATTTCTAGAGGAATCAGACCACCCACTAGACAAAAATTGACAGTGAACCTCTTCAAAAAACTAGCAGATGAACCAGACAAATAGGAAGGGAAACACACAATTGAAAGGAAAAATTGTACAAAATTTACAAGATTTAAAACTTGACTTGGTCGCCCTGGGCCACCAAAGGAAAATCAAAACCCTCCTGAATCAAAGGTCTAATTTTTATCCACATATGTGACCAACCATCTGAAGATATCATGACCATTATGCTGCCAACATATGTGAATACTCATGGGATGAAAAATGAAATTGCAATTATCACTATCCATGCTCTTCCAGTCACAACCATTATCATACTCATACTCCAAGAAGTATGGGACATCACTTAATTTTTCTTGATGACTGGAAATAAAAAATTCATCTAGTAATGCATCAAAATATGAAACATAGTGATTGTCATGCATTACTACAAAATTTCCTAGCTCAGAAGGACTTGGATCCTCTAATTTACCTTTATGCATTGTTTTAGCCCCTGAGAAACTTGGTTCCTCCTTAATGTCTTCATGAACTGGATCATGAACCAAGTGAAGGTCTCTTTCAAAAATTTTGTGACATAGGGACAATCGATCTGCATCATCATTTTCATCAAAAGATTTTCTCTCCCAATCATTGAAGACTAAGTCCTCAATACTGTCACCTTCACTATCATATTTGGAAAAAGAAGGAAAATGATATGAACAAGAAACTTGGTCATCACTGGAATCTTTATGATAGGAAAACACACTGTCATGGCCTTCAACCTCTTCTTTTGCAGAGTCACCACATGAGGGGAACTCTGGTAAACATGGATCATCTTCATCACTTTGAACACCCACCTCATTATTAGTGTCAAAGGATATATCAAAGGGGAGCTAAAAATCAAAGTCCATACCAAGTGCATACCTTTGAAATTCATCAGCCAAGAGTGCTAAGATCCTCTCACTAATCAATGGACTTTGGACTCTATTGACATTTTCATTGGCCTCACCCCTGGTGCTGCAAACATCATCCCTATCTGAAATAAGGGCTGATATCTCTTGCCTCAAATAATCTTGTGCACAATAATCACTACAGGAATCATCATCTACATCATATTCATTTTCTTGCCTTTCACAAAAAAAATTCTCAAACTGGGACAAGAAGGTTGCCTTCTCATGCTGATAAGATGAAAAATTTGCAAACCAAATGGAAACATTGTCAACCTTAGACTGATCTTCATCATCCTCATATGCATTGACCTCAAATTCGGATCATAATCGATACTCTCTACACAATGTGAATCAACATCAGAGCAACTGGCCTCTTCATGATCAACATAAAGAACTACCAGTTCTCTCAATCTCTTGTCCTCCTCTAACTACCACACCTCAACACTTTTCTCTGCAAGTTTCTTCTTGAGAAAATAAATTTTGATGAGCATATTTTTATAATCAGTATCATGGATGGTGGGATAAATAGAGACACTAATGTCTTGCACCTAATATTCATTATTTCCCTCACACCCATCCACACTAGCTCTTTCATCAAAATTTTCTTTGAATACTGCTCTTAATACCTCCCAAGAAGGGATTGAACATGAAGGAAGGGATAAGAACCAATCCCTTGCACTATTAGTAAATATCTGCACTAAAATCTTCATTGCAACATCCTCATGCTCAATCAAAAACTCATTCATTAAGTTAGCAAGGTCATCTAAATATTCTCTTGCTAGACATGATCTATTACCACCAAACTCTGACAGATAGTTCCTTATCTCAGTAGGAAACTCATTAGGGGCACCTTTAATGCCATCAAAATGAAAGGGCCTGTAATCCTCCATAAGGAAATGCCCACTATCTCTCATCCCTTTACACTAGTGCTGAACACTTGATAGGGAACATTCTTCACTATTGATTTTCATAAAAGCAAGGCACACAAAAATCAAAATACCTGGAAGTACTGCAGTTTAAACCTAGCTTGTTGATTGGGAAGAAGGGCATATCCATAGCTCTCTTTTTAGCTCCATTAGGTTCTTTACTTTGTAGAGTCGCCACCTCCTTGAAGAGGAAAATATTTTTCTTGTTTTTGTATCTCCTTCCAACCAATACAAAACTTCACCCGGCCTTCTAAATACTATTTATCAGAGACTGCACTGATCAAATAGAGAACTCAGAGTCGCCACTCACAACTAGGTGAGATGATTTGAAACCTTTTGAAACTGACTCTATACAATTTAATGGAAACCACTGGATAAATAAATAAGCAGGCCAGGCATCTAGCTCAACTTGGAACCTACATTACTTAAGCTTTACTTAACATATCCCCATCAGAGTCACCATTTTGTTGGTGTTTTTTCTTGCAACCCCCTTTCCTAGGTGGGAACTTGAGGACCAAATTGTGGGACTGAGAACTTGGAAAACAAACTCAACACCATTAGTAGAAAAGGGACAAGGAAAGTCCAACAACATAAGGTGTAAAGACCTTCTTCACTTTGATCTCCACATCACTCAAGTGGGTACACCTTATCTTCACATACATGACTTCTTTTGACAAATAACGAGCCTGTAGATATATGGTCATGGAATAGCTTTTAGAATCATTTAGGTAACAAGTACCTCATTGAATGTTGACCATATCTTGTGCAATTAGCCTGAAAACTAGAAACTAATCCTAACTCCTCCTATCAAACATGAAAGGGAAAATGATTTCATTTAAGTTTCTTGGGTGGAGTGGATCTTTGAAATAACCCAAATCTGTCATAAACCAGTGCCTTATCCAATGGGAAATAGAGTCAAATAAACATTGCAATAGAGAGCTATGAAACAAGAAGAAAACATATTCTAATATGTTGATGCCTTACATCAATCATACACCATTGATCAGATTCTACTTAGCAATCCACCTTTGTAGTCAGATATGCAACCACCTATTCAAAGGACTTTAACCCTCCCCTTAGAAGAGACCCAGAAATAAGCAATACATTAATCAACATCCTCTAAAAGACAAGTATGAGATACCCTTGATATCCAAACTCATACACATCTAAAAACCAGTCCTAAACTCAGTTATTTCTGTGAAAATAACTCTATTGTAGACATTTACAGACATACAATAGAAATACTAAAGCACCCTTGATGCTCTAATCAATAAGATCAAGAACCAAATGGAGACAATTTGATAGTAGTATGAATATGATGAAATCTTATACATAAGACAGACTTGTTACAATTTACATTCTTATCTAAAACCAAAAAAGATACAGGAAACACCCTATATGAAAAGAAGAGGGAAATATTTACAGAAGGAGCCACCTATGGAACCAAGGAAATTGGAACTCCTACTAAATGATCTTGTAAATCCTTATAAAGGATTACAATAAGCTTGGGATTATTTAGGTCAAAATTAGGTCTACAACCACTACTACAACCGGGCTCAACAAGAAATGAAAGCAATCAGGAAAGCCTGGAAACCTGGGAGAATCAGATCAAATCTGATGTACAATTATTTAGGCTTCATCATCAACATGCTAACTTCAAATATAAATTATCAATTTCTTGTTGCAAGAAACAAAATTAAAAGCCAGAACCGACTTGGAAAATCTTGCGTGGATCAGAGCAAGGAAATAATTCTTACAACATCAAAACCCTAGCTGCCCCTGTCTAACAATAGTCCTCTACATTAAAACTGACATGGCTCTGCAGGAAACATAATCAGATCATGGAGGCTACCTACATCTTCTGTTCATCAATTCTCATCTATAACTGTCCTTGGAACAAATAAATTTGATTTGGCTTTGTCATTTATAGATCACTGTACCCAAAACCCCGTAGAAACCCTTAATCAGCTTAAATTTTTTGGCTCAATGGCTAATTGATAAAATTTAAAACATGGCCATTGATCATCTCCTTTCCTGACACATCAAGAATCTCTCATTAATCATCAAGTAGTCAACTTAGCCTTTTAAAATTAACCGGCCACATCATCTATTCCTTAGCCAGTCAAAAAAGAACACATCAGTAACACCTGGCAATTGGACCCACCTATCATTTGTCTTTCACTTAGACTAGATCAAATGGTTATCATGATCCCTCGATCATTATCCTTCAAGCATATTTCCTTTGCGGCATCATGACCACCGTATCTATTCTTTGGACCTACAATCTCTTTACCTTTTAACCACAGAAAGCCCCTAACTCTAAGTCATCTAGCAAACTGGCAACTAAAGGCTTTCTCCTGATCTCAAAACACTTTTCTTAACCATGGCTTGTTCTAGAGATCACCCGAATGAAGCATTTGTGCAATTGCTAAGTCTTTGTCTTAACCTAAGGTTTCATTGGGAGAATCAATGACCACTGCCCAATCTATCTGCATTAACGGCTCATGTTGAATCTCGAAGACCTTTACCTTAATCCAACCCTATCTGGTGATCCAGCAACTGAAAAATTCTCGTGATCCCTCAATTTTTAACTCAACCCATATCTGGTTCAGAGAACACGTGACTGTAGGCTTTCGATGAATTGCCAAGTCTTTTCTTAACTCTAGGTTCCATCAACAAAATAAACACCATATGTTGATCAATACATAAATTGACGATCATCGCTGAATTACTGAGCTCTTGGCTTAACTCACCTTTTATCGTGTGATTCGACAAAAAAGGGAAAAACCTTGACTGGCCTTTAACTATGATCAGACTTGGAGATTATGCGACTGAGAATTCTCACATTTTCCAGACATATCTTTAACCTTGGGTCTCATTAGGAGAATAGGAGATCACTACATTCACCAAATCACCAAATGAAAAACTTAACCACCTAGGAACTTAGTGAACTAGCGAATAGAATAAAGCATGTGGAGGAAAAATGATTTAAGTGGCCAAGAAAAAGGTATGGTGAAATAGAAATGGTTAGGGTTTTTGGACTTAGACAATTTCTTGAAACCCTTGGACATGGAAAGCCCTAATTCCTCAAACCTGAAGCAAAAATTGGCCATCTTCATTAGATTTTTTGCATGACAAGAAAATGGGCTGACAAGTATGATAAAGTTCTTGGTATCGTACAATACACAGGTACTGGTTGTATGATACAACTTAAAGAGCCATGTGATACAGTTTTCTTGACCAGTTTATCATATAATGTAACCTAAAAGGGTGTGCAATAAATAGTTTTATTTCATAATAAATCAGGTTGAAATCCCTAAAAATGTGTAAAGACAACTAAAAGTTACTAAAATCTATAAAATCACAAGATGGGATCAAGTACTTACTAGTGCACTATATGATCAAGGCTGGTTGTGACACCTCTAAAGCTCAAATATGTGGTTTTAGACTGGGATCAACATTTTTAGCTCTCTAGAAGTCTTTGAGTTGTCAAAGTCAAGTGTAGCAAATGATTTGAAAGTGACCCCTTCAGGCCCCTTTTATAGATTTTGACCTAAAATTCAAAGTGCTTGAAAAGCCATGAAAATTGCACCCCTAGTTAATTTTGACGTTCAAAATCTATTTTTAGGATCAAAATCAAAATCCAAGTCTGTTTACCTTGTCAAATTACAAAGTCAACTCTTCTTCGTCAAACGTAGTTGACCACTAACGCCATCACTTCTCGCTTTCTTCCACCCTTAATTCTCACCCTCTAATGTGAATATTATGTAAATATATCAAATTTGAATGATTTCAATCTGGTCAACCTTGGTCAAAATTGGTCAAACTTTAGTCAAATCTGGTCAATAAGACCTCAAAATAGCTCAAAATATGTGCTAATTTATTCTAAATATGATGATGATCTAATATTATCCATTCGACATCGATTATAATCATAATCAGTTCTCTTCATCTTACTTTGACCCCTCTACGCTATTTCAATTTTGATCCTAAGGGGGCATGACAATATAGAAAATCTTCTTCCACAATCAACCCTAATTAGTAAATAAATTCAAGCTTCATGGCTTAGAGATTCTCATCTTCATTAGGAACCATATCAAGTCAAGATTCTCTACATCTCTCTAAAAGAGTGATCTCATTGCTTCATATCAGGTGACTCATACATGCATCTATTTGATCTCTAGGGGCATGCCAAGTTCACTAGGACCTATATCAATTTGCCATTGTTCCTGGGGCATATCAGATTCATCAAGACTCATATCAATCTGGTATTATCTCTTGATTAGGTGATTGGATTATTCAAAATCCTTATCGAAGCATTTATCTCAAGCTCTTTGAGAGATATTCAGTCTCATTGCTTCATATTAGGCTGGATACTCCAGTCTCGCTCATCAGTCTCCACTCAATCAAGTCCGGAGCTGATATCTTTAATCAAACTTCATTTGATCAAGTTTAGAGTCGGTTCTCCTTATCATAAATAGTCTCATTGCTTCATATTAGGTTGTTCTATGATCTAGCTTCAATTCATTCTTTGAATCAACACACTGCTTGCACATCGATTCAAAGAGGGGAAAATGTAATCACATAGAATGTCTAGTAGAACCTAAGCCCCTAATTTGATCAAATTGCCTTAAAACAAATCCTAAATCTCAAAGGCATAATGTACTAGACATAATTATGTAAGAAACTTGAATAATCCCCCTTGCATAATTAAAACAAGCATAAATCATTTCTAATATTAAAACTTGGAAAAATCATTTAATTGTCAAAACTTCCCTTTAATATAAAGTCCTAGCACTTTTATTAAAAAGAGCACATTGTGCAACTTAATCTTGATTAAATGATAATTAAAAGAGGATTTTCCATTTTGTCTTATTCTCCAATCAAGCTCAACTGATCAAAAACCTTGGATCCTCTCACATGGATTGATCTCCCTCACCACTCATCTTTACCTAACATATTTTGCCTCTTAATCTCCACGCTTCATTCTTGAGACAATTCCTTTAAAAGGAATCTCTTCCTTGGCTCAAGGGATGGAAGGTTCCATTCTTTCATTCTAGATTAATTTTTCTATTTTGACTTCTTAAGTTCATATTTTATTAGCTCTTAGATCTCTTGCATTCTTAGTTTATCTCATTCTCTAGTGTAATCTTGCATTGTTATCTAGTTTACATTCATAAGCAACATCTTTTTTGTTAGCTTAATCTTACATTCTAGTTTCATCATAGCTTTGCATTTGCATTTAGATCAATCTTAGAGTGATGAAATACCAGTATTGCATCTCCTCCACATTTGAATCTTTCATTTTGGAGTAGCCAAGTCACTAATCCTTCATGCCAATCCGATGAGTAATTTGAAAAGGATTAAACTCGCTTCAACTAGGAAGCCATACGCTGCTTTTAAGGGTTTAGTTTGTTCATTTGATGTGAAATCTTGTAGCTAAATTATTGAGCTAATGGTCTATTGAGTATTGGTTGCATTCCAATTGAATACCAATTTTTAACAATGTAGTTTCCTATAGAAAATCATTAGATGTATTTGACAAACAAAAAGGATAATCATCCAAGGAGGCTTAAAAAGGTAAATTTGACTCTCATTTCTTTGGAAATTGTTTCAATTGCAAGCAATTAGGACACAAGGATAATGAGTGCAAAATAAAACCTAGAAGAAATCTAAATCTTGTAAATAGTTCTAAATCTTTATCAATTAATAAAAAAAATTAAGTGCTTCAGATGTATCAAGAAAGGTCATATAGCAAGGTTTTGTAAAGAGGCTATTTCTAATAAATCTGACAAAGTTTCTAAAACAAAATTGGTTTGGATACCAAAGAAAGTTTTTATTATTGCACAATAAGTCCATTTTTGACAACTAAAAGACACATGGATTATGGATAGTGGATGCTCTCATCACATGATGGGTGATAAGAGAAATTTTATGAATTTAAGGCATTTATTTGTGGAGCTATCAAATTTGGCAATAATACTTGCTTTCAGATAGAAGGATTAGGAATCATCTTTTTGGATAGTATTACTCGTAATAACTATTTATTTTGTTAAAGGAATGGTTCATAATCTCTTAAGTGTGATTCAAATCTCTACGAACAATCTTGCAGTTACCTTTAATGCATTAGATTGTCAAATTTTGAAAAATTAGGAAGAGTAATTGTAACTGGTTTCAAAACAGATTGAAATGTGTATACTCTCAATGGTGTAATTAATGAATATGAAGAAACTTGCCTTATGAATACAGTTGAAAGAAGTCCTGAACCAAATTCTAAGTCAAAACCAATTTCTAAAAGTTATGCAGATCTAAAAGAACTAGTTTGTACACTAGTTGAAGTTGAAGTCCTTGGAAAAAAATTCAAGATTTTGAAAATAATGAGATAGATTATGAGGGAGAATTGATTTTTGCACTAAAATAAATTATAAGCTTTAGAAATCACATTTATGTTAAATAAAAAAATTAATTAAAGTGTTGCAAGTCATGCTTGTCAAATGGTGAATGCAGTCAAATCAATAGTCAAGATAAGGATTAACTTAAGAGAAAAAGAAAAAAAGTGTGAACAAATTGAAAATGATGTTGGTTGGCTAAAGAAAAAACTTAAAAAAGTTGACATATTTCTTGTATCAGAGTTTCTTCAAGCACACTAAAAAAGATTAAGAAATAATCTCCTTCTTTATGAATTCCAAAGTGGTGAACATGATAATGTTTCTTCAGGGTAGAAGTGTGGGAATCTTGCACTTCCTAAATTAATGTAACAAAGGCATTTATAGTTGAAAGGGAATAAAATCCTCCCTCCCTTGTGCAAACTAGTACAATTTGGTTTTGGAAGGATCTTCCTTCAATAAAAAATTGCTTATCTTTTTAATTTTTAAAATGTTTATCATTGTTGAGATATTTCATCATTTTTATTTTGTGATCAAATTTCATATTGTTTTCATTCTGATACATATAATTATGTCTTGGTTTATTCAAGAATTCAATGATCAAAATATCAAGATTTTTAACATCTATTACTAAAATTGCTTGGTAATTTGATTAATATTTTTGAAATTTGAATAATAAGATATACTTATATTTAGCAAAATGATGACATTGCAAGGTTTGTTTCTTAAGAGAATGAGATTTGTCTTTAAATCTTAGTCTTCAAAAATTTTAATTAGTTGGCACTTCTTGATACTCAACAATTTTTTGACAACATTGCAAGATTCAATACTTAAGTTTTCTTGACATACTATTTTGGGACTGTGAAGTTTTTTAATATTGAAGTAAGGGGGAGTATTACATGAGCATCTCTATTTTTTTGATAGTGAAAATCGTTCTCACATTTTTATTTCGATTTGAGTACTTGGCATGAAGTATGGATACTTGATTTTATTTGTGATAACATCTTGACATTGATTTAGTCAATTATTTTTGACATGAGAAGATTTAGTGATATTTATGATTGATATAGATTGTTGACAGTTCATAAATTGTTTAGATTCTCATAAGCTTTCTAGTAGTTTCATGACTCTCTTGGTGTGACAACATAACAATATTTTTTTTCGGTTGTATAGATGCCCATGTTATAATTTCCTAGATCTTACATGCTACAATTGTGTTGGAACTCATTGTTTAAATAGTGTTTTGGATTGGCACATGATATGGTACATTTGATATGTACATTTGTTAACAATGTTTGTGGTTTCTATTTATATTGTTGCAATAAGAATGTGGTTTATTTGATTTGTATTTTAGTGATATGCTACAACCTTGTTGGTTTGAGAATGCTTAGGATACAACTCATCTTTGTTCTATATCTTCTATTTTGATACTGATATCATTTTGTATTGATGATGCTAATTTATTTTGGTTATTTCTTTAGATTTCTTGGTCCATATAGACTTTGTGACATTATAACAGAAATACATGGTACATATATTATGCTTGATCACACAAGACATCTCTTTGTTGTTTTTAGTTCCCTCTCTTTTCCATTTGACAATATTCTGAATGTTTCAGTTACAGATTAGTATTCATTTACAAATTTCTTGGTGATGTAAATGTAGAATAGGGTACTTTCAAATTTAGTGAGATATATTCTTAGCATTTGATAGTATTTTGTATGATTCAGTTGTAGATAGTTTTGATTCACTTGATGATCAATCACACATTTCCAAACATTTATGTCAAGGTATATTATTTAAGTTTTGAGCATATTCATATTTATTTTCCTCTCTCCTTTGTCCTTGATGCAAATAGGGGGGTAGGTAAGTATTTTGACACCAAAGAAAAAGGGGCATTTTTTTAATCCTCTCCTTGTGTTATCCTTGATGCCCAAACACTAACATGCTAGACATGCTCATTTGATGACATTTGGTTTGATTATTTTAGTGGTATTTGACTAGAAATGATTAGTTTGTTTGATACATACTTCAATTGGATATTGACTTGATTACATGATAGATGTCTTGGTTCTTGATTGGTTAGTGGGAATTTGATACATGTTTTGAGGGCACTTGATACATGTTTTTGATACATTCAGTTTTGATACATGAATAACATAATTTGAATAAAAAAACATATTTAGTATGATGATAGGTTGATAGTCAGATTGTGTGTTTCAATGAAATATATGATGCCTAATGAAATTCAGATTATGTATGCTAAATATGATCTACAAGTTCTTGATAGTTAAATTGAAAATTGAAATATGTCTTCCTTTGGGTTAGCCTTTCCTAGGTCATGACTATAAACTTTATTTTTTAAAGTTTTGTACAATAAAAAACTTAGCACCAAGTGGTGCTAAGGTTGTGACATTGACATGTACTTTGTAACACATTGTTATCAACATGAAAGTTATAAAATAATTTTATAATTATCATTTTTTTAAGAACCCAAGGCTTGAACGATCTAGGGAATAGCTCAAGCTAGGGCACAAATTTGATTTACCATGATATTTTGGATGGAAGTTGTTGATGGTAGTAGAGGCATGGAATGATTTGATAGTTAATGGTTGAGAAGATATTTTGAAACATTGTGAAGCAGATTTGTGAATAGGGTAGGTAGGACATTGAGGAGGAATTAGTTATAGTTTGTTCTTGAAGAGGTGTTATCTTTCCTTATTTGTTTTGTTAATTTTCTATTATCCATGTTTGATTTTTTTTTTTGTAATGGTATTGGTTAGTCGTTTGATCACTTCATCCTTTTTTTTAATCTATGTTAAGTGTTTTCAGTAAGGGTTTAAAGAAAGTCTTTCCTGTTTTATTTAGTGAAATATTTCTTTACTTTCTTAAACTTTAAATAACATTTTGTTGACTATGGGTAAAAGGTAGTATGATGATTCATTGTGTATGGGATTACTGTTAGTACCTGAATTAAAGAATTTTTTTTTTTTTGTTAAGGGTTTAATAAACCCTAAGTAGGGTTTCATGTAAATTTTCTTCTTTGTTTGTATCTTTTGAAGATGATTATTATGTTAAACCCTATTGCTTTTATGTTGCAGTCATATTGATTATCTTTAAATTTTTTTTTCATCTCAACCCTATTTTGAAATCTATTGGTTAATCTCTTTGCTCAAAATTCTTGAGTTTCTCTATTGTTAAGGGTTTCTATCTAACCATAGTTTGTATATGTATTACATATATTGTTCATTCATCACCTCAACATCAGTCAAGAGGTTCTCAGGTTAGAAATGTAAGTTATATTATTTTTGTTCAATGTGGTGTTGACTGATTAAGAGGCATTCCATGTCAACTAAGGACTCTTGGGTTGTTATGTATTTTGTAACATGTTTTCTTGTCTTTGTTAAAAATCATGTTACTATCCTATGATTAAGAGTTACTCTACTTTAGTTATAACTTGTTATATTTGGGGACAAGTTAATTTGAACATGACAATCAATTTTTGATATATAATTTTTAGACACATGTGAAAAGACAATTTTGATAACTTGAAGATAAGTTTTAAAAGGAAATTATATTTCAATTTATCAGTGAGGAATATTATATAAGAATGATAGTGGGAACATTATCAGTGTATAGAGAAATATATTGGGTTTTCATGAAACATTCATTATTTACACAGTTTATTGTGCACATTGGTTTTAAAAGTAGAAGTATTTGTTGAAGAATGTAGTGGTCTTAATTTTATATGATGCATTGTTTAGTATAGAGTTTCAAATCTACTCAATAATATATTGTATGAAGTTATGATTACTATTATTGCTCAAATACGTTGAATTTTTATAAAAAAATAGATGTTGCAAATGAGATACAACTAGCAAGGCTTTGAAAAATACTATCAGTGAGATAGTAGAGTCAACGAGACATATGTATAGCTAGTGAGGCATTGTAAAATATTATTTCTCATAAGCCAATGAGGCAATTTGAGTGGTTTTATTCTCTATAGGGTTTCCACCTAGGACAAAATTTATGTTATGATCTTTGTGTGTATCTTACTTGTCTAGTTATCGATTTTGTTTCCATTGCACATTATTTCAACTTGGCTCAAGTAAAAAATTGAAGTTAAAATTGTATACCACTGATCACATCCCTCTCATGGTATTGCAATCCAACATATTTATCAGTAAGATATTACTTGAAGTTTAATAATAATGAAATGATAAAAATAGTAGTTGTTCAATGCATAGGACAAATGAGGGGAGGGGGGTGTGAATCAATTGTTAATAAAACCTTTAAAACCTTTCCTCAAATAAAATCCACAAAATTTATCCTCAATTCATTAATAATAAAAATATGTAAAAACGTAAGAGCATATAAAAAGCATAAATAACAATACACAATGAATCACTAGACTTATGTAGAAAACCCTATTAAGGGAAAAAGCACATAGAAGATTATTTCTAAAATATATATGAATGCAATTATTAGAAGGACATTGGTTAAGTTTTTTTTTACAAAGAGAGGCTCACTACTTGAAATAAGGCTCACTATCAGAGAGTTCACTACCTAAATGAAGAAGAATAAAAATGAATAGATTCACCACTAATGAACTTCTGCAACTCAACTAAATGTTCAATAGACACCTTATTCTCAATTCCTTTGGTATCTAACACATGAAAGTTCACACTCTTCTCAACACCACACTTTGCACCAATTCACACATAAAGGGAGAGAGATCCTCTTTCACACATCCTTATTGCATACACACATACTTGCACAAGTATATACACATGCCACACCTTTTGCCTAATGATTCATCCTTTACTTTTACCATATTTATACTTGAAAAATTACCCAAGGTCATATAAGAATCTTAACTGAACATAATTTGAATTAGGTTGGCATTGACCATTATTGTAGTGGAAAGGAATGAGTAGTAGACCATACTACATCTTAACTAGGACCAAAATTTTTATTTGGCATGTTACATTTTATATTACATTCATCGAGGTTTTTAATTAAAGTGTAAACACTTGAGGTCTACCAAACCTATAGTAAGAACACCATCAAATTTTGAAACCATGCCTCTGAAACTCATTCCAAATGAAATGAATGAAGCTAAGAACATTAAAATATTAGTTCCAAAACTACAACATCAAAAACCATCATGTAGAGAAATGTAGAGCATACATTTCACACAAGAATCATTGTCATACTTAGGAAAATACCAATTCAATTGAACTACAATTCAAATCACAAAAAATTGAATCCAACATATCCAAACATTACTCAACAACATATCAACATTGCATCAATAGATTTACAATATAAACGATATGTGGGGAAAAACTCTTAGTACCATTTCACATTAAATAGTCACTAATGACAACAACAACATGTTGACATCAATGATAACCTTACTAACTCAACCAAAAACTCATTCTGCACAAACGTACAAAAATCTCCATCTTTTTCATTAATGGAAACACATCAATGATAACAATTACAACAAAAACAATAAAAGAAATAACAAAACAACAACAACAACACAAAATCTCTTATGCCAAGTCTCTCTCCCTATGTCAAACTACTTACTCATTTTTCTTAGCTCTCCCTTAGACATATATATTAGCTCACATTTTCACTTAGCTCCCCTATAAAGGAAGCCACGACCATTAGTCCATATTCAAGATGAAGTTCATTTAACTAATGCACTTTCATATGCATCTAGTTTAGAATGGGAGGGGCAAGAACCCCCAATATCTCTTGAAGATACTCAAAATTATCCTTATAAGGTTCCTTAGTAAAGATATTAGCAATTTGTTCTTTTTTAGGTACATACTGAAGCTTTACCTCATTTTTCAAAGCTTTCTCTCTCAAAAAGTGATACCAGATTGGAATGTGTTTTAACCTTGAATGTAGTACCAGATTCTTTGTAATATTTATTGCACTGGTATTATCACATAAGATAGAAATTGCCTCATCAAATAATATTCCAACATCTTTCAAACTTTGTTTCATCCGTAATATATATGTACAACATGATGTAGAAGTAATACATTTAGCTTCAACAGTAAAACAAAGATATTGAATCCTATTTTTTACTTGACAAAGATACTTCTACTTTTTATGTTATCCATACATCCAACCCAATTCACATCAATATAAGAAGTCAAAATATATAATTTTGATTTTATAGGATACCAAAGTCCATAGTCTTCAATGGATTTTAAGTATTTGAAAATTATTTTGATAGTAGCAACACATGCTTCTTTGGGATCTTGTTGAAATCTAGCTACAAGATAAACATCATAATTAATATCCAATCTAGTAGCAGTCAAGAATAGTATTCTTCCAATTATTCATCTATATTTTCTCTCACTAGTCCTAGGAGGTTCAACATATTTACTCAACTTACAACTAGTAACCATAGGAGTACATACTAGTTTAACATTCTCCATTCCAAAATTCCTCAACATTTCTTTAACATACATTTATTGTGAAATAAAGATACCTTCACTTTTTTGATTGACTTACAAATCAATAAAGAAATCTATTTCCCAAATCATAAAAATTTCAAACTGTTCTTTTATCTCATCAATAAAATTATTGCACATACCATCATTTCCTCCAAAGATTATATCATCTACATAAATAAATACAATCAAAATTTCATTTTCTTCAACCTTAAAATAAATATTACTATTAACAACACATTTTTGAAATACCTACTTCAGTAAACACCTGTCAAGCCTTACATACCAAGCTCTTGGAGCTTGATTCAATATATACATTTCCTTATTCAATTTGCAAGCCATAATTAGATCATCTGATAGATTGAATCATTTTTATTTCTCTATGTACACTTCTTCTTTTAATTCTCCATTTAGAAATGCATATTTCACATCCATCTGATACATCTTGAAATATTTATGTGATATACAAGATAAAAACATTCTTATAATCTTCATTCTCTCCATAGGAGCATAAGCCTCCTCAAAATCAATTCCTTCCATCTGTGTATATAATTTACATACAAGTCTTTCCTTATTCATCACAATGTATTCATCTTCATCCAATTTGTTCCAGAATAACCATTTATCTCCTATTACATTCTTATCTACTGGCCTTGGGACTAGTTCCCAAGTTTGATTCTTCATAATCTAACCTAGTTCTTCTTTTATAGCTTTCATCTAATAACGATCACTAAAAGATTCTTTCATAGTCTTCAATTATCTTTCTAAAATCAAGAACAAGTTTACCTATTATTTAGAACCTTTATATTTTGTGATGAAACCTATGTTCTTGTCTCTAATGATCTGTTTCTCTGAATGATTATTCTGCACATACCTAGGATTTTTAGTAGTAATTGCCAGAGTATCTTTTGTATTATTCCACACTTATATTTCTTCATCATTTTCCTCTTCTTATTTTTTTCCAATCAACTCATCTAATTCATATCTAGCTTCTACTTTTGTAATCATTGTAATATCTTCATCAACCTTCACATATGAACTTTCAACTATCCTTCTTAGTCTCTTGTTATAACATTTATATTAGTAGAGTTGCCAAGGAATATTCCTGCATCATCTTTGATGCCAATTGTTAAATAGACAAGAAAATTGAGAGGTGATGCGGGGGGGGGGGGGGGGTGAATTGGTTATCAATAAAACCTTTAAAACCTTTCCTTGAATCAAATCTACAAAAACTCATCCTTAATTATTTGATCACAGAAAGATGTAAACATGTAAAACCATATAAAAAACATAAACAACCATACATAATGAAACACCAGATTTATGTGGAAGGCCCTTTTAAGGGAAAAATCATAGAGAATATTATTTCTTAAATATATACAAACACCTATTAGGGTGACTACACTTAAGGTGATTTTTATAAATAAAGTCTCACTTCTAGAGGGTTTAATTCCCAAAAGAAGGATCACTACTAGAGGGCTCATTTCCTAAATTAAGGAGAAAAAAATAGAATATATCTACCAATGATGAACTTTTGTATCTCAATTAAATGATTAGTAGATACCTTCTTGTTACTATGTTCAGTAGCTAACACATGAAAGTTCACTCTACTCAACACAATTGTTCACACCAATTCACTCATATAGGGACATATATCCTTTTCTCACATCCTCATTACCTACATATATACTTACCTAACACTAACAAATGTATATACACATGCCACACCTTTAGCTCAATAATTCATCCTTTACTTATACCATCCTTATACTTGAAAAATTACCTAAGGTTAGCTAAGAATCTTAACCAAAAAAAATTTGAATTTGGTAGACACTAAACATTCCCACAGTATAAAGGAATGAGAAGTGGACCAGAATATGCCTTAACTAGTGTACAATAAGAAAATTTTGTGGATGTGGATTGTTCCTCTTTCCTTAGTGCACAATCATAAGGAAGATGATCCAATAGGCTCAAGTAGGACTTAAGAAACGAGCCAATGATCCTTTTTTGTGATTGAATAAGAGGAGTTAATTTAGAGGAATATGATAGGATGATGCAAAATAGAAGGATAAGTAAACTAAATGATAACATCCATAAAAATAGACAAACATAAATTAGACAAAAATATGTAATGATTAGAAACAAAAAATACACTGCAACATTGCCCTATGATTTGAATTTGAAACCATTTTGGAGGTTATAGGGTGCATTCCAATCCTATACCCTACACTTTTGCCCAAAAATTTTAGACATCATCCATCAAATCTTTTACTTTCTAAATTTGTAGTGGTAGGTTCACCACCTATTCCTGCACATAGAAAAAAAAGAAATTATTGGGTTGAAAGGGGTTTACCTTGGTAAAACCCTTATTTAGGAATTAACCTTGAAACATAAATGAAATTGCATGAAAATAAAATATGTAAATGCAAAGGTAAATATTAGATTCACCTTGTATATGAATATAACTTCATAAACAGATATTGGGATCACACATATTTATGAAGATTCTTGTATGTTTCTTGAATTATAGTTGTTGAAACTTGGAATGTAGGAAGGAATCAAGGATTCCTTTCATAAATTCATGGATCTATAACTGTTACTCCAAGATCTTCAATGTTTACAAATATTACAATACTTGATAAACTCTTGTCTTGAAGAATGGATGAATGAAATGCACGTAGATGGACAAAAGGATATTCTTGCTTGATTAATAACTCCTATACTTGGCCATCATGGGAGAGAAGCTTTCTACAATGGAGAATATTTCCTTCAAAATTTCCTTGGATTCTTGAAGAATTCTTGAAATTTGATCTTGAACACTTGGATGCAAAATTGTAGGAGAGAACTTGAAATCTTGATCATGCTTACCAAAATAAGGAGAGATAGGTTGCTTATATACCTGTCACAATATTTCAAAGGTTAAAACTAACATAGGCTGATTACCAATATGGAAATACCACTTAAACATCGTAATGGGCCACCTGTTCAAATTTGGGTCCAAATGTCAAGGTATAGGTTGCATAAGAATACTATACATAGAAATATATGACCAAATTTTAAGGGTGAGTTAGGAATAAAGATATGATGCTTGAAGAAAAGGAGCTAGGTTTCTCGATCAAGCATAATGAACATGACATCTAAAAATTTCCAAATGGGGCCTAATAGAGCATCTAATTATAGGTGCTAAATTTTTAGGATGGTACAACTAGGACCAAAATAATTAAGATGCATATTATATTTTATCTTACATTCACCAAGACTTTCAATTAAAGTGTAAACACTTGCGATCAACCAAACCTATAGTAAGTATACTATCAAAATTTTAAACCATGCCTCAAAAATTGATAATCTCATTCCAACTAAATTGAATAAATTTAAGCACATTAAAATTTTAGTTCCAAAATTAAAATATCATAAACCATCATGTAGCAAAATATGGAGCATGCATTTCACGCAGGAAATACTATCATACACAGACAAACACCAATTCCATGAAACTACAATTTGAAGCATATAAACTTAAATCCAACATCTCTAAACATTACTTAACAATATACCAAAACTACATCAATAGATTTTCAATATGAAAGATATGCAGAGAAAAAATCTTAGCACCACTACACAAGAAACAATCACTAATGAAAACAACAATAGGTTGACATTATTGCAACCTTACTAACTCAACCAACAACTCATTCTTCTCAAATATTCAATAGTAGTAACATGGTTGAATAGTACAAGTCAAATGAAATGGACAAATTAGAAGGTCAAGTCCATGGAAAAATGCACAGTGGACCTATGGATTCAGGTGAAGGTAGAATTTTTTTTCATGTTGTAATGAAATTGAAAAAATTTATGTGGGAAAAGAATGTTAAGGAGAAAATATTAACATACAAATTATATTTTAAAAGTTAAAAATAGATGAGGAAAGCCCATAATGAAAGCTAATGAAGGTAAAAATAGTAGGAGGTAAGCAAGCCACTAATAGATTGCAAGGAGGAAGAGTCATGATTCTATTATAGAGGTATGAACATGAGATACACATTACATGTTGGGAAAATAATTCCATGTATAATTAAAATTATGGAGAAGGGGAACACAAGAACAATAGAAATGCTTGCAAGGGTTGGAAGGCTATGTGTGGAATCCACTAGCTTTCCCAAAAGTAAATGCCTTAAAGATGTGGAGTGTATAAGTAATGAACAAATGTGTATAGGCTACCAAGAGGTAGTCATGCACCCAAGGGAAATGAATCTACACATAAAGGAAAGTGCAAGAGGAAAGGGGAAAAAACACAAGCTAGTAATGCATGTAAATGAAAGATTACATCTTTATATATCCAAAGTCAAACCAATTAATATATTGTAGATAGATAGGGATGTGTAATGACCCCTTATTTCTTGTCAATTATGGTCTTAAGAGATGTATGATCTCTACCTTAATTCTATTCAAGAAATATAATTTTTTTATTAAGAATGTATTGATATGGGTTTGGTTATTGCATAATAATCACAATTTATTTTTTATCAATATGATCTTGCTATTTCTTGATATGCTATGCAATTCCTCTTCCTTCAATTGACATCAACATATTATTCATAGATTCAGATAGGACTTCTATTTGATGATGATTTAAATTAAGTAGAGATGACCATGGATTATGATTTTTTGTATTATTTCATGGCTGAGTCTAACTTAATCATTTATATCATTAAATATGGATTTAAGGACAACAAGAGGTAGAATCACATATAATTGTGTGCTAAAATGTTGACACACTTCTATGAGTCATTATATCCAATATTGCTCAAGAATGAGGTCTCAAATGGTGACTCATAGCTCTCTATTCATGGAGTGTAAGGGTTTATAATGGAGGCCCTTAGTTTAGACCTAGTTTGTGCCCATGCAAGTACACCATAAAATGAGAGATTCAAAGAGGAAAAATAAGAATGCTAGTCTCCATGATTCATCAAGTATGCATGCAAATGAAAATGAAAGCTATTATATATGATAACAATGCATGAAAGAAAACTAATCTATGAAAGGAAATGCTTATGCAAGATTATTCTATGAAGGAAATATGAATCTAATCTAACATGAAAGTGCAAAAGTAATCTAAATGGATTGCCATGGAGGCATGAGAGAAGAAGACAAGAAAAGAGAAGTTGCAATATCCAAGCTAGAGTGCTCAAATCCTCCTCCAAAATTGCTCTCCAAACCCGCAACATAACAATAACATAAAATCTGGATCTCTAAAATCTCCATGCATAAAAATGAGAAGGAGAGGGCTCCTTATAAAGGATTTAGAAATGAATGGACGGTCAAGATTAAGAGGCAAAAAGAAATGAGAAATGGTGGAGATTAAATCTTGGTTGATCCATGTGCTCAAGATTCTCAAGAGGCAAAATCAATGGACATGGTTAAGAGGCAAAAAGATGTGTGGAAGAGATTAAGAGGCAAAAGGAGATTCCATTCATCTTGGAAACTGTGCATTCAATGTGTAGACAAAACGTCCTTTTATTTTTATTTTTATTTTTATTTTATTATTTATTTATTATTTTTAGCAAAGTGGTTGCCATTATAAATAATTTAAAAGATGTTTTTATTTATATAAAAGAGATTTTTTTTCTTTTAATTAAATGTGGCTTAGGATAAAGTGATTTTATTATTTAATTAATTCTTTTTTTAATTTAATTAAAAGGAATTTTGTTCTCTTAATTAAATAAAAATTAGGATAAATGATCAAACCTTAGGAAATATTAAAATATTTGAATTAATTACGATTTGATCAAGGAAATTGATTTGAATTGAAAATATTGCAAGGCATTGATTCAGGAAATTGATGAATGGGGGCCCAAAGTCTAGGCAACCATTTTAGGGTGCATACATTTGCCTCTCTTTAACTAATGTGTGATCTTCATGGGAACACATGTAGTCAAATAATGAAGTTGAAGTGTGAGATTGATTTGGGATCACAAAACAACCCAGATGTGTGATCGACGAATGGGAACACATCAGGACAAAGATAAGCTAATTAAAAAAGACAAGGCCAACACCCCTGTAAATAGGTAATTGTCAAGTCTCAAGCAAGGTTGCCCCAAGCGAAGCAATTGATAGGATTGATAAAGTTGAATCAAGGATTGAAGTTTGATAGGTACTGCCCCCTTGTGATTGAATTCGAAATGAGATAGAGGAGAAACAAGGAATTGATAAATTTGATCAAATCAAACTAAAGATAAGGTTCTTGATGTAAGATGAAAGATATAAGGATCACAAAACCAAGGTAGATCATCAAGCATGAAATATTATGCCCCAAGGTTGAATTACAAAAAGTGGGGTGAAAGCGAATGGAAGATAGAAGTTTGGAAGAGGTGGAAAGAAATGGAGAGAGGAAAGAGAATTTGCCTCAAGAAAGAGAATGCCTCAAAATCAATTAACTGTTTAAGATAAAAAAATTCGATTGAGATCACAAAAGAAGATAAGGAAATGAAGATCAAAACGTGACCATAGTTGATTAAAAGTCCAAAATAAAGATGAAGGAAAACCCTCTCAAACTCCTAATGCACCCTAAAAAATGCAAATTAACATGAAGTCTAACAATGCAAGCTACATGAAAATGCAAAGGTGTACTTGCAATAGAGCAACTGTAACATAGGATTTTTGTGTTCATCATTCATTAGATAATGTTAAGGAACTTATTTTCATCATTGGGCCATTATTAACAGACATCGAAAAATCACACAATCATCACTAGTCACAAGCGCAACTATGAAGATATGAATGTGATTTATATCGGATTGGAATGTGGAAAGATTCTAACATAAGCATAAAAGACATAAAGGTCAAGATGACTTCGATGTTAGCTTACCCAATTTAATGTAGAAAAACCACACTTGCATCAAGGCATAGATGCCGGGATGACCATAAGAACGGTTGTGCAAAAACAGTCAAGGATGATGCCTCAAATCTCCTAAGTGTTTCAAGGGAACAACAAGAGACACTCCAGAGTTTCAAAACCACACCCACAAACAGAAAGAAAATAAAAACATGCCCCATGTCCCAAGTCCTCTAGCTATGCATCGTGGAGAGACTTATTAGACAAGGATACACAACAAAAATCAATAACAGTCAGCACACAAAGAAAAGATCAAGACATATCTCAAGCATTAAGTGTTGTGTTTAAAAATTTAAGTGTGTTAACTGATACTGAGTTTTGAGGATAAGGATCGAATGCTTGCCAGTAGGTAAGATCGCATGACAAAACTAGATAAGACCAAGCCGATAAGTGTTGAAAAATATTCAAAATCAGGGGTTGTGTTGAAAAACACAGTTGGGATGGTGTTTAAAAATACCATTTGTGAGGTGTCCTAAAGACTAATGCATCCAAGAGACCAAAGATAACATAGTTATGCCCCCTAGACAAAGACAAAGACCAATTCCAAACCAAGGCAAGAAGGACAAGGCATGATGGAGAAAGGCTAAGTGTTGAGAATGCGTGCTAAGAAACAAGGGTGCTAAGGTCTCAAGTAGCACCCATTTCTAGGTTTTCACCACTTGGATTTTTTTGCAATTTTTTTTTTTCAGGACTTTTTATAATTTTTTTGTCTTTTTGCTACCAAGGCGCCTGTTTCCAAGTTTTCACTAAGGCACTTTTTCTATTTTTTTTGAATTTTTGAATTTTTGAATTTTTGAATTTTTTTGGTATTTTTGGAATATATAATTTTTTTTGAAGATACATCAAAGCGCCTATTGCTAGGTTTTCACTAAGATGATCATTTTTTTAGGACATTTTTTGATTTTTAGAATTATTTACAATATATCATTTTTTGGATTTTTTCAGGATCAATAAGTATGTACAAAGGATGCTCCCAGACAGAATGGGCGGGTGACCCCACAATAGTGGGTTACACTTTTTTAGACATGCTTATTTATGTTGAAATAACACATTTTTAATAAAACATGATTATTTAATCCTTGAGAGGCTCCATTTGAAAGAATTAATTACAAATGGTTATATCAAAGCCTCTTAGATAAAAAAATATTGATACAACATCTATACTCCTCATTCATACATGCAATGGAGTCTCCTTCACACCTATTAAAATGCTGACAAAAAATCACTTTGACTTTATTTTTTGGGAGATCAAATGAATCCATTTGACAAACCTATCTATGTAGTAAGGCACTACTAAGAAAAATCATTTCAATGATTATAATGTTAATATATATTAACTTTATTATGACATTGTATTTTTAGTTTTACTAAACATAGATGTTTCACCGTATGTCTACCTCTATATTTGATGCTTATAGAAAAATAGTAAATGAGATAAAAAAAAATTCTAAAAAATATCTATGCCCTAGGTATTTAAGTTCTCTTTCTATCAAAAAAAATAAAAATGAAATTGGATAAATACACGACAAGTTATAAACTATGTAGTCAAGGTATGTCAAAATTATAGTTTAGTCAACTTGAAACACTAATAAAATATGAAATAATAATGATAATTTTATCAAACCAATTGCATGCCCTCCATATGGATGTTAAAAAACTAATTTTGAAAGAATCACATTGATATCTATTTTAGAAAAAAAGTTATGCTCTATGAAAATAATGTAACTCTTTGAAAATGACATTTTCAGCAACATGCCAATTTTTGTGGGAGAAAGAAAAAACCATTCAAATAAATTAAAAAATAAAAATAAAAAATATATTTAGAATCTAGATAGAAAATCCTAAAAGACTCTAATTTACTTCATCTTCTTATTTCAAATAGTTTAACTACAATATGCATTTGAATCTGAAAGTTTTTTTCAAAATGTAGAGTTCAGTGTCCATTCAGGAAAAAAAGTGTAACCCACTATTGTGGGTTCACCTGGGCATCATGGATAGAACTTCTTTAGGTGCAAGACATTGATAGGATCGAGGAGCTACTCTTCCTCTATAGTAGATATTAAATAAGCACCTATCCCAAAAGCTGTTGTGATGATGTAAGGTCCAAGCCAATTAGGTTCAAATTTGCCCTTTTGATCTCTATGTTGTTGATTCTCAGGATTTTCACGTAGGACAAGATCTTCCACTTGGAATTCTCTAGGGTGAACCTTTTTGTTGAAGGCTTAGGACATGTGCTTTTGATAAACCCTCATATGGTCAAATGATGCTTGACTTTTCTCATCTAGAAGTTCTAACTCTTGAAGTCTCATGGTGCGGTAGTCTTCATCTGTAACTAGACCTTTGAGGGAAACTCTAAGTGAAGGAATATCAACCTCTAAAGGTAACACTGCTTCAACACCATATGTAAGGGAAAAATGAGTAGCCCTAGTAGGAGTATGAATACTCCTTCTATAAGCCCACAAAGCTGGATTTATTTGTTAATGCCAATCTCTACCAGTCTTACAAACTGTTCTATGTAGGATTTTAAGAATTGTTTTGTTTGATGCCTCTACTTGACCATTTCCTTGCGGTAAGTAAATGGAGGACCAATGTTGCTTAATCTTGAATTTCTTGCAGAGTTGTTTAAGGTCCTTATTTTTGAATTGGCCTCCGTTGTTAGTGATAATCTCGGATTACACTCCATATCAATAGATGATATGGTTCAGGATGAATAGAGAGACTGTCTTGCCCGAGGCAACATAAAGTGGGACAACTTCTACCCTTTTAGTGAAATAATCAGTAGCAGTGATGATAAACTTGTGTCCACCTGATGAGTTGGGATGAATTTTCCCAACAAGATCAAAGGCCCAACACTGAAATGGCCAATGTGATTTTTAAGGAATGAGCTCCCTGCTTGGAGCATGTATCAAGTTACCATGTTTTTGACACTTTTCGCATGACTTTGCGAAATCTATTACATCAATTTGAATTGCAGGCCAATAGTATCCCACCCTAAGCAACCTTTAGGCCATGGAAAGACCATTGTAATGTCCCCCACATATGCCCTCGTGAATGTCAACTAATGCTTGGTCATATTCATCCTTTTCTAAGCATCTAAGAAGTGTTCCATCTAGAACCCTCCTATACAAATCACTAGAGATAAGGGAATGGTGAGAGAAATTTTAGATAAGGTTTCTACATTCAGATCGGTTAAAGGTTTTAGGGATAATGCCATCATGAAGGTATGAGTAAATGGCACCATAACGGGATGACTCATGACCAACAAGGGTACAAATGATATGACTTTCTTGGGAGCCATAGATAGGGTGATGTAGCTCTTCCACCATGAATTTGAATCTGGATTCATGTTCTCCTAATTGAAGAAGTGAAGCAAGTGTAGCCATAGCATCAACTGCTTTATTTTCTGCTCTAGGAATTTGATAAAATGTGACAAATGTGAAGTATCATTTCAAGGAATAAACCATTTTCTTATAAGGTACTAGTTTCTCATCTTTTGTTTGATATTCATCATTGACTTGGTTGATTATTAGCTGTGAATCCCCATAGATGTGTAACTATGTGATTTTCCATTCTATGGCCATCTTAAGTCCATTTGTTAAAGCTTCATACTCAAAAATGTTTTTTGTACATGGGAACAATAACTTGTATGACTTAGGAATCGTGTACCCATGAGGAGAAACAAATAACACACTAGCTCCCAAACCATTTTGCATAAAGGATCCATCAAAGAACCTCTTCCATGTTCTTTCAGTCATATACATGAGGTGTTCATCTGGGAAGTCAACTTGAATAGGTGCATTATCTTGTATTGGGAAATCATCTAATTGATTTGCTATTTCTTGTCCTTTGATTGCTTTATGCTCAATGTACTCTATGTCAAACTATGAAAGGATCATCATCCATATAGCAAGTCTACCTGTGAGGGCAACCTTACCTAGTAAATACTTGAGCGGATCTATTTTTGTTATGAGGTGTATAGTGTGCGTAAGCATGTAATGTCACAACTTTTGGGAAGCAAAAACAACTGCCAAAAAAACTTTCTCAATGCTGGTGTAGTTAAATTCATATGAAACAAGAGTGCAACTAATGTAATATATTGCTCTTTCTTTCCAATGTTCATCAAGTTGAGCTAGTAATGCCCCCAAGGAAGATTATGTCACTAAAATGTATAGAATAAGTGGTTTCCCTAGGATAGGAGGCATTAAAATGGGAGGATTTTCCAAGTATTTATTGATTTGATCTATGCTCTTTTGACAATCCTCATTCCAAACACATTTGAATCCTTTGTGTAAGTTCTTGTTAAAAGGTTGAGCTCTATTTGCCAACTGTGAAATGAACCTCCTTATGGATTGAAGTCATCCTTGAAGACTCCTCATTTGACTAATGTTTTTAGGAGGTGATATATCCATGATTGCTTGGACTTTTTCAGGGTCTATCTCTATTCCTTTTGCTAAAATGATGAATCCTAGTAGTTCCAGAGGTGACACCAAATGCACACTTTTTAGGATTTAACCTTAGTTGAAATTGTTCCATGTGATCTAGAATGACTTCTAAATCATCTAAGTGTGTATCTCTTTTTTTAGACTTGGCCAAGGTGTCACCCACATAATCTTCCATGTTTTTATGCATCATGTCATGAAAAATAGGTGTCATAGCTCATTGATAGGTGGCTCCTACATTTTTTAATCCAAAAGGCATAATGCTCCAACAATAGGTACCCCATGAACACGTAAATACAGTCTTTTCTTGATCTTTAGGAGCTATCTTAATCTAATTGTATCTAGAAAAACCATCCATCAAGGAATAAATCTCATAACCCGCAGTCATGTCCACTATCATGTCTATATTGGGAAGTGGGAAATCATCCTTTGGGCATGCTCTATTGACATCTCTAAAATATGTGCAAGTTCAAATGGATTTATCATGTTTGGAGACTGGTACAATATTTGATATCCATTCAGCATAGTCAATAGCTCTTATGAATCCTGCACCAAGGAGTTTCTCTAATTCTTCTTTGACTAGGAGAGCTATGTGAGGATGCATCTTTCTCAATTTTTGTTTAACAGGTTTGACACCCAAAGCTATGGACAAGTGATGCATGATAAGATTAGTGTCCAACCCTAGCATATTTGAATAAGTCCATGCAAAATTGATCTTCTTTTTCTGTAAGAACTTAGTGTAAGCTTCTTTTTCTTGAGGTGACAAGGGCTGAGCCAAGTGCACTATCTATGGAGCCTCATCTGTACCCAAATTGATTATTTTTGTTGGCTCAAGAAGCACTAAAGATCTATCTTGAAAGTAGCTAGGGAGATGATCAAGTACCTCATCCTTAGGCACCTCAGAGAGGTTTTCACCCTTGGATACATCATTTCTTTTTACTTTTTTTGGTTTTGACACCGCCACACAGTAGTTTTTGCCATCAAAACTCTTATTCTTTTAATTTTCTTTTCTTTTTATTTTGTGACTAAGGTACTTGATGTCTGGCTTTGTCATGCTGGTAGTTGGTTCATTGGTGGAAGAGACTATGGGTTCAATGGAATTCAAGTAACAGGTTATCTCATAATCATTTTGAAATTTTAAGAGCTCAAGTTCTTGATAGCGTTGGGACCAATCAATGAGCTTAGGATGAACAAGAGGTAAGTCAATGACTGGTTCCAGGTTGTGAATGTGAATGATTTCATCTCTGGTGATTGAAGAGTCAGATCCCGTCAAGTATCCTTCCAAGCTACCCAAATCGAGATATAATTACTATGTGAGACATATATGCAAGAACGCAAATCTAGATTCATTATGTCCTTTATAGAAAAATTGAAGTGTGATCTATGAAAGAAATAAACACTCAAGCCAAACACATGAGAGATTCATTTTATTCCTAAAATCTAAATGTTATAGAGATGCAACAAAATACCTCAAGTCCAAAGCAACGCGCTTAGTAGATTTTACCTTATTTTAAAAAAAGCCACGAACTCTCCAACAAGCAAACAAGATATGCAATGTATATTCAACTTATGCAAACCATAGGGTTAGATCTAAAAATCAATTGTTAGGAGAAATAATAACTAGAAAATAATCCAAATGACAAGTCATATCATGCATTGAACCATGAAAAATAAGTGCATACTCATCACAAAATTTTATTTTTTTTGCATTTGACCTAATCAACAAGATATGATTTCGGCCACAAAAATAGAAATGAAAAATAGAGATCCCTACTAAAAAACAAAGAGCTTTCCAAAAATGTAAAAATTTCAAAAAAATCTCTTCACTTGTGCCCTAGAGACCCATTTTATTAAAACAAGCTAGTTTTTGTAAATTGACTATTTGAGCTATGATATTGCATCCAAATTTAAAACAAAAAAAATGGAAAACTTGTAAAATTTAAAGAGATTTCCAAAAATGTAATTTTTTTTGAAATATATGCTGATTTGCGCTGAAAATTAATTTTTTATGAAAAATAAAGAAAAAATTATAAAAAATTCAAACTACCTCAAAAAATTTTGAATTTTTTACTGAAGCTTCTCTAATATGTCACCAACCTACAAAAAAAATTTCAGACCAAAAATCCAAGCCATTTTGGAGATATTATCAAATCTTTGAAAATCTAAGGTTTTAGTCTCCAAGCAAATCTGCACAAGGGGGTTAGCTCCAAAAATAACCAAAACCAGCATGTAAAGGTGGGTTGCCCCATGGTGGGTGGCAAAAATGTGTGCTAAAATGTTGACACACTTTTATGAGTCATTATATCAAAGATTGCTCAAGAATGATGTCTCAAATGGTGACTCATAGCTCTCTATTCATGGAGTGCAAGGGTTTATTATGGAGGCCTTCAGTTTAGACCTAGTTTGTGCCCATGCAAGTACACTATAAAATGAGAGATTCAAAGAGGAAAAACAAGAATGCTAGTCTCCATGATTCATCAAGTATGCATGCAAATGAAAATGAAAGCTATTCTATATGATAACAATGCATGAAAGAAAACTAATCTATGAAAGGAAATGCTTATGCAAGATTATTCTATGAAGGAAATATGAATCTAATCTAACATGCAAGTGTAAAAGTAATCTAAATGGATTGCCATGGAGGCATGAGAGAAGAAAACAAGAAAAGAGAAGTTGCAATATCCAAGCTAGAGTGCTCAAATCCTCCTCCAAAATTGCTCTCCAAACCCGCAACATAACAATAACATAAAATCTGGATCTCTAAAATCTCCATGCATAAAAATGAGAAGGAGAGGGCTCCTTATAAAGGATTTAGAAATGAATGGACGGTCAAGATTAAGAGGCAAAAAGAAATGAGAAATGGTGGAGATTAAATCTTGGTTGATCCATCTGCTCAAGATTCTCAAGAGGCAAAATCAATGGACATGGTTAAGAGGCAAAAAGATGCGTGGAAGAGATTAAGAGGCAAAAGGAGTTTCCACTCATCTTGGAAACTGTGCATTCAATGTGTAGACAAAAAGTCTTTTTATTTTTATTTTTATTTTATTATTTATTTATTATTTTTAGCAAAGTGGTTTCCATTATTTAATTTAAAAGATTTTTTTATTTATATAAAAGAGATTTTTTTTCTTTTAATTAAATGTGGCTTAGGATAAAGTGATTTTATTATTTAATTAAAATATTTTTTTATTTAATTAAAAGAGATTTTGTTCTCTTAATTAAATAAAACTTAGGATAAATGATCAAACCTTAAGAAATATTGAAATATTTGAATTAATTATGATTTGATCAAGGAAATTGATTTGAATTGAAAATATTGCAAGGCATTGATTCAGGAAATTGGTAAATTTATGAATGAGGGCCCAAAGTCTAGGCGACCATTTTAGGGTGCATACAATAATATCTTATCCAAATTATATATTACGTATCTAATATGTTATGTTATGCCTATTAATATTTACTAAACTCACCATTTAGGGGAGATCTAATTATATTCCTAATCGATGTTTACGTCCTCGATCTTGGTAAAATTTTATGCACTCGATTCTTTAATAATATGTTTATATGGTTTCTCAAGTCTACTCACTCCTATGTGGCTTTCATTTTCTCTTTTATCATTCCTTATTGGGTGTAGTTATGCCTTTATAAACTACAACACATATTTATGATAATTATGATCATCACTAAAGATACTTTAATTTCCTTTATATGTCTTGGAAGATATGATCAAATTATTCTCATTTAATAGCCCATATTGATTTCATCAATGATATACAAAATTCATTTATGTTTCTCATATTGCATCATATGGTAATTATATGTTAACCTCTTTATTCAGCCAATCTTTCCAAACTAGTTGATATTAGTAGTGTTAGAAATTTGAATTGTTTTGAGCCTCCCTTGATGCCCACCTACCTATCAGGAGTCTTTAGAAGTAAACAAAAAGGAGTAAATGAATCCCAGATCCAACTAGCTCCTGAAATTGTAGAGTATGTGAAACATCAATAGTCAAGTTAGTTAATGCTGGTAGGTGAGTTTAAAATTTGAATTTATGGGGGAAATGTTTTGGACAACAAATGACAAAAAGGAAGAATGTTTTTCATTCTTCAATTTAGTATGATTTGTGAAGTGTGTGCAATAGAAAAAAGAATGTTTTTGTGCTCTGTGTGATTCAAAGAATATTACAACAGTAGTTGTGTATTTGTCTTGTTGATAAGTGATTGAACTAGGAATTTTGTAAGAGATCTAAGAAGCTCCAGGTAGTTTGTATGCAGCCCTAGATTAATGCAAGTTTTCATTTGTAGTCAGTAGTTGCAACCATTAGATTTATTACTGAGTTTGTAGTTTGCATTTTCAGATTTGTAGTTTTATTTGTAAAGGTTATTTTCAGATTTGAAATAGAAAGCAATAAAGAATTTTGCATGTCTCTAGCTATGTATTGTCTCTATTTATTTTATTCCGCTATGCATTTCTAGTATTTGGGAAAATCAAAGTTGCAATATGTGTGTGCTTATTCTCTTCCTTGTTTTGGGGATATAGTTTGTAAGTTGGTTTTAGAGAGTTGAATTGTAGTTTTCAGATTTTAGAGAGATTCTAAAATCTTTACATGGTATCAGAGCCATTTGGACCTTAAATCCTTGTGAGTTTGGGCTTTATTTATTTTTATTCATTCATTTTTTTAAATTTTTTTTTTTTGGGGGCGGGGGGTATTTGGATTTCTTGTGTGGGATACATGTATGGAGATGAAGCAAAGAGATGGCAGAAGCCACCATTCTTTAATGGAAAAAAACTATGATGTTTGGTCAAAGAAGATGAAGACCATTATGATTCCTAATGATTTGTGGGAGCTTGTGGTCAGTGGGTTTGTAGATGTGACATACCCAACTTAGTTTTCTCCCCTCTCAAACAATCATAAGAGGAGAAGGATCCTACCATGTGCAATGAGGATAAAGACATTCCTGAAGCTGAGGACCCTGACAAAAATATTTAGGAGAGAATAAATGAGGAAAAAGGTAAAGAAATTGAAGAGGCTAAGTCTGAAGGCACTAAGGTGCTAAACTCCCATAGCCTTGAGGACTTGGTTGATACGGTCATCCAGTATGCCGAGAAACAAAAGAATGATATGGATTTTAATAAGGAGGAGGTTCCCATTTTGGAAGATTTTGTCGAGGGTATGAGGCATGATATGCCTATATCTCAAGATTCTAAGGACAACAATCAAGAGGGTAGCGAGGAGTCCAGTGAATGAAAGGCTAGAGAGTCCACCATCAAGCTTATCTTTGAAGATTCTAATGCTAGGGAAGAAGTGACTACTGGCATCCTACAAACTGCTAAAGCTGAGGCCCTTTACTCATTCAGATTCAGCAAGTGGTGCTTTCATGAAATTAAAAGGCTCCATTTGAAATGTAGAAAGCTTGAAGCTAACAATACCATCCTCCAAGAGAAAGTGGAGTCTCATCTCAATGAGAGATCTGCTAGCCCCCCTGCTATTGATTTGAAGGATAGAATGGATAAATTTGATAATACTCTTATCAACATTCTCCAACATAGTATGGACAGTATGAAGGCTTCTAGTACCAATCTGAAGGCTTTGGTTAACTTGCTGGACAATGCTTCGGAGGATGATACTGAGGTTAGGAGTGCTCCTCTGTTGGACAGTGGTGGTCCCAGTTCTTGGACCCATGGAAAGATAAAATCCCCTATGATTAAGAATAATCTGGATGAACTGAAAAGGGTTATTGGTAGGATGGATAACATCTAGGCCAAGATGGAGAAAATGCTGGATGAAAAAGTTGGGGTTTTGTAGCCTGGTGCTCCTGCTGGTTTTTTTGTGTCTCATGTTGTCTTTTTGGCTAGGTTTCTACCCTTTCTTTGCTAGCTTTGTAGCCCCTATTATGGGCATGTCATTGTTGTATGGCTTGTCTTTTGATGTTTATGCTTAATCTTTCCGATCTTTTGTTCCTTAAGTTGTAAAGGGTTTCGGGTCCCTTCAAAACCTATTTTTCCAGTAATCAGAACAATCATAAGACTTAGTTGAAGAAGTCAAGGAGGAAATATGCTACAACATTTATTCTAATAGAAGAAACCTTGATAGAGGTATTTTTTCTCCAAAATAACAACAACTAACTATTCCAAAGAAGCTTGGGAGATCCTCCAAGTTACAAGCTACAAGGGGACTAATAAAGTCTGGTTGGTGAAGTTCCATATGATTCAAAGAGGTTTTGAGACTCTTCTCATGAAGGACAGTGAGCCCATCTCATATTTTAGCACAAGATTCTCTGGTTTGATTAACCAGTTGAGAATGAATGGAGATGCCATGGATGAATAGAGAATAGTGGAGAAAATGTTGAGAAGTCTGCCCTCAAGATTTGATACAATTTTTATTTCCATTAAAGAGGCAAATGATCTCTCCACATTGAATATAGATGACGAGTTCTCTCCAAACCCATGAGATGTACCTTAATAGGTCTACAACATCTTCCCAAGAGAAATCTTTTAAAGCTCAGGACAATGCAAGAGGCAGAGGGAGAGGAAGAAATAACTCTAGACAAGGCTCAAGAGGTGAAGGTCGTGGTACATCCAGACAAATAAATGTTATAGGAGAAAGATCAAGATGATTAGATACTCATGAGGGAGCAAGAAAATCTTAGAATACCTCCAGACAAGGAAAAATCATTAGCTCAAATTAGAGAACTGTTGATTGCAATTTGTGCCATAAAATTGGGCATTATGCAAGTGAGTTATGGAAAAGAAAAGTGATTAGTCAAAGTAGAATGAAAATGTGGTTAATGTGAGTGTGGGTAAAGGAAATCAACCCACAACCTTTATCACGTGCAACATTGGTGAAGAAGGCAACCCTAAGGTCTGGTATTTGGACAGTGGTTGTAGTAACCACATGAGTGGTAATGAAAGTTTGTCTTCATTTATTATTAAAAATGAAAAGTTTCACATTAAAATGGGGAATGCTAGAATTGTTCTAGCTATAGGAAAAGGATCTATTATGATCTTCACCAAGAAAAGTGAGATGAAGGAGATTCAAAATATTTATTTTTCCCCTGGTATAAAGCACAATCTGATGAGTGTTGGGAAACTCATCCAAAATGGATACAAAGTGATGATGGAGAATGACCAATGTGTCATTTATAAAAAGATGAGAGTAAAAAAGTTGCAGTAGTCCAAATGACAAAGAACTAGATATTTCCATTGAAGATAGAGACATGCTTCTCTTCTTAGTCCATAGCTACACCTCCCAAGCAACAACAATTAAATCTCAAGATTGTGATTGAAGACCCCTCTAAGCTATGACATCTAAGGTATGGACATCTTAGCTATGTTAGTTTAAATTTATTGTCCAAAAAAAAATGGTAGATGGTTTACCAAATATTGTGGAGTCTAGTAGCAAGTGCGAGGCTTGTATTTTGGGTAAGAAACATAGGTTGCCCTTTAAATATGGTAACTCTAGAAGGGAAAGGGAAACATTGAAGCTGGTACATATAGATTTAGTTGGCCCTATTAAAATCACTTACATTGGGGGGAGTACTTATTTTATGACCTTAATAGATGATTTTAGTAGTAGGACTTGGGTTTATTTTTTGAAACATAAATCTAAAGAGATTGATAAGTTTTTCTGTTTAAAGCCTAGGATTAAAAAAAAAGTGGACATTATGTCAAAGTCCTAATGCCTAATAGAGGGGGTAAGTATACCTCCAATTAGTTTTTAATTTTTTACAGGAAATATGACATAAAGGAGTTAATAGCCAATTATGCTCCACAACAAAATGGAGTGGATGAGAGGAAGAATATGACCATTGTTGAAATTCCAAGGAGTATGATGAAAGAAAAAGGACTCCTAACTAAATATTGGGGAGAGGCTATATCAACAACTATATATTTGATAAATAGAAGTCCAACAAAGGTGGTCTATGACATGATTCCTCTTGAGGCATGGGAGAAACATAGATAGATAGTTGAATACTTGTGAGTGTTGGACTGTGTACTTGATATGCACATGTGCCAAAGGGGCAAAGGAAAAATTTGGATTACAAGGGTGTGAAGTGCATCTTCATAGGGTATAGTCCCAAATCAAAGGTTTATAGATTGTATAACTTGGTCACCAAGAATATCATCACTATAATAGATATGGAGTTCATTGAGAATGAGTCATGGGATGGATCAATGGACAAATAATCAATCACCTCAAGTAAAGTGCCCATTGTTGATGATGAAGATGAGTTTGATGATCAACATGATTATGTAGTAGCAGATATAGAGAGATCCTGATATCTCCTGATAGAAACAATAAAAAAGGTAAGAAGCCATAGATACCTAAAGAATCAGCTCTTGATGGTTCTCAACAACTCCTAGAGAGATATAGATAGATCAATATGGCTCCTGACACAACCTACACAATACAAAAAAATTAGTAGTGGGATTTTAGACCCTACTCTCACCTCCCTAATTCAAAGAAAGACCAAGATTCTAAGGGAGATCTACCAAGATAACACGTATGGAGAAGATTTTGATGATAACATCAATTTTGCATTATTTTCTCATAGTGATCTGATTTATTTTGAGGATGTTGTGAAAGAAGAGAAATGGTGTGAGGCCATGGATGAGGAAACAAATGTAAAAGAAAGAAATATAACTTGGGAGTTACCTAATTTGTCTCCCAACAAGCAAGTTATTAGGGTTAAACACAAATAGAAGGTATTTCAAATGGATGTGAAGTCTATCTTCTTGAATGGAGTGTTGAAAGAAGAGGTGTATGTAGAGTAGCCACCTAGTTGTGAAGTTCTAGGTGAAGAAGACAAGGTGTATAGACTACAAAAATCTCTTTATGGGTTGAAGCAAGCTCCAAGGGAATGATATAATAGGATTGACTTATATTTGATGAGAAATGGCTTTAGCAAAAGTGATGGTGAGCCCACACTTTACATCAAGGCAACTGATGGAATTTTTTAAATTATTATCTTGTATGTTGATGATTTAGTTTTTACTGGGGATGATGATTTCCTCATTTTTTATTTTAAAGAGGCAATGAAAAGTGAGTTTGAAATGACAGACTTAGGTCTCTTGAGATATTTTTTAAGAACATAAGTAAAACAAATGCATGATGGTATTTTTATCTCTTAAGAAAAATATGCAAATCAAATTTTGGAGAGATTTATAATGAAAAACAACAAGCCTGCCCCAACACCAACAACTGTAGGTCTTAAGTTGACCAACAAAGATTGTAGCAAAAATTTGAATCTGACCATGTGTAAAAGTTTGGTTGGAAGTTTGATGTATTTAACAACAACTAGGCTTGATATAATGCATGCAATAAATTTAATTATCAAATTTATGGAGACTCCAAATGATATCTGTAGTGCTCACCCATAGTTTTCTTTTCAGTTTTTATTGCCAAACTATTTTAGGCCACTTTTATGTGTGCATTGTTTATTTCAGTGATATTTGGATTATTGATGTATGACTTTTAATTAAATTAATTTATTATGAGCCATTGGATAGTGTGTTATATCATGTGTTTACAGTTATATGAGTATGGTTATTCTCATGTCAATTTAAATACATATGACATGTATATGTTATGGTTATTTCACAATGGTGATCTATATGTTAGGATGTCATTTATATTTATAGTTTTATTGACCCCATACTTGCTAGTGTATGGTTTGCGTGTATGTTTTATATTTATATTTGATGTGCCTAATGTGGTTTAGGGACAAAGTCGTAGTTACTTTCTTTTGAGATCCACACAATCAACTGATCCCCACTATTGTCTGTTATATATTTATACATGTATGTACATGCTCATCTTTTATGCAATGTTTCAGGTACCAGGCAATGATTTTCTTGAATTTCTAGGATGAGCGTGCCCTATCAAAATATCTCAATGGTAAGAGATGGGAGATAACATATAGGTCCAATCCCAACCCAAACCATTTATTGTCTTGAATTAGTGGACAAGTATCTAATTGAGTTTCCTGTTCAAATTTGTCAAGGTGACGTGAATTCGTGAACACTTTCCTTGAGTATGATTTTGTGTTTTTGGGTTTAGCCAGTTCTTTCTCACGTGGATATGTCATGTGGCTGATGTGATTTTGTGTTATAATGGTTAAGTAATTTATAGGTTTGATTATGTGACTAAATAATTAAATCTTATTAAATATTGTAAGATTGGATATGAGGGTATTTAATTAGTGCGAATTAATTAAATACATTTGTTTAAATTAAAAGACTTCATTAAAAAAAGTTTAATTGTGGAAATAAAAGATTAAATTAATTATTAAATCAAAAGCCTAAATTAATGGCATAAATAATATGAATTGATATTTAATATCAAGTTGTATATTATATTGTGCTAAATTTATTTATTATAATTTAATTATAATTTTGCAAATTAAATTATGCTAAAAATATTAATTATAATAAAGTTATAATTTATGCATTTTGATCGCACACCAATTAAAAATGGATTAATAATCAATTTCAAATTAAGTGGTGGAGTTAAGATTTATTAAGTGAAAAGTGTTTATTATTATTATTAAAATTAAAACTAAATCATGCAAAAGAGTTTCATAAAAACAATGTTGGAGTTGAGTTCTTGTTTTCAATAATTTCCCATTAAGTAATTCTTTTTTTTTTAGTGGAGTTCATCTTGGTTTCGGAGTTGCATGTTTTAAAAACCTAGCTTGTGAGGTTTTCTATATTAAGGGCTTTTGGGTTATTATTTCATTAGGTATATCAGGTTTTGGATAATTGTGGTGCTTGGAAGTTAAAGAATTATTTTAAAGCTTGGATTTGGAGCTTTTATTTTGGCCTTAGTAATTTTTCAGATCATTGGGTGAATTTTTAGGTAGGGTTTGAAAAACCCATGTTAAACTTTCTTTCAAAAAGATTGCCTACTTTGTGATTGTCAGATTGTGTTTGGATTGGTTGTTGAAATCATGATTCTATCAATATTGTTTTATTTTCTATTATTTTCATTTGGATTGATTATTAAAATTCCCTGTGAATTTTTTTTGGAAAACCCATAATAGAAAACTAGTGTTTTCAAAATTGAGAAAATTATGTTGTTTTGGATCAATTAAAAATCATAGGGTTTTGTTGGAGGTAAAACAATTAGAGAAAAATTAGGAATATTTATTGAATTCTAAAATTGTAGAAAAATGAAAGAATTCACCTTTATGAAATTGGTAAAATAATAGGTTTAAAAAAAATATTATCTTTTCCAAAATTTGTATATGGTTGTCAATATATTTGCCATCAAAATCTATTAGAAAAAAAAGTAAAAAAATAAAATAAAGTTATACTTGCTGGTTTTTGACTTAGAAAATCTCTGACAGGGATTTAATTTAATTTAATTTTTTGAATAAGGTGGCAGAGCCACTTGATATATTTGTATTAATATAATAATTTTTTTTTACATTGGTTCAAAAGGAGCTCCCGGAGAAAACAACCAAAAAGAAAAACCCCGTTCACAGCCCCATATCCAAATATAAGAGAAGGAAGGGACCCACCTAGAGGATTATCTAGCTCGAGATATTACAAATAGACAAGATATACAAGATCGAGCTTTACAAAGGCAATCCAAAAATCCTAGAGACTAAACCCACCCCAGAAAATTGACTAAAATATATAGTCGATGATTACAAAATAGGCCCAAAGGTTGTATCATGAAAGTTATAAACAAAGTACTAAAAATGAATTCTGGACCAAAATTCTTCCAATCCAATGAGCAACCCAAAACAAAAAAGAGCTCTGAGACTACATCTTGAAATATTTATACCAATGCATAGATTCATATAACCCGCTTGAAACATTTGAAGATCTACAAACATAAAATTCAAAAAAATCCTACAAAACTGCCAAGAAATCATTCCTCCATAAAAAATGTTGAAGCTTCACCAGAGCCTAACTGTAGGTTGATATCAAGAATAGCTCGAGTAGAGGTCAAGGCAAGCTATGAAGGAGCTACAGACAGAGTATTTGAGTAATGGAGGGAGTAGAGTCTTGCTCCAAAAGATCTAATAATAAAAAAATAACATGATCAATACCATTCACACATCCTTGGTTAAAAAACCACCAAATTATGACAAAGATTCTTTCACAGGTCTGAAGGATTGGTGCTCTAGGGACTTTTTAATACTTTTCGGCACCATGTAAACCCCATGGTTATTCAACACTGAATGGTGATGAAACAAACCACCAATGAGGGAAGTGCCACCCCAGAGATCATACTTCTGGATAGATTTATGTAATTTATTACCACAAAGGAATTTTGGATTCACATAATGATTTACAATCAAATCCAAAAGAAAGGGAGACTATAGAAGGTCGATTGCATTGGAAAGAAAAATTGACAGAATTTGAGATGGGAATATAATACATTTACTAGAGGGAAAAAGGACATCAAAGCCAACAATCCTTTTAATGCCATGATAGATATGTGGCCATTCATAGATACAAATAGATGCCAACATTTCATCCTTTATGACACCTATGAACGGTCTTTCCTAATTCTCAACTTCCAAAAATACCCTATAGTTATAGGGATAGGAATCATTATAGAGAGAGGAACATGTCAAACATACCTCCACCTTTGTACTAATACCAACCAGAGTTCTCAGCTGCCTAGACATCTTGAGCAAGAAATCCAACCACGTATATCGAAGATCACATAAAAAGAAAGCTAAAGAAGGAATAAAAAAAATATAGGAAGTGATTAGTAATGGCGACTATAAATAGAATTAAATCCATATGATGCAAAGAAAAAATGAGAAGTGACATCCCATAGTGAGCGTACCAAGATGAAATGAGGTCATCTTAGTGGCATCACTGAGCTATGATGGTAGTACACTCAATAACAAATTAGATGATCAATCAAAATCAAAAGGGCAGATGAAAATGAATGAAAAATACCACCTTTAATTAGAAATATGAAACCATATAAATGCACACAAGTTACCACAGATAGATCACCTTAACACTTGGAGGAAAGTGATGGATCAATTAAATCAAAACATAAAAGGAGAAAAAACATAATGGAGAAAAAGTGAGGAAATAACTCACACTCAAGTGAGAATATCGCCTGACAAAAAACATGTGATACAACAGTCCTGACCATTAATAAACACATGTCAAGATTAACCAAGGGTAGAAATGGAATCAAAGAAGAGTACAACAAGCATGAAATGAGAGAAAAAACCAACACACAACTTCTAAATTATAAAGATATGCTAGAGCTAACATATATACATTAATAGTGATCAATGGCTTCGAGTGAGGAGCGATGGAGGTAAGGCAGGAAACCAAATTTCAAAATATCCTATGAGTGGATTCCTCACAGGAGGTGTAGGTCCCTCTGCCACAGGGGGAATCCCAACAGATTCATCTAGAGATGATGTTGAAAAAAAGGAAAAGGATGGAACCACGGGTAATGGGGACCCATTAAGGGTACTGCGACAACAAAATGGTCCTCTCTTTTTGGGGTCAAACCAACAGGTAAGTCTATACTTCCCCCTGTTAGAAATGTCTCTCATATTTCTGAAGGGAAATATGCTATTGCTATTCCTGATCAAGTCATTGACCATAATATAAAAAGTATGGAAAAATCTTTAGTTGGTCGATTCATTGGGGTTAGACCTAATATCAAAGTTGTCTGAGCCTTTGTTAACAAAAGATGGAATCTTAAAGGATAGGTTGATGTTATTGCCATGAATAAAGGATAACTATCCTTTTTTTGTCATGCAAAGAAGATAGGAAGTAGACTATCAGTAGTGGACCATGGTGCATAGGAAGAAGCACTATGTTTTTATAGAAATGGTACCCAAATATGGCTCTTAATGAGAACTTTATAGTCCAAATCCCTGTTTGGGTTAAGATCCCCGGTCTTTCTCTTGAGTACTGGAATGAAGATGGTTTTGTAGGAATAGCGAGTTCATTTGGTGAACTTCTCTCTATTGACCCTGTAACAACCTCAAGAAGAAGATTGACACACACTAGAATATGTGTCAGATTATTCCCTGAAGCTGATATGCCAAAGAAAATAGAAATGGAATCTAAGATTGGGAAATGGATACAAAAGCTAGAATATGAAACAAATACATCTAAGAAAGTTTAGCAGAAAAAGATCTGGAAACCTATTAGAAAGAATGGAGAATCCTCAGATGGATTGGTTATATCTATTCCTAATAACATTGAGGAAAATATTGATGAGACATGAAGATCCAAATATGGAAAAAAAAGTGATAATAAGAAAGATAATGAAAAAGGACACATAATTCAGCATAAAGATTCAAAAATAATGGACAAACATAACTATGAGATTATGAAACAAAATAACAATCAAAAGGAGGCATATTAGAAAAATAGGTTTGTTCAAGATACTTTCGAGATACAAATGAAGAAAATTATATCATTCAAAACCAAACTAGGTAGATTCATCAAGATGACAATCACTCATCTACACAACAGATGGGGAACTCTTATAGTTAGCAAGGGGAACCAATACCTAGAATAGAGGAGAATGTATTTGTTGATGCCCAAAAAGATATAGTTCTGGGTTCTAGGCTGTCTGACATGTCTCATAATTCTCTAGCTACAGGGGACAGTAAATCTGAGGTAGAAAAAGTTCCTAAATGGGGGGATCAGGAAGATATAGACAAAGTGTTGGGAATTGGTGAAAGTGACAACTCCTTTACTATTGTAGATAAAACTAAAGGAAAAAAGAACCTGGCTTCCAAAGCCCAAAAGAATAACAAAGTTAATCTATCTGATGTTGGAGGAACCAGCTATCATCACCAGGGAGGCCACCAAGTTCAATGAAAAGGAACCAGGAGGCTACTAAAAATATAGCGGATGGTACTCAGAAGACCATCACTTAGGTTGGTATAACCAAAAATAAATGAAGATAATTTCATGGAATATTCAAGGGTTAAATAACCCTCATAAGCAGGACCTTATTAGAAACATGGTAAGAGATAACAAGCCCAATATTTTCTTGATACAAGAAACTACAATGTCTAAGGATAAGGTAGAAAATCATAAGTTTTTCAAAAATAATTTCATTAATGGAGGGAGCTCAGATGGAGCCTCTGGAGGTATTGTTACTTTTTGGAATGGAGATATCATAAAAGGTGAAGTCATCATCTAGGATAATAACATGGCTTGTATCAGGTTTCAACACATAAATGATGGTACTTCTTGGATCCTCACCAATATATATGCTCCCAATACTAAGAATGGGAGACAAAAATTATGGAAAAATATTGATTAGGCCAGGGATATTTCATGAATGAAAGTTGGATCATCATGGGAGACTTTAATACCACTCTTAAGGAAGATGACAAAATTGGAGGTATTCAACCTAATCTAGACAACATACTTGATTTGATGAATTTTATTACTAGACAAGCTCTCATTGACATTGATCTTCAGGGGGTAAACTATACTTGGTCTAACAGAAGAGAAGGGGAGAAGCTTATTTAGGTGAGACTTGATAGGGCTCTTATTATTGACAACTGGCACCAACACTATTTTTTCTCTCCGATGACCTTTGTTAGAGCTGGTTATGATCATTACCCTCTCTCTTTTTTATTTCTTATCCTATTTCTAGAAAAAGGAACTTTCCCTTTAGATTTGAAAAAATGTGGACTATTCATTTTGAGCTAGTTAAAAAATTAAGAGAGTGGTGGCAGATTAAAATTGATGGAACAACTATGTACATATTAGTTAATAAGCTTAGACATGTTAAAGACAACATCAAGAATTGGAATAAAGATACTTTTGGAAACATTTTCTCTTCCAAGGTTGACATTATGTTATAACTTAAAGACATTCAAAACTCAATACAAAAGTTTGGCTATTCGAATATCCCCAAGGAAAAAGAGAGTGAAGTTTTAATTATCATGATATGGTGCACAAGGAAGAAATCTTCTGGAAGCAAAGATACCAAAACATTTGGCTAAGAGAGGGGGACAAAAATTCCAAATTCTTTCACTTATCAGCAATAAAGCACAAAGCTACTAACAAAATTTCTAAACTCAAAGTCAATAAAATAATAGTGGAGAAGGAGGAGGATCTCTCTAAGGAAGCTAAATATTACTTTTCAAACCTTATGACTTAGAAAAACTTGCTGGACCATAATTTTCAACAAGAAATCTTGGTTAGTATCCCTAAAATCCTCACTGATAATGACAATCTATTTCTCAATTCTATTCCTTCTAATGAATAAATTAGGAGGGATGTCTTTTCCTTTGAAGGTAGAGAATCCCCAAGCCTTGATGGCTATCCTATGTTCTTTCAAATTTACTGGTCTATTGTTGGTAAGGATGTCATTGATGATGTTAAAGAATTTTTTGGTTCTAAAAGAATCCTTAAAAAATCAATGGTACCTTTATTTCTCTTATCCCTAAAAAGGAAGGGGCCGATGCTATGGATCTCTTTACCCCTATCAGTATATGTAACTCCACTTACAAGATTATTTATAAAGTGATTACTTCTAGAATTCTGACTCTGCTTCCCAGGATTATTTCCCACCATCAATCTGGTTTTGTTTCGGATAGATAGATTTTGGATTCTATCATTACTGTTCATGAAAATATCCATTCCTTAGTCATGGCCAAGAAAGAAGGGCTTGTCAAGTGAAAATTGATCTTTCTAAAGCCTATGATAGAGTTGATTGGGGTTTTTTACAAAAAACTCTGCTTGCTTTTGGTTTTAATCATAATTGTACTAAGATTCTAACGCATCTTGTCACTTCAGCTACTTTCTCTATTTTAGTTAATGATTCTCCTTCCCCCTTCTTTAAATCCTCAAGGGGCTTTAGACAAGGTGATTCTCTCTCTCCTATGTTGTTTGTTATCATGGTTGAATGCTTGGGAAGATTCATAGACAACACTGTCCAAAATGGTGACCTAAAAGGGCTTAGACCCTCATCTTCCAACTTTGTCTGCTCCCATCAATAGTTTGTGGATGACTATATTTTGGGAGAAGCTACTATTTCTAAAGCCAAGAATCTTAAAAATGTTCTTAAAAAATACAACAATGCTACTGGTCAAACTATCAATTGGAACAAGAGCTTTATATATTTCATCAATACTCTGGATTACAGACAACAAAAAATTAGAAAAATAATGGAGTGCCAAATCAGCTACCTCCCTGCTACCTATCTAGGTCTCCCCCTTGGTCCCAATCCCCCTGAAGCTTTTTGGAGCACCATAATTGATAAATTTCACAAAAATCTTGCTAGATGGAAAGAGGCTCTTTTTAGTCAAGCTGGAAAAGTCTGACTGCTGAAATCCTCCCTTTAGAGCATCCCCATTTATGCCTTAAGTCTCTTTAGGATTCCTAAAAAATATGATGATGCTATTGAAAAGATTCTAATAAATTTCCTATGGTCTGGAGTTGAAAAATATAAGAGACTTTCCCTTATTTCTTGGGAAAAAGTTTGCATGCCTAAGTTGAAAGGAGGCCTGGGAATCAAAAGGATAAGGATCTTGAATGATTCCCTTCTTTCTAAGCTTGGTTGGAGGGGTTATAGGTCTAAGGGGGAATGGAGTACAATCTGGAATAATAAATATAAAAGGAACATTCCTTCTCTCCATAATTTCTTGGCTAGTGATGATAACCTTGTTAGATTGTGCATCTAGAAGAATGTTACAAAGGCTAAAAATATTATTAGGGGAGGGGTCAAATGGAAAATCAGAAAAGGGGACAATATTGAATTTTTGGAAGACATATGGGCTAGTGACTTTCCTCTTGTGGAGAACCCCAATTGGGGTCATTATGCTGAAATTTGTAAAGTAAGAATTAGTTTTAAAGTTGCTGACTACTAGGTGAATAGTTAATGGTTTGACCTTTCTAATATTGATCCTACTCTTCACTCCTTGAACTTAATCCTCAATGCTACTATTTTATATGATGAGGAAGATACTTTGATATGGAAACTTACCCCTAGTGGTAATTTCTCTATGGGATCGACTTATAATCTGAACTATGTCAACTATGAGGTTCCCTTATGGGCCAAAGCCTGGATAAAAGGCCTTACTCCAAAAATTAATTAATTCTTTTAGATGATGCTACAAAATCAAATCCTTACTCTTGATAATCTCAAGATAAGGGGTTTGTGTTTGCCTAACATGTGTTTTTCATGCAGGAAAGAAGAAGAAACTGTCAATCAATTATTTGTTCAATGCTCCTTTGCTCATGAAATTTGGTCTCTTCTATTGAATTCTTTTAATCTTGAATGGGTCCTCCCTCCTAATATGCATAGAATGTTCAATTCTTAGGATATTATAATCAGGAATAAGGCTATTAAAAGAATATGGTAAATTTCTTTACCTCATGTTAGTTGGGCTATCTGGAAAGAGCGGAATAACAAAATCTTCAGAGACAAGTCTATTTTGCCCAAGGTCTTATTTGAAAAAACCAAAAGTTTGATAATTGAAAATTACCAAATTATGGAATCCAATTCTAATACTAGGGAGGATGGGGATATTGCCATTTTAAATAATTGGATAATTAAATCTAAAAATGAAGGTCAAAATAATCCTAGGGATGAATCTATTTAGGAAAATCCCCCTACTAGTTGGATGAAGGTGAACTTTGATGACGCCTCTAAGGGGAATCCAAGTATTGATGGCTGTGGTATTGTGATCTGTGATGAAACTAGAATATGTAAAGTGATGAGAGCCATTCCAATTGGAATCTAGAGTAACCATGGGGTGGAGGCTATGGCGGCTTACCAAGGGATTCTCTTAGCCAAAGAGTTCAATTGTAATAACCTTTGGTTAGAGGGGGACCCTTTGAATATTATCAAATGCCTTAATAAGGCTTCTTCCCCCTCTTGGTTGAATGAAAACATTATTAAAAATGTAAAAGATGTCATAAGTACTATGAATAATTGCATCATCACCCACATCTATCATGAAGAAAATGGAGCCGCTGACTGGGTAGCCAACTACACGTGCAGAAATGACAATATCACCTCTTGTCTATCGAATGAAGAAAGTATTCCGTACGATATGAGATCTATCATAATAAAGTAGAGAATCTACATAACTCAAAGGAATGAAAAACAATTGCTAAATGATGGGAAAAAAATGAGTTTTGTAAGGATTAATAATTATATTGTCATCTTCATCGCAGCCACTTGGAATCATCATGCCACTTCTCATGGATTCTGGGTGTTTGCGAAGAAGGCTATTTACATCAAGAATTTAGAAGGCCGATCTTTCAAAAGTATAGTGTAGAGAAGAAATCAATCTGAGAAAATGGGTGGTAGTAAGTGTGTGCTAAAATGTTGTCACACTTCTATGAATCATTGCATGCAAGGAAACTCAAGATTGAGCCCTCACAAATCGATCCATAGCTCTCTATGTATGGAGTTGGAAAATTTATAAAATTGCTCTCAACTAGAGCTATGAACTCATGACCTTGCTAGTCAACCACACAATGAGAGATTCCAAATCAAAGACAAGGGCAACAATGCCAATATCTCTAATGAAATCCAAATGTATGCAAAGCAATGCAAGTAAGCTAAGAATGAGAATGCAATCTAGTCTATGGAAATGAAAGTACACTGCAACTAATCTATGAAAGGAAAGAACAAATGTGACCAATCACTCCTATTTAGACTAAGTGAGATTAATCTATTGCATAAAAAGAAATCTACACTAAGAATGCCATTATCATGCAACTATGAAAGAAAATATGAAATGAGATGCAACAAAGTCTTCAAAGCTTGGATTGCAAGAGTGTCTTCAAAGAGAGCTCCAAATGACCTAGGAAACTTGCAGCATAATATTAGCATGAAAACCGAAGATGCAAATGAGGAAGAGAGCTCTCCTTTTATAAGAAATGAGATGAAAATGGACCATTGAGATTAAGAGGCAAAAGACTTAATCAACGGTGGAGAAAAATAGAAGCTTGATCCTTATGCACAAATATCCTCCAATAGGAAAATAGGAGTTGACTTTAGTGTCCATATGAGACAAAAAATACTTTTTTTTTTAATAAAATAAGAATAATGCTTTATTTGTGCAACATAGGATAAGAAGAAAAGTGAGAATTTTTTATTTAAATAAAAGGGGAGGAAATTCCTTTTAATTAAATAAAGGCTTAGGATAAAGTGATTTTATTATTTAATTAAAAGATATTTTTAATTAATTAAAAGGGAGCACGTTTTCTTAATTAAATAAGATTTTTATTTTTTTCTTTTTAAAATTAAATAAGGCTCAAACCTTAGGAAATATTGAATTGATTATGATTTGATCAAGGAAATTGATATAATTGAAAATGTTGATATTTGAAAATATTGATTCAGGGATTTGATAAATTGCTAAATGGGGGCCCAAAGTCTAGGCAACCATTTTAGGGTGTATACATTTGCCCCTCTTTGACTAATGTGAGATCGATTTGGGATCACATGCAGTCAAAAAATGAAGTTGAAATGTGAGATTGATTTGGGATCACAAAACAACCTAGATGTGTGTTCGACAGATTGGAACACATCAGGACAAGCATAAGCATAAGCTGAAAGACAAGACCAACACCGTCGCTGCTAGGTGCAAATCAAGCCTTAGACAAAACTATCGCCGTTGTTGCTAGGCAATAATCAAGTCTGAAAAATAGGAGATAAAAATTGAAAGACAAAATCACCATCGTCGCTACTAGGTGATAATCAAGTCTAAAAATAAGAATCTCAAGCTGAGCTGAATGATAAAGCTGAATCAAAGATTAAAGCTGATAGGTACTGCCCCCTCAGAATCAAAATTGAAATCAGATAGAGGAGAACAACAAATTGATAAACTTGATCAAGTCATAATAAATCATAATCGAAGGATGGAGCATGATAGGATAACCATCAAACAGTGAAGATATGCCCCAGGTTGACGAGGTTTGATTGAAAAAGATATAGGATAAAGATTAAGTCAAACCTCAGAGAGAGGAAGCGAAAGGGGTGAATGGAAGACTAGAAGTTTGGAAGATATGAAAAAGAAGAAATTCCATCAAAGATCAAAGAATTATGCCTCAAAAGGTCAGTCAACTGCAGAGAAGAAGGAGAAATGTGAATGTGACTCAGATTTCAATTTCGAGTCTGAAAATGGATAGAAAATGATGTGATATGAAAGATTAGAAATGAAAGATATGATTAAGAAGAAGCGAAAGGCGATCGTAGTCGACCGACAGGTCCTTGAAAGATGAAAGGAGAGCTCTCTCCATTATGCAAGATGCAAAAACTAAACTATGATGAACCTAAGAATGCCAGCTACTATGAAAGTGGTTGACTTGCAAGGTCACAACGCTTATAGACATCTAATTATCATCATCGAGCGTTATTGGTAGCGTCGTAAGATCATACAATGTACACTAGCATAACTATGTGGATATGAATATGATCTTTATCAAATAGAAATATGAAAATCCCACCTAGGCATCAAAGACATGGAGGTCAAGATGACTAATGCAGTGAGATTACCTAAGTTTGATATGGCGAGATTATGTTTGTATCAAGACACATGAAAGTCAGGATAACTAGAAGCATGCACTCACAAAACAATCAAGGATAATACCTTGTCAATCCATAGTGTCAAGTAAGACCAGCATAAATGCTCATGACAGTTAAGATCAACAAAATATACCCAAAAGCAGATAAAGAAAGAAAACATGTTCTCATACCCTCAGTCTTCTAGCTATGCATCATTGAAAACTTCTCAGGGAGAGACCACTCATCAAAGAAATCCTCATAGACATCACACAAAGAAAAATAAAGTCAACATATCTCAAGCGAGTTGATTGTCTAAGTGCGTGTGTGTTGGTCATAGAGTTAGACTCTGGTTATCACATCTGCCAATGAGAAATATCACATCATACTAGACTGTGGGGTAAGACATCTGATAAGTGTTGAGAAACACTCGACGCTAGGAAAATGTTAAAAAACACAATTTGGGTGGTGTTGAAAAACACTGTTTGCAAGATGTCCTAAAGACTAGCGCATCCTAAAGACCAAAGCTAACATAGTGATGCCCCCTAGACAAAGACAAAGACCAATTCCAAACCAAGGCAACAAGGTCAAGACATGATGGAGAAAGGTTAAGAGTCGAGGATGCATGCTAAAAGACAAGGGTGCAAAAAGCGTCAAGTAGCGCTTGTTTCCAAGTTTTCACCACTTGGAGATTTTTTTATTTTTTTTTTAATTTTCTTTTTTTGTATTTTTGCTACCAAGGTGCCTGTTTCTAGATTTTCACCAAGGCACTTTTTCTATATATTTTTTTTAATTTTTTAATTTTTTAAATTTTTTTTTGTATTTTTTTAGGACTTTTTATGCTTTTTAGGATTTTTTTCAACATCATATATCAATTTTTTTGGTATTTTTTTGTAATATATATATTTTTTGGAGATACATCAAAGCATCTATTACTAGATTTTCACTAAGATGATCATTTTTTCAAGACATTTTTCAATTTTAAAATTTTTTAACAATATACCATTTTTTTGGATTTTTTCAGGATCAATAAGATATATACAAAGGATGCCCCCAGACAGAATAGGCATCCTTAAGGTCAAACTCCTCAAGAGTACCCAAGCTAGGGAAAAATTATCATGCAAAGCACATTTGGATAAGTAATGAAATGCTAGCATAGAATAAGTCACAAAAGCATTGTAGGATTTGAGCAACACAAATCCATAGAAACCCGAAGATCACTTGCATACAAAAACCTATTACAAGGAAGTAAAAAGAAGAAGAGGCCAAGGGTTTGACTCAGAATATGAAGAAGAAAATATCCTAAATAATGAATGAATAATAATGTACAATGGATCATCCTTATAAAAGAGATTGAAAGCCTTGAAAGGCAAAGTCTAGTGCATGCAATAATTAGTTTGACTATTACATGACTAATGCATGAGTTTAGACCAACTAATGCAAGTGCTTTTAACTAAAGCAAAAGGAAGTTGACATCTTAAGAAGGGAGTAAAGATTAATTAACATAATTAATACTTTACTCTAACACCCCCCCTTAAGATGAGCAACGATACATCTACAAACAATGCAAAAAGAAAGCAAATGGGTCCCGGCAACAAAGGCCTGATCAGGTACCCAAGTACAAGAAATCTCTGTAAAGTGGGGAAATAGAGAAAACCCAAAGGGAAAAACTCTACCCCAAAAAGAGATGAACTAGATGAAGGAAACAAAGCCTCCAATCTAGGGAATGTCCCAAAGAAAGGAACAAGAAAGAGCATGAAGCATCTCCGAAGCATGAAGTTGCAAACACTGTCAAAAGAAACTGTTGGAACCTCCACTAAAATAGTGCATGACCAGGTAGAGAAGACAAAGTCTGAAGAGTTGATCAATCGAAGAGGTGATCTCCAAAAGTAGTAATGAATAAGTGTCTATATAGTAGATGAACCATCTCATCAAAATGCATAGATGCCTAGCCACTACATCTGCCTAGTACATAAGAACAAAAACTAAATACGTAGATCACTCAACCGAACCAAGGAAGTAATAGAGCCAACAGGTGAACCCCCCCATAATGCTGAATAGGGAGAGGGGTGATAGGAACACTGAAATGCAATGCCAGAAACATCTGCAAGAAGAAGAATCAGGAACACCAACAGTGCAACAAAAGTACAAGCACAGGATAAAGGGCAGTGACACAGACACACAACATGGGCTAATGTCATGGAAGAAACATTCACTTGACAAAGGTGGATGAGCATAAAAGGCAAAACATCATAACCCCCCATGGCACTTTATAACTGAGTGCGAGTACAAATAAACACAAGGTGCTCAAAATCTCAGATATGCAGAAGCAGGCACTTTATCTTAGTGTGTTTACAGAAATAAAAATGCTATAGAAGAGAAGCATACAATGCTCAGAAGAAGATCAAAGGAGTCTGAACCAAAAGATCAACCTAAGACGAGTCATCCCTCAAAGGGAAGAGATCCCAGGACCTGAAACAACCAAGATATCCACTAGACTGCAAAAAAGAAATAATCTGAATAAAATAAACTTAGAGAAAAATCTAAAAAAATGACTCATAGAACTAAAAAGCTCTTTGAACAAGCTTTCCAATGATATATCATTTTCCAAAAACGGAGACCGGATGTGCAAGATAGAGCTCCCGGAGTGCAGAACTAAAAATCTAGCTTTGATAGAGAAAAAAACCATCAAAAAAATAAAATAAAAAAAAATAACCTCTAGATCTGGAAAGAGCTCGGAATCATCTTTCCAATGATATCTCGTTTGCCAAATTTCAACACCGTATGCTCAAGATATGAGCAAAAAACCAACAGCTACGCTGGAGGACCCAAAGAAAGTGTCTGCAAGGATCTGAGGATGGGTGACATCAGAAAAAAGACAAAAAACCATATGAAACCATCAGATCTGATAAAATCTCAGAAAGAGCTTTTTGATAATATCTTGTTTGCCGAAAATGGAGCCCAGATGAAAGAGAAACAGATCCCAGAAGGTAGGAAGTCTGAAATGCCATGATCACAGAGAACATCTGACTTTGACAAAAAAAAGAGCATCAAAATGGAAAAATCACAAAACCATACCAACAAATTTGGATTGGGCTCGGAACCAGCTTTTCGATGATATATCGCGCGCCCAATTACGATCCCGTATGCCCGAGATATCACAAAAAAAGGCCTAGGGACCCCTAAAATAGGATGCTTGAAAAATATGCAATTAAAAAAAATAAAAAAACATTGCATGTCGATGACATCATGGTGATGTCAGCAAGTGGCATGGGGGCTAAAAAAATAAGTCCCCGGTCACCCACGTGACTAGGGGCGGGTGGAGGTGGCCGGGTGGGCCACAGGTGGTGGCAGAGCGGGGTTCACCAGCGGCAGGCACAGCGGGGAGGGGCGCGGGTGGCGCGATCTACTGTAGAGAAGCCAGAGCGGTGGGCAGCACGGTGCGTGGGCGCGGGCGGAGTGCGGCACGGGCGGCGCGCTCGTCGGAGGCCACTGAGGTGGGCGGCACATGCAGAGTTGGGCGGTGTGGGGGTGGCCGCTGGGCGGCGCCCCCAAAAAGAAATTTTTATATATTTAAAAAAAAAAAAAATCACCGTACCTCTACCTCGGAGTGCATGCCAGGGTCGTACAACCTAGGTATGCAAAATTTTTTTTTGCCTCAGAGGCCAACTTGTCAGAATTTGACACGTTTTATATGAATTTTGACTATCTCAGGCCTTCTGGATGCAACCGTGAGGTCTGTTTGGGCTAGAAGTGCTCCAAAAATTAGTGATCACCTCGGGATCCGTGTCGGGGCCAATTGCAAAATTTTTTTCACAGATCCAACTTTGTCCAAAATTGATAAATTTTATATGGATCTTGGGGTTTTTGGATGCTCTGAACACAACCGTGAGGTTCGTTTGAAGCCAAGATGACTAAAAAAATTGGTCCCCCTTAGATTCAATAAAAAAACCCCAAAAAACCCCTCATTTGATACAGATGAATTTTATCTCTTTGAATCTTTCAAACGCGAACAAGCTGTAGCAAATTAGGCTTTGATACCATGTAGAATTTGAGCAACACAAATCCATAGAAACCCAAAGATCATCTGCATACAAAAACCTGTTACAAGGAAGTAGAGAGAAGAAGAAGCCAAGGGTTTGACTCAGAATATGAAGAAGAAAATATCCTCAATAATGAATGAATAATAATGCACAATGGATCATCTTTATAAAGGAGATCGAAAGCCTTGAAAGGCAAAGTCTAGTGCATGCAATAATCAGTTTGACTATTACATGACTAATGCATGAGTTTAGACCAACTAATGCAAGTGCTTTTAACTAAAGCAAAAGGAAGTTGACATCTTAAGAAGGGAGTAAAGATTAATTAACATAATTAATACTTTACTCTAACAAGCATAATGCAAAAGAAGGAAAGGATGTAGTCCAAAGAGGGTAGACATGTCAAGAGACTTCATAGCATTGTATTTTACTTTTTTTATTAGATCAAGACCAAGGGAGAAAAGGATAGCGAAAGGCTAGAATGAATGGAGGAAAATAAATATGAAGGCTAAACATGAATGAAATGAAATAAAAATCATCGTAAGATAGCTCACAAGATAGCCAAATGTTCGTGTATAGCTCAACATTGTCAAAATCAAAGAAAGAAGATGGAATGGATGAAATATGTAGAAGAACTACGCATGATGCTTGATTGCTAAGTTTTCATCACGGTACTTATCCAAGGTGCTACAAGAGAGTGGTTTTCATCATAGGATGAATTTATTTCTCTTTAATTTTGCTACCAAGGCACCTATTTCTAGGTTTTCACCAAGGCACATTTTTAATTTTTTCTTCATTTTTTTATTTTCTTTTTAAATTTTTGAATTTTTTGAATTTTTTTTCTTTTTTTTGGAAGAAGGCAAGCTTTTTAGATAATGCTCCTTGAAAGGATAAACCATGATATGTAAAGGATTCAAAATGATATGCTAAAAAATGTTGATAGGGAAAGGAAAATGGAAGAGAAAAATGAAGGATAAGGCTTTATGTAAAGCGAGTGAGGTTGGAAGATAGGAGGAATAGACAAATGAGGAAAAATGATAGAAGGTAGAAGGATAATGAATGGAAGGATTGTAAAAGGGTAGATGGAAAGGAAGGCAAGATCAACATCAACACACACCTTGAAGGGTGGCGAGAGGGTAGAGGAAATGTGAATGAAGGAATACGAGAAGAAATATGGTGAATGTTTAGCAGAGGTTGTAGTTCAGGTGCATGGAATGGAAGAATGTTTTTGGAAGAAGATGAAGTGGAAGCCTTTGGAAGCTTGAATGTCAACTTCACTTATTGTTTAACATAAGACTCTCTTAAGAGAGACTTTGGAATCCATATGGCCGTAGGCTTTTCATTTTTTTTTAATGATCTAGAGAGGATATCTTCAATGATAGATTTTAGAACCCATACTTGTCTTGTAGTTTTCTTCTTAGATATCTCTTTTGACTTTATGCCTCCATGTCGATTAGAGTAGACATGGTGATCTTCTTTTTTTGATGGAGTCTTGTATTGTTTCTTTTTCTTGTATTGAACATTCAAGTTACTTCCAAAAGACTTGGGACTTGTGGAAGAAGGAGGATATGACTGGTTTAGATGGGTGGGTGGATGAAAAAGATTCAAGAGTATGCATCTATGTTGATCTTGAAGAAAGATAGGAGATGGAGGGATGTAAGGACCCAAGATGGATGATGAATTAGGAGAATTAGGAGGGGAAAGTGAAGGGACATAAGGACCCAAGATGGAAGGTAGACGTGAAGCCCTTAGTAGTGGTGGGAGAGGTCCAAGGATGGAAGTGGAAGATGCAAAAGGATAATCAATAAGTTCATCAGCATCTATATGACAACCAAGGACATCACAATTTTTAGAGTGAGCATGAGAATTTTCAATACGATCATGCACATCTTGAATAGAAGCAACTTCATTGATAGAATCGTTCAAAGCTTGTGAAGATGTAGGAAGAGTAGAAAGTGGAAGCGAACATGGAGTGGTAGAACAAGAAGATGGAAGACTTTGATCTTGACAAGTTGCTTTGGATAGGGTAAGCGTATCATTTTGCTTTAGATTTTTAATAGGCTTAACATTGGAAGTAATGACACCATTTTTAATAACCTTAATGGAAGTATCATCTTTGGAAAGCACAAGTGTAGTAAGGTTATTTTGTTTATCAATAAGCTCAATGATGTGAGTAGTAGCTTGATCTTGCTTAGGAGAAGATTTAAGACATGGTGGAATGAATGAGGAAGGACGTAAAGGATCAAAAGAACCATGAAACGAATGAGAGATATTATGAACATGATTGGATAACATGGAGGGTTCTTGATCTTGATCTTTCTTTATGTTCTTTTCTTTATCATTTTTAGAGTCCTCTTGACATGGAGCCACTTCTAAGGACAAGGAAGTAGGTTGGGATTGTATGGAAGACTTTGGAAGAGATGGTGAAGGAATAACTGAAGTAGGCATTATAACGCATGAAGACTTAGGCTCTTCAAGTTTAGCATTATTGAAAGTATTCACAGCCAAGTGAAGGTTAGCTTGAGTTTCTTTAAGAGGTAGCCCTTGAGGATAACTATAGGGAATCTCATGAAAAGCATTAGGACTTCTGTTGAATGAAGGATTTGTGAAAGATTCGGAAGCTTTAGTAGATGTATGGGTATTGGATGAAGTAGGGGATGGAAGGGAACCATCACAAGACAAAGGTTTAGCATTAACATGATCTTTCTTGAGAGTGCAATTTTTATTTTTAGCATGAGAGTTCCTAGAGGAAGGATTCTTATAATATTTACGTTTCAAATTAGCACGGTGCATTTTATATTCCTCAATAGTAGTAGTTGGATTATAATCAAGGTATTGTTCAAAAAACTCATCAAATGTTTTTTCAAAATCTGAATCATATGGATCACCATCACAATCTTTCCAATATGAGGAGCCATTTCCAGTAAGCACAAGGACATGACTAGGAGGACTCTTAGGAATAGAAGTGTCATAAGTATCACTACATTGTCCATCATCATAGTCATCATAGTCATCATAGGTAAGTGTGTCACTCTTCATGGAAGAGGTATCATAAGGACTATCATGTTGCTCATTATGGTATGTCTTGTGAAGAGAAGTAAGACTCTTTGAAGAAGTAGAAGAAGAATGAGATCGCGAAGAAGAGGAATATAAAGACTTCATGGAAGAAGAAGATTTAGATAATGATGAATGTCTAAAAGAGTCATGATAAGATTTGGAAAATGAAGAAGGTGAATAATGTTTATAAGAGTCATGATAAGACTTAGAATGTGAGAGATTCGAATAATGCCTAGAAGAGTCATGGTAAGATTTGGAAGATGAAGAATGTGAATAGTGTTTAGAAGAATCGTGATAAGATTTAGAATGTGAGGAATGATGAGAAGATTTAGAAGATGAAGAATATTTGGATGAGATCATGAGTATGATTCTAGCAAAGGCGTCTGATTTAATCAATTTTTCTTTTATTTTTGTCATAAATTCGTTACTCAAGAGAATTTTGGAGGAACAACATTTTTTGAATATGTCAATGAGCTCAAGATCATCTATTCTTAATAAAGGTTCCAAAACCAGATATTTGAGATTCATGGTTCTAGAAGAAGAAGAATCAAGCATAGGAGCAACAGAAGAGATAAAATAGAAGAAAATAGACTAGATAATAAGAGGAAAAGAATCAAGAAGAAGAGGAAGAAGAATTTTCCATGGGAATAAAAGACTTCAGAAGAACATGAGAAATGGAGAAGAAAGAAGAAGAATAAGATTCATCTTATGCAATTGATACCATAATGTTCATTGAGATGTTGAGCAACATGACAGCACCTAAGATCTAACCTAGACTGACCAAGGAAGACCAAGCTTCTAAGGAGAACTCACTACAGCAGGATGAAACTCAGTTTCAATATTCCAATTAGATCTTTCAAAAGATTTCACAATGATGATCAAGCACATAGAACAACAATCAGGGAATTCAAGAAAACAGTCTTCAAGCAATGGGCAAGGGACAAAGCAACCTTGCGCATGAACAGAGATAGTGACTTAGTATTCTTCTCCTTATGAACTCTACTTATGTATGTTCTTGAAAATGTTTTAGCAGGCACATAGAACACAACAACACCTTAACAAGTTGTCTACAAGGATATACATGGCTTTCTAAAAGGAGTCTTCGATATACGCAAGGTACGTGAGGCCCAAATCCATAGATGAGAAGAATCCAAAATCACACAGTCAAGGGGAGACGGTAACCCAAATCTCCTCCTTCACTTCTCAAAGGTATAAAGTTATTTGAGGCTTAACCAAGAGTGATATCAAACTCAATTCCCAAAAGAGGTGTCTTTCAATTCACCATCCGCTATTTATACTCCGTCGGAACACGAAAGTTAAGGTCGTCCCTTGAGGTGGTGTGTCCCCAAGCAGACCTTCTAAAAATAAAATTAAGTAATTCACTATCAAAAGTATTTAAAGCACTAAAGGTGGAACACTTAACTCTTCAAGTAAATGTGAAGTGAGTCCAAAAGTGGAACATTTAACTCCTCACACAAACTCAAAGTGAGTCCACACCTTAGAAAACTAATGAGATCAAGAAAGCATAAAAAGGGGGAAACTTTGTGGAACACTTAACGCTCTTTTCAAGTAGACCCCTCCCCTATGTATGAATGTTGACCTTGCATCCAAAGAGCGGTAAAGAGGGGCGATTAAAAATAAGCGAGTCCAACACCCAATTTAGCTAACAAGATCAATCAAAAATAATTTAAAGTTGCTTATCAATACTACTCACAAATGACAAAGGGTTGAATCAATAGAATATTTAACTTTCCAAGCAAACATAGAGTGAGTCCACAAAGTGGTGCATTTAAATCCTTATGTAAACAAGGAATGAATCCATGCCCTCAATCACTCAATGAGATATTTGATATTGGAACCAAGAATTACTTAAGGTTTAAACACAAGCATTCACTTACATAAACTTGTAAAAACAAATCTATGTTCTTTCATTTCCTTTAAAGAGCATCAATTGAAATGTGTTCTATGAAAGTATGTAAACACTCAAGTCAAACACATGAGAAGTTCAATTTTAATTCCAAAATCCAAATGTTGTTGAGATGGAACAAAGTACCTCAAGTCCAACACTTTGTTTTAAGCATTTTTCATGAAAGCAAGAGCACCTTCAAATGAACAAGACAAGAAAACAAGAAAACAAGATATGCAATGTATATCTAACTTATGCAAACCCTAGGGTTAGATCTGAAAATTAATTTTTAGGAGCAATAATAGCCAGAAAATAATCCAAATGATAACTCATATCATGCATTGAACAATGAAAAATAAGTGCATACCCATCACAATTTTTATTTTTTTTGCATTTGACCTAGTCAACAAGATCTACTTTTTTTGATATGATTTCGGCTAAAAAAATAGAAATGCAAAACAAAGACCCCTACTAAAAAATAGAGAGCTTTCCAAAAATGTAAAAATGTTAGAAAAATCTCTTCATTTGTGCTCTAGAGACCCATTTTACCAAAACAAACTAGTTTTTGTAAATCAATTATTTGAGCTACTATATTGCACCCAAATTCAAAACATAAAGAATAGATCCCCTGTAGAATTTGAAGAGATTTTTAAAAATTTAAAAATTTCCAAAAAATATACTAATTTGCGCTGAAAATTAATTTTTTATGAAAAATCAAGAAAAAATTATAAAAAATAAAAAATATTTCAAAAAATTCTAAATTTTTTATTGGAGCTTTTCTAATATGTCGCCAACTTGTAAAATTTTTTTTAGAACAAAACACCAAGCCCTTTTGGAAATATGATTAAATATTTTAAAATCTAAGGTTTTTCATCTCCAAATAAATCTGCACAAGGGTTAGCTCCAAAAATAATAAAAAATCAGCATGTAAAAGTGAGTTGCCCCATGGTGGGCACCAAAAAATATGTGCTAAAATGTTTTCACACTTCTATGAATCATTGCATGCAAAGAAACTCAAGAATGAGCCCTCACAAATCGATCCATAGCTCTTTATGTATGGAGTTGCAAGATTTATAAAATTGCTCTCAGCTAGAGCTATGAACTCATGACCTTGCTAGTCAACCACACAATGAGAGATTCCAAATCAAAGACAAGGGCAACAATGCCAATATATCTAATGAAATCCAAATGTATGCAAAGCAATGCAAGTAAGCTAAGAATAAGAATGTAATCTAGTCTATGGAAATGAAAGTACACTGCAACTAATCTATGAAAGCAAAGAACAAATGTGACCAATCGCTCCTATTTAGACTATGTGAGATTAATCTATTGCATAAAAAGAAATCTACACTAAGAATGCCATTATCATGAAACTATGAAAGCAAATATGAAATGAGATGCAACAAAGTCTTCAAAGCTTGGATTGCAAGAGTGTCTTCAAAGAGAGCTCCAAATGACCTAGAAAACTTGCAGCATAATATTAGCATGAAAACCTAAGATGCAAATGAGGAAGAGAGCTCTCCTTTTATAAGAAATGAGATGAAAATGGACCATTGAGATTAAGAGGCAAAAGACTTAATCAACGGTGGAGAAAAATAGAAGCTTGATCCTTATACACAAATATCCTCCAATAGGAAAATAGGAGTTGACTTTAGTGTCCATATGAGACAAAAAATACTTTTTTTTTTTTAATAAAATAAGAATAATGATTTATTTGTGCAACATAGGATAAGAAGAAAAGTGAGGATTTTTTATTTAAATAAAAGGGGAGGAAATTCCTTTTAATTAAATAAAGGCTTAGGATAAAGTGATTTTATTATTTAATTAAAAGATATTTTTAATTAATTAAAAAGGAGCACATTCTCTTAATTAAATAAGATTTTTATTTTTTTCTTTTTTCAATTAAATAAGGTTCAAACCTTAGGAAATATTGAATTGATTATGATTTGATCAAGGAAATTGATATAATTGAAAATGTTGATATTTGAAAATATTGATTCAGGGATTTGATAAATTGCTAAATGGGGGCCCAAAGTCTAGGCGACCATTTTAGGGTGTATACAGTAAGAAACATTTTGAGCCGACAAGCTGTATTAAGTGGACTCAAAAAGAGAATGTTTTGGAAATTCTCAAAAAAAGTGACTTCACTGTTTACATGGAGAAGCTTCAAGGTTGTAATCCGGTGATCAAGAAGTTATTCACCAAGAACTGGAAGAATGGAAAAATATATTTCAACAATCATTAGATTGAAATTACTAAAGATTTAATTATTGAGGCTACGAGGTTACCTACAGACGGTATGGGACAAGAGTTACTTTGATAGAGCCTATGAAAGATTTCTAGAAGATGAAGAAGAGGTGGCTAGACTAGTTAAAAATGTTGGTGGGTTTTTTTTCCCTAGTAACATTAGTCACCCTTAGCGTTTCATCTTGTATGCAGCCATTAATTACTTGACTTTGGATGGTAGGTTTTCTAGGGCCTATGTGCACCACTTTGTTATTATGAACCACTTTAGGCATGATGAAAAAATTAGTTTCTCTTATTACCTCATGAGTTCTATGAATAATACGATGAAGGACCTCCAGGATGACCCTAAAGGCAACCATGCCTCTCATCAAGATTCAATGGTTCTAATCTATAATCTACTAAAACTAAAAAAAAATGAAAGACCCCTTCTCAAGGGTAATGCCCATGGTGATGAGGATACCGAGGATGAGGACTCAGGAGAAAAATTTGAAGAAGACACAGAGGATGAATCAAAGATTATGGGTTATAGTACCAAAGGGAAATGGAATATGAAGGGGGGTACCTCTAAAAAATTTAAGAAGATTGAGGTCTCTGATTCTGAGTTTGAAGACATCAATTCTGAGGAGGAGGACACTAACCTGATAAGGAAAAAGAGAAAAGATCCCCTCTTCAAGGAGAAAAACCTGGAAGAAAAAAAAGGTACTAGCAAAAAAATAAAAAAGGGCCTCTTTGTCTCCTTTGATGAGGAGGAGACGTTCATTGAAAGCTCAGGGAAAATTAAGAAAAATAAAACTGCTACTAAGGAGACTGTTAAAAAAGAGGAGGCTAGGGACCACATTCATAATGATCAAGAAGGCAAGGAAGAGGATAACAAATTTATCACTGATAATGTGGCTGAAGATACTAGTCCCCACAATAATAAAACTGACAGTGTTGACATTACCAGCTAGGTGAGTAACAAACTGACCAACAAGAATGATGGTATAACTATAGGGAAGGATCAAAGGAACATCATCCTTTCTTTTGGTCAATTTATGGCAACCTGACCTCAAAGAACAGGGTAAAATTGTGAACATGATCAAGAAGGCTACCTTTGGTGATAAACCCTTGGCTACTTGCTTGAATGACTGGATGGAAGCTATTCATAAAGGGAGGCCTTTGGGGAGCTTGGTAGTAAGGTTCTTTCTTTGGAACAAAACCTAAAAAACATCAACAAAGACTTTGAAAGTAGTTGGCATGAGGACATAATCACTACCTTGGAGAACAAAGTGCAAAATATGGAAACCACTCAGAAGAAGATTAGTGAATAGAGTTTCCACATTTTGAAAGCCTCTGTGGAACACAATGGGATCCTGGTAGAGAAGCTTGAAACCAACAAGGGTGAGGAGATCAAGGAGACTAAAGAGAGCATGGGGACTAGAATTAGAACCTATGCCAGTACCATGAAAAAAGATGTGGATATGGAAGATCTAAAAGACTCTAAGGGTAACATGGAGCATTTATTCATTCAAGCTAAAGAGCTAATGGAAACTAATTGGCTATTGCCCTTCTCCCTTTTTGTTGTCTTTTATGCTGTCTAGGTCTACTACGTTGTTTTGTTGTCTAGGTCTATTGTGTTGTCTTTCTCTGCTTTTCTTTGTAGGGTCATGAGCCCCTATTTTATGTGTGTCTAGTTCTTCTTTTTGGGATGATCAGTAATGCCTTTCTTCTGATCTTTTTGTAAAAGGTTTCGGGACCTTTCAAATCCCATTTTTACTTAATCAGAACATATGTACATCAATATGTTAGGAATAATATGGTAGTTTTTACCAAACCATAACTACCTATATGTATCAATACTCATCCTTTAATGAAACATATCCATCAACCAATGAAGCATTCATCAATATATGCACTTATGTTTTGTGAAGAAAAACCATGGTCATTCCTTAGCATAATAACATACATAAATCAGCAAACATACAACATAATGATAATAGGAATTTAAGTTGATTCGTTATGAATAATTGAAAGAATAATTGAAAAATTTTCCAAAGAGCATTCTGATACACATGTATCCAGACGTATCTTATCACAACCTAAATTTTCTAAAAAATCAATAAGGGCATTACCCTCTCTATAGGTATGTGAAATAATAAAATTTTGCAAAGAATCTATAAAACTCTAGACTTTCTCAAGTATATACTTTAGAAGCCAAATATTGATTTTCCTATTTATACAAGCATTGATGATGATGGAAGAATCACCTTCTATGTAAAGACAGGGTATCGATAATTTTTTAGCAAGTACTAAACCTTCTAATAGAGCAATTGCTTGATAAAAATAATAATAAAAAGAGAATGTTGAGTTGTTTTATGAAACTAACAATGATTTACAAAATGAGATTCAAGATGAGGAACAAAGAGAAGAACCAAGATTTAAACCTAGAGCTGAAGCAAGAGTTGAAACAATAACACCTATTATCAAGAAAATGTTGAGTTGTTTTATGAAACTAACAATGATTTACAGAATGAGATTCAAGATGAGGAACAAAGAGAAGAACCAAGATCTGAACCTAGAGTTGAAGCAAGAGTTAAAAAAAGTAACACCTAACAAGAATTTGATAAAGAATCACCCTACTGATCAGATTATTGGGAGCAAAGACAAAGGAGTTATGACAAGAAACAAGGTACATGAAGAATTGTGTTTGAATTCTCAGATTGAACCTAAGAATACTAATGAAGCTTGCAAGGATGATCATTGGCAGGGGTGGGGACCCCACCAATATATATATATATATATATATATATATATATATATATATATATATATATATATACATACATACATATATAGATGTATGTATATATATATATATATATATACATACATACATATATATATGTATGTATGTATGTATATATATATATATATATGTATGTATATACATATATGTATATATGTATGTATATACATATATATGTATATATGTATGTATATATATACATATATATGTATCTATATACATACATATATACATGTATATATATATATATGTATATATATACATACATATATATATACATGTATATATGTATGTATATATATACATATATATATGTATGTATATATATACATATATATATGTATGTATATATATACATACATATATACATACATATATATATGTATATATATATACATACATATATACATGTATATATATATATGTATGTATATATATATATATATGTATATATATATATATATGTATATATATATATGTATATATATATATATGTATATATATATATGTATATATATATATATGTATATATATATATATATATATGTATATACATATATATATATGTATATATAGATATACATATATATATGTGTGTGTGTGTGTGTGTGTATACATATATGTATATATTTATATATACATATATGAATATATCTATATATACATATATATATGTATATATATGTATCTATCCATACATACATACATACATACATACATACATACATATATATATATATATATATATATATATATATATATATATATATATATATATATATATATATATATATTGGTGGGGGCGGGGACCCCATCCCCCAACCCTCACCGGTGGGCTGTGGGTTGGCGGGCTGCCAATCCCCACCTTCCCACAAAGGGGGCCACATGAGAGCATCCCTATCGTGGGTTGACAAGGCCTACCGTACTAGCAGGACCCTTGCCACCACACAACAGGGGCTACCGACAAGTCCCCACCCTTGTGGGTTGCGACAAGAGGTGTTGTAGGACCCAAACCCCCCCTCCCCCTTAATTTTTATTTGTTACTTAAAAAAAATTAATTTATTAAAATTAAGCTTAATTTATAATTTTTTAAAATTTTATTAATAACTATTTAAATAAGTTTTTTAATTATTATTATTTGTTAATAATATTTATTAATTAGATTTTGTTATTAAGATTAATTATTAATTGATTTTTATATATTTTCTTAATGATGTTATAATGATTTAGTGTTTATATCATTTGTAACGTTGGTAACTATGATGAGATTTTTACATATATTAAATGATTAATATAATTAGTTATTGGATTAATAACTATTTTTAAATTAAGAAAATTATGTTTTTCTTTATATGTTTGAAATTTTGATATATTAGATTATTGTCTATACCTTGTTGTATCGTTGTTGTTGATTTGGGGGGTTTAGGTTGACTTTTAGAAACTGTATACCAAGGACTTTGGGGCATTTATTTTTGGAATGCATGAGTTGCTTTTTGTAATCATTATTTTAATCTTAATTTTAAATTGATCTTTTATATGATACATGATCACCTTCTAATTTTATTTTGTTATCATGTGATATGTAGATTGTCCTATATAGCTATGTTTTGGTTGCATATTTTACATGGGGAATATGGTCTCAATCTTTACTATCAACCTTGTTCTATTGAAGCTTATGATTTTGCGAGTACTTTGAATTATGTTTTTTGATGTTATGGTTATGTGAGAACCTGTGTGTTCCTGTTGTACTAAGGAATTGATTTCAGGATCATTTTTATCATTTGGTTGTTATTTGATTTTTGAGCCTAAGTAGGCTAACTAAGTTTATAGATGAGGAGTGGCTTGCAATAGGCGTCAGGGCCCACAAGTGGCTACCGGGATTACTTATTATAAATAACTTAATGAAGTGATAACATAATAAAATCTAATAGGATAGAAACATTAATAATATGTTTGTGTTCCTCACCCATGCCTTCAATGCTAGTACAAGCTAGGATGAAGTGTCATGAGATGATGCTTGCCACCTGCGTGCAATTGGATATAGCATAGTTGGTACCTCATCTATATGAGAGGATTAATGATACCACATAGAGTCACTAGGGCACCAAAGTCTTGAGAGACTACCATGATAACTATAGAGTTGATTTATGTGATGACACTTCCCCATATGCATCTTAGGTTTCCTACATGTGTTGGTTGCATCTGGTTGAGTATGTATTACCTTTGTCATTCTATTGTACCTTTTGAGATAGAGAGCTTTATGGATCCCTTGCTTAGTTTTTACTATAATTTTTTTTGGTTTTTGATATCCGAGTGGGGTGTATTTTTATCTCCTCAACATAGTGGGAGGGGATTGTTTTAGGTTCCACAAGGTCGAGTGGTAATGATTCTTTTACCATTTGAGATTCTGACATTTGTGTATCTATGCTGGATGAGCCTTGTAGCAGTTATACCCTCATGTTCATCAGTGTTGGATATGTGCTCTTATCTTTCTTATATTATGTTTGTATATCATTATTTCAGTTACTCCAGAGATATCATATTGTACTTTGTGTTTGATTTTATCACATACCCTGAAACATGTGCAGAGGATGTATTTTGATTATGGATACCTTGTGGTATCAGTTGTATCTAGATTTTATGTATAAGATGATGTACTTATTTACATTATGTGGAGACTTTGTATGGTTTCTATATTAAGTAGATTAATTAATAATTATGTAATGTACATCAAGGAACCCTTGAGATTTGTAATATGTGTTTGAGATACACTTGTGTGTATGAGTTGTATTATATTGTATTGCTTCCACATTGATATACCTCATTGCTGTGTAAAATCTTAAGAAAAAAATTATTGTATAAATTTAGAAGCATGTTTTAGGTTAATCTCTCCTTGGTTCCCTGGCGGGGCATTACACTTGGTATCAAAGCCTCAGTTTATACACTGGGAACTATGAGAACTTTGTACTCCCATTAGATGTTTATTAGTTAAAACTTGAAACAAAAACTTAGACAAATGAAACTCTTGTGTTTCAGACTATTGTTTTATGATTATATATTATGTCTTTATTGTTTTGACTTTTTTTGAGATATCGTTCTTCTTTTGGATGTTGTAGGAAATATGGTCATTGGGGCTAGATCTGTTGGTAGAGGCTATTGTGGAGGTTATAGTAGAGGACACAGGAGGGGTAGGCATCACAACCCTCCTATGAGTCATAGAGTTAAGATTTTACATGAGGATAGTGGTGAGAAGCATGGTGATTCTGGGGAGCGTAATACTAGCTAGATACTTTAGATTATTATGGAATGTCTACTCTTTCATAACATGGTTGAGAGGGAAGAGTCACACCATTATAATAATGAGGAGAGACAAAGATCCAAGAGTCCTAGGAGGGACACTACCATTGATCAGGGGGCTGAAAATGATAATCAGATGAGAGACCTTATGATATCATGACCTCCTCCCTTCAATGGTATTGGTACTAGTTTTGAGGAAGAGACATGGCTCATCGCATTGGATCAATATTTTTCTATGAAAAAATTTGATACCAATGTCAGGGTGAGGTGTGCTATCATGCACCTCAAAGGTTTTGGAGCTTCTTGGTGGAGGGTTGAGGAGCAGAAAGTTGAGCTTACAATGGAGACTATCACCTAGAAGTTGTCTCTTGAGAACTTTCAAGAACATTTTCTATTTGATAAGTGGAAACAAAAACACGCAAATGAGTTTCACAATTTGTAGCAATTATCTATGACTATCCAATATTATGAGTGTCATTTCTTCAAGCTCAAGCCTTATGCAGGTCTTAGTGATAAGTCACAACTGATGGTACAATATTTCATTAGGGGGCTTAATGGTCACATCATTGGGGGAGTTAAGGATTTCAAACCTAAGACCCTCAAGGAGGCAGTCATTAAGACTACCTTGGTGGAGGAAAATGTAGCTTTGGGTCATGGTGGTTAGATGGATATTCAGCCTAGTGGTCTTGCACCTTCGGGGTCTAGGGGGAATCAATCTTAGAGAGATGGGAACTCTTGAAACCCTTCTACCTTCTCTTGAGGTAATCAAGACCAACAATAGAAGATATTCTCTTCTCTAGCTCAAGGCTGTAGTTCATAGTCTAGGAACTTCCATAACACTCAATGCATCAAGCATCATTCACCTAGTCAGTTTGCTCAGAGTTTTCATTAGGAGGTTAGTAGGGGTAGTTTCCACTAGTCTAGTGTACCTTTATCTGAGAGAGGTTTTGGTGGAGATTGTTTTTCTTGTGGACAACATGGTCATATAGAAACCAATTGTCCCCAGTGTTCAACACAATTCTCAGGATAGAGGATGACAACTTCTAAGCCTATAGTGAGGGATGTTGGTAGATCCCATAGGGTGTTTGGAGTAGGGAATGATCCTTAGAGTTCACACCATAGAGTAGGAAAGGGTCCAATAGGACCCACACATTGATTCTTTTTTGGCTTAGTAGGATGTAGCAAGATTTATGAGACTTATATCCCTATTTTTTTTTAGGAATCCTGAAGTAAGCCTAATTCTAAGGGGTGGATGTAGTGCCCACCCATGGTTTTTTTTAAATTTTTTATTGCCAAACTCTTTTAGGCCACTTTTATGTGTGCATGTTGATTATTTCAGTGATATTTGGATTATTGAAGTATGAGCTTTCATTGAATTGATTTATTATGAGCCATTAGATATTGTGTTATATCACGTGTTTATAGTTAGATACATATGGTTATTCTCATGTAAATTTAAATACATATGAAAATGTATATGTTATGGTTATTTCATGATGGTGATCTATATGTTAGGATATCATTAACATTTATAGTTATACTGACCCCATACTTGCATGTGTATGGTTGGCGTGTATGTTTTATTTCTCTATTTGATGTGCTTGATGTGGTTGAGGGACATAATCATAGTTACTTTCTTGCGAGATCCACATGATCGGGTGATCCCCACCATTGCCTGTTATATATTTATATATCTTTGTACATGCTTGTCTTTTATGTAGGATTTTAGGTACCAGACATCGACTTGCTTGAAATCCCAAGATGATTGTGTCCTATCACAATATTTCAATGGTAAGAGAGGGGAGATAACATATAGGTATGATCACAACCCAAGTCATTTATTGTCCTAAATTAGTGGACAAGTGTTCGATTGAGTTCCCTATCCGAATTTGTCAAGGTGACGTGAATTCAAGAACCCTTTCCTTGAGTATGATTTTTGTGTTTTTGGGTTTAGTTAGTTCTTTTTCATGTTGACATGTCATGTGGTTGATGTGATTTTGTGTTATTATGGTTAAGTAATTTATAGGTTTGATTATGTGATTAAATAATTAAATCTTATTAAATATTGTAAGATTGGATATGAGGGTATTTAATTAGTGAGAATTAATTAAATACATTTGTTTAAATCAAAAGACTTCATTAAACAAAGTCTAATTGTGGAAATAAAAGATTAAATTAATTATTAAATAAAAAACCCAAATTAATGGCATAAATAATATGAATTGATATTTAATATCAAGTTGTATATTATATTGTGCTAAATTTATTTATTATAATTTAATTATAATTTTGCTTATTAAATTGTGCTAAAATTATTAATTATAATTGAGTTATAATTTATTCATTTTGAATGCACACCAATTAAAAATGGATTAATAATCAATTTCAAATTAAGAGGTGGAGTTAAGATTTATTAAGTGAAAAATGCTTATTATTATTATTATTATTAAAATTAAAACTAAATCATGCAAAAGAGTTTGATAAAAGCAATGTTGGAGTTAAGTTCTTATTTTCGGTAATTTTGAGTTTAGTAATTCTTTTTTTTTTTTTTTTCCAAATGGAGTTCATCTTTTTTTGGATTTGCATGTTTTGAAAACCTCGCTTGTCAGGTTTTCTATATTAGGGGGTTTTGGGTTATTATTTCATTAGGTCGATCAAGTTTTGGAGAATCGTGGTGCTTGGAAGTTAAATAATTATTTTAAAGCTTGGAATTTGGAACTTTGTTTTGGCCTTAGTTATTTTTTAGATCACTAGGTGAATTTTTAGGTAGGGTTTAAAAAATCTATGTTAAACTTTCTTTCGAAAAGATTGCCTACTTTGTGATTATCATATCGTGTTTGGATTAAGTGTTGAAATTGTGATTCTATCACTATCGTTTGATTTTTTCCATTATTTTCGTTTGAATTGATTATTAAAATATTGTGTGAAAAATTATCGGATAACCTAGAATAGAAAACTAGTGATTTCAAAATTGAGAAAATTATGTTTATTTTGGATCAATTAAAAATCATAGGATTTTTTTGGAGGTAAAACATTTGGGGAAAAATAGGAATATTTATTGAATTGTAAAACTATAGAAAAAGGAAAGAATTCACCTTTATGAAATTGGTAAAATAATAGGTTTGGGAAAAATATTATCTTTTCAAAAATTAGTATATGGTTGTCAATATATTTGCCATTAAAATCTATTGGAAAAAAATAAATAAAAAAAATAAAAAAATTAAATTAAATTAAAGTTATACTTGTTGGTTTTTTGACTTAGAAAATCTCTGGCAGGGATTTAATATATATATATATATATATATATATATATATATATATATATATATATATATATATATATATATATATATATATATATATATATATATTGGTGGGGGCAGGGACCCCATCCCCCAACCCCCATCGCGTGGGCTATGGGTTGACGGGCTTCCAATCCCCGCCTTCCCACAAAGGGGGCCGCATGGTAGCCTCCTCGCTGTACAGACAGGAACCCTACCGCCGCACGATAGGGACTGCTGGTAGCTCCCCACCCTTGTGGGCTGCGGCAGGAGAGGGGTCATGGGACCCAAATCTCCCCTTCATTAATAGCTATTTAAATGAGTTTTTAAATTATTATTATTTTTTAATAATATTTATTTATTAATTAGATTTTGTTATTAAGATTAATTATTAATTGATTTTTATACATTTTCTTAATGATGTTATAATGATTTAGTGTTTATATCATTTGTAACGTTGGTAACTATGATGAGATTTTTACATATATTAAATTATTAATATAATTAGTTATTGTATTAATAACTATTTTTAAATTAAGAAAATTGTGTTTTTCTTTATATGTCTGAAGTTTTGATATATTAGATTGTTATCTAAACCTTGTTGTATCCTTGTTGTTGATTTGGGGGTTTAGGTTGACTATTAGAAATTGTATACCAAAGGCTTTGGGGCATTTATTTTTGGAATGCATGAGTTGCTTTTTGTAATTGTTATTTTGATCTTAATTTTGAATTGATTTTTTATATGATATGTGATCACCTTGTAATTTTATTTTGTTATCATGTGGTATGGAGGTTGTCTTGTATAGTTGTGTTTTGGTTGCATATTTCATGTGGGGAAATATAGTCTTAATCTTTACTGTCAACCTTGTTATATTGAAGCTTATAATTTTGAGAGTACTTTGAAGTATATTTTTTGATGTTATGGTTAAATGTGAGAACTAGTGTGTTCCTATTGTACTAAGGAACTGATTTGAGGATCATTATTAGCTTTTGGTTGTTATTCAATTTTTGAGACTAGGTAGGCTAACTAAGTGTATAGATGGGGAATGAATTGTAATAGGCGTCAGGGCCCGCAAGTGGCTGCCAAGATTATTTATTACAAGTGACTTAATAAAGTGAGAACATAATAAAATCTATTAGGATAGAAATATTAATAAGATGTCTATGTTCCTCACCCATACCTTCAGTGCTAGTACATGCTAAGATGGGGTGTGACATGATTATTTCTACCTACGTGGACTTGGATATAGCATAGTTGGTACCTCATATGTATGAGAGGATTACTGATACCACATAGACTCACTAGAGCACCAAAGTCTTGAGAGATTTCTAGGATAACTCTAGAATTGACTTATGTGATGATACTTCCCCATATGCATCTCAGGTTTCCTACATGTTTTGGTTTCCTCTAGTTGATTATGTATTACCTTTGTCATTATATTGCATCTTTTGAGATAGAGAGCTTTCAGGATCCCTTTCTTAGTTTTTAGTGTAGTTTTTTTTGGTGTTTGATATCCAAGTGGGTTTGTTGTTATCTCCTCATCATGGTGGGAGTGGATCCTTTTAGGTTCCATGAGGTCAAGTGGTAGTGATTCTTTTACCATTTGAGATTCTGACATTTGTGTGCTAGTGCTGGATGATCCTTGTAGTAGTTGTACCCTCATGTGCATCAATGTTAGAGATGTGCTCTTATCTTTCTTATATTATGTTCTTATATCATTTTTTTAGTTACTCTAGAGATATCATATTGTACTTTGTGTTTGATTTTATTACATACCCTGCGACATGTGCATATGATTTATTTTCATTATGGATACCTTGTGGTATCAGTTGTATCTAGATTTATAAGATGATGTCCTTATTTACATTATATGAAGACTTTGTATGGTTGCTTTATTAAGTAGATTAATTAACATTTACGTAATGTACATCAAGGAACCCTTGAGACTTGTAATATGTGTTTGAGTCATACTTGTGTGTATGAGTTTTATTATGTTGTATTTATTTCACATTGATATACATTGTTGTTGTGTAAACTCTTTAGAAAAAAATTACTCTGTAAATTTAGTAGCACATTTTATGTTAATTTCTTTTGGGTTCCCTAGCAGGGCATTAAAACACCCATTGGCAAAGGGTAAGTGGACCCTAAGGTATGTGAATGGTACCAAAGGATATGGTATTTTTTATACTGCAGAAAATGATTTTGAGTTGATTAGTTACACATATAGTGACTGGGGAGGAAGTTTGGATGATAATAAGAGTACTTTCAAATATGTATTTCATATGGGTTTAGGTGTAATCTAATGGGATTCTAAGAAGAAACCCATAACTACTCTATCTACAACAAAGGATGAGTATGTAACATAAAATGTAACAACATGTCAAGCTATTTAGACAAGAATAATATTGGAAAATTTGAAGGAAGAACAAGAGGATGGAACTACAATATTTTGTGACAATACTTCCTCAATAGATTTGATGAAAAATCCCGTGTTTCATGGAAGAAGTAAACTTATTGAAATCAGGTATCATTTTATCAGAGAATTTATTGAGAATGGTGATATTAAAATGGATTTTAGTAGGTTTGAGTAGTAGCTAGCAGACATTTCCACCAAGCTATTGGGCATTGCAAGTTTTGAGCGTCTAAGAAGAAATTTGGGTGTAGTTGATTTGGATAAGATTTGATATGTGTTTGTCAGCTCAAGACAAAGGAGTAGTGTTGGAAATTTGAATTGTTTTGAGGCTCCCCTGACGCCCACCTACCTATCAAGAGTCTCTAGAATTAAACTACAGTGAGTAAATGAAGCCTAAATCCAACTAGCTCTTGCCATTGCAAAGTATGTGCAACAACAACAACCAGGTTAGTTAATGTTGGTAGATCAGTTTGAATTTTCACTAATACATTTGGGGTGAAATTGCGATGGCAATTTGCGACGACAGGGAAATGTTAAGCGGTTTTGGCTTTTTTTTTTCAAATATAGCCCGACACTGTCGCAATTGCGACATTGTCGGGATATAAGTGCAAAAAAAAAAAGGAACGTTGTCATTTGTGTTTTCAACAACGTCGAGAGAGATTCCCTCCGCGAAATCAAGCGGGTTATCATTTGTGTTTTGAACAAAGCGGGTTGTCATTTGTGTTTTGAACAGCACCGAGAGAGATTCCCTCCGCGAAATCAAGTGGGTTGTCATTTGTGTTTTCAACAACACCGAGAGAGATTCCCTCCGCAAAATCACAGCTACAATTTTTGAGTACGTTGGGTTTATTTTTCTTTTGTCATTATTATGTAATCTGGTATTCAGCTGTTAGAGAGCTAAAATACCCAGAAATGAGGACATATCTGTGTTGAATTTATTGTTAGTGGCTTTGGTTATTTAGAATTCTTCCCCACAATACTTAATAGGATGCATTTGGTTTTCAAAGCTTTCACTGACTTGGATTCAAGATTCTGAGACTTTCACGTGCCTTGCTTCAGTTGTTTCCGCAAACAAATCGCGTGCCTTTTGTATGCTTCCACATTTTATATACATGTCCATCAGGGTAGTCACCACCACTATATTTGAAAAAAACCCATCTTCAATTACTTTTTGGTGAATTTCCCTACCCTGTTCTATGACTGTACCTCTGGTTTTAATGTATAAAAATGACCCAAATTTCAAAGGAAGTATATGATAAATTCCACCTAACACTTCCTAATCCCTGGACAGTGTCTTCTTACACTTTGAAACAAACAATTCCAAAGGGAATTAGCCTCTAGGGCTCTGCAACACCCAAACCCACAATTCTTGGCTCTAAACCCTTCTTAACTAGGGCATTCTCAATCACCCGATTCTACACCCTTCAAATCCAAATTAGTGGATGATTCACCATCTCACAAACATTATACAATGTTCCACATTATAACAATCCACCCTTGCTTGGATAGATCACTCACTGCTATACATTAGCATTCAACTCAAGGTAATTTCCCACAGTTTATCCTGTGATCACACTGTTTTCCACAAAACTTTGCCTATGCAATGTCAGTACTTCATAATACAAGTTAGTTATTGTCATCCCATGAATATTAGGCCTTCTATGTTACAGCAAAATCAAAGTAAGCTCATTCAAAACGGTTTAGAATGGATGAAAGAAATCCTTCTAACTCATGTATGTGTTAGTTCAAACAAATGAGGATAGTCACTCTAAAGACAACATGATAATGTACACTCACAGTAAGTGTACATTATCATGTTGTCTTTAGAGTGACTATGCTCATTTGTTGAAGAAGAAAAGTATTAATGTGGCTGAATAGCAATACATTCAAGTGGCAATTACACAAGGGACAGTCACTGTGAGATGTCCTCATTTGTGACTATCCTTACAGTGAGTGTACATTATCATGTTGTCTTTAGAGTGACTATCCTCATTCTGTAAGTGTACATTATCATGTTGTCTTTACAGTGACTGTCCTCCTTCAAGTGGCAATTACACAAGGGACAGTCACTGTAAAGACAACATGATAATGTAGAGGAACGTTGTCATTTGTGTTTTCAACAGCGCCGAGAGAGATTCCCTCCGCGAAATCAAGCGGGTTATCATTTGTGCTTTGAACAAAGCGGGTTGTCATTTGTGTTTTGAACAGCACCGAGAGAGATTCCCTCGTGAAATCAAGCGGGTTGTCATTTGTGTTTTCAACAGCACCGAGAGAGATTCCCTCCGCAAAATCACAGCTACAATTTCTGAGTACGTTGGGTTTATTTTTCTTTTGTCATTATTATTTAATCTGGTATTGAGCTGTTAGAGAGCTAAAATACCCAGAAATGAGGACATATCTGTGTTAAATTTATTGTTAGCAGCTTTGGTTATTTAGAATGCTTCCCCACAATACTTAATAGGATGCATTTGGTTTTCAAAGCTTTCACTGACTTGGATTCAAGATTCTGAGACTTTCACGTGTCTTGCTTCAGTTGTTTCCGCAAACAAATTGCGTGCCTTTTGTATGCTTCCACATTTTATATACATGTCCATCAGGGTAGTCACCACCACTATATTTGACAAAAACCCATCTTCAATTACTTTTTGGTGAATTTCCCTACCCTGTTCTAAAGATCCCATTTTGGCATATGCTTGAAGAATGCTGGCAAAAGTGGTTGAGTTTGGTTTTATACCTCCCAATTGCATTTGTTTAAAAACCTCCAATGATTTTTAAACAAATGCAATTGGGAGGTATAAAACCAAACTATAACAATCCACCCTTGCTTGGATAGATCACTCACTGCTATACATTAGCATTCAACTCACGGTAATTTCCCACAGTTTATCCTGTGATCACACTGTTTTCCACAAAACTTTGCATATGCAATGTCAGTACTTCATAATACAAGTTAGTTATTGTCATCCCATGAATATTAGGCCTTCTATGTTCATGGGATGATCTTCATTATCTCTAAAACTCTACTGCAATGACAAGTCTAGACAAAAGAATGACTGTTTCAGCAGTGACTGGCGCGACAGCAGTCTCAATATAATAGTAAACTCATTCAATAACAAGAATAATTGAATAATCAAACCAAATGATTTGAGACTTAAAAGATCAAGGAACTTGCAGAAATTAAAGTTTATTGCTCGTTGTTTCCTTCACCAGTCCATACACCCGCGCAACAGCAAATTCAAAGTAAACTCATTCAAAACAGTTTAGAATGGATGAAAGAAATCCTTCTAACTCATGTATGTGTTAGTTCAAACAAACTAAGACTTCCAAGATAAATGGAGTTGCAAAAACTAAGAGTTTTATATTTCTTACTGTTGCAGTCCGTATATATCTCCCTTCTTTGTCGTAACAGAGATATATATAAGATTCTTTATAACTTCTCAAAAACTAATCCAACCAATTTTCATCGGTTGGAGCTTAGTTTGAGCCTAACTAAATCCTAAATACTAACTCCCTCCATTGTTAGCTAACCGTTGGATTTTGAAAATTCAAAAATTCCAACTTATAATTAATTGAATTATTTTAATCCAAAGACCACTAAACTCACTAACTTTGATCTCTTATGATTATTAAACTTTCCAAAAGACTTAAACTTCCGCACTAGCCTATTCTAGATTCTTAGAACATTATTGAACTTTGGACAATCTCAGTCCATTGTAAACAAGCTTTTAGTCCTAATAAGGACATCATTACAAACTCATTGAAGTATTGCATTATTTTAATAACATTAAAGGTGCTAAGATCCTCCAATTGACCTGTTGACCCTGTTTATGTATTCCATCCCTCTGATTTGTCCTGAAAGTCTGTATAATCTCCGTCTCCAAATTGGTTGTGTGAGGTGCTCCGGCACCAGTTCGCCAATGGAATAGAAGTTGTTCTTCCTATATCAATGGAAATCCTAGCTCTACAACTTCTAACATTAATTGAAGTAAAGGAAGATGGTGTGATGAATGTCATATTAGTAAAATTGTTGAATCTACAAGAAGCTTATGAGAATGCTTATAATGCCTTGACACATCACCAAAGAATAGTATAATGTGGGTTTGACAAGAGGTATGCAATCCCCCTCTTAAGAAAAATGATATGATTTTGAAGTACAATGAAAGAGCAGCCAATCCAAGTCAACATACAAAGTTTGATGCCTTATGGGAGGGTCCTTTTTATATTTCTCACTACAAAGAAAATTATGTTTTTGAGTTGGAAAACATGGAAGGTAATCCTTTTGAGATATTGATAAATAGGATCCATCTTAAACATTTCTATTAATAGTTTATCCTTCCTTCTTGTAAATAGTAGGTTATTTATGCTTTAAGCTCAATAAGTATCATGAGGTACATTTTCTTTGTTGTTAGTCTCTAGTTTTCTTAAGGTTTGAGCCCATGTTTTACCCCGTGCATAGCATTTTTTGTTGTCCAACACATTTTAAAATGATCACCCCCCTATTATTGTATCACTTCTTCCTTGTTCCTCATTCAAGTGGCAATTACACAAGGGACAGTCACTGTGAGATGTCCTCATTTGTGACAAGGACAGTCACACATGAGGACATCTCACAGTGACTGTCCCTTGTGTAATTGCCACTTGAATGTATTGCTATCCAACCACATTTATGGGCCCGTTTGGACCACGACACACAGTAGCATCTACAGAGAAGAATATCCCAGGTGTAACAAGTTCTAAGAATATACCAACAGTTCTAAGAAGTTCCCTAGCACGTAGTAGCATCTACAGAGAAGAATATACAACATGAGGGCAGCCACTGTAAAGACAACATGATAATGTACACTCATTGTATGTGTACATTATCATGTTGTCTTTACAGTGACTGACCTCATTCAAGTGGCAATTACACAAGGGACAGTCACTGTGAGATGTCCTCATTTGTGACAAGGACAGTCACACATGAGGATATCTCACAGTGACTGTCCCTTGTGTAATTGCCACTTGAATGTATTGCTATTCAACCACATTTATGGGCCCGTTTGGACCATGGCACACAGTAGCATCTACAGAGAAGAATATCCCAGGTGTAACAAGTTGTAAGAATATACCAATAGTTCTAAGAAGTTCCCTAGCACATAGTAGCATCTTCTAATTGTCTATACCACTTCACAAGGTATTGTTTGCACACATTGTTTTTGGTTCTTTTGATGACCCTTGTTTTGAAATTGCTATTAGGCCTTGTAGCTTATATGTTTTGATTGCTGGAGAGCTTCTAAAGCTAAGCAAGAAGACCATTGCACGAGTTATAGCCGCGCGCTCAGGTTTGAAAATTGTATATTTTTTAATCTAATGTATATTTTAACTAGACTTTTAGCTTATTTTTGCTGTATATTTTAATCTAAAGGGAATCATGGATGTGAACTTGAAAGAATTTTGTACTTAGTTCTTATGGAGAGAATAGTAGTAGTTTACGGTCTAATATCAAATAGAGTTTTCCAATTACAGAAAGTTAATGAATTCTAATAGCTTGTATGTTTTGATTGCTGGAGAGCTTCTAGAGCTAAGCAAGAAGACCATTGCACAAGTTATAGCCATGCGCTCAGGTTTGAAAATTGTATATATTTTAATCTAATGTATATTTTAATCCTTTTGCCATGTCATGTAATATGTCTTGCCTTGTAGCTTATATGTTTTGAAATTGCTGTTAGGCCTTGTAGCTTATATGTTTTGATTGCTAGAGAGCTTCTAGAGCTAAGCAAGAAGACCATTGCACTAGTCGTAGCCGCGCGCTCAGGCATGAAAATTGTATATTTTTTAATCTAATGTATATTTTAACTAGACTTTTAAAATATTAAAGGATTTAACTAGGTCTAAGAATATTTGTGTACTTTTGACAATTTTGCTTAGTCACTGAAAGTTGTAGACCGAAGTTTTCATAGCCCAATTTTTGCTTCCTGCAAAGAACGATCATGTTAGATAATATAAGTGAAGAACAAAATAGGGAGACAATTGCTAGATTGTGGTCTAACTTGAAAAGAAAAGGTGATGGAAAATGTTATTGTCCCTGCAAAATTTGTAAGGGCTTAAACCGTAGAAGACTGCTAATCAAAACAGTTAAGAGACATTGTAGGGAGAATGGTCACATTGAAGGGGGGCATGACTATCATCCACTGGTAAGTTGTTCATTATATCATTTTAACAATTTATATACATATGAAATCACTTGATGATGAGTTGAAGATCATGGTTTATTTATGTTAATCAATTTTATATAGGTTGATCTCCCCAGGGAAGTACATGATATGGAGGAACATGGGGGTGCGAATAACCAAGGTGAAGATAATGATCCCATGGAAGATGACGATCATGCGCCAAAAAACACAATTGAAGATGATGGTATAAATACATTGATCCATGACACATTTAGTCCAAGTAGATCTGATCATGATGATGATGATAGCCTCGATGTACCTCTACTTGAGAAGGCATACGAGCCCCTATACAAAGACTCCCAAACAACTCTTCTCTCTGCTGTATTGTTGTTGTTGAACTTGAAGGTTATGAATGGTTTATCCAACATAACAATGCCACGTATGTTAAGGTATGTCATATATGTCTTTATAGTTAACAAAGGGTGAATAATGTACCACTAATATTGTTTATATTAACAACTTATATTTTTTGCTGTAGATTGATAGGCGAGTTTTTGTTACCACCATCAAATATTCTACCTCGCTCATATCGAGAATTATCTGCTATTATGAAAGATATTGGAATGGAGTATCAAGCAATACATGCTTGTCCCAATGATCATATTATATATTATAAAGAACATGAATTTGCAACACAATGCCCTGTATGTCATACGAGTAGATATCGAACAGATCGAATAACAAAAAAGGTGCCTCACAAGGTTCTTCGTTACATCCCCATTATTCCACGGATGCGACAATTATTCAGGTGTACTAGCTTGGCACAATTTATGGATTACCATGCACGCAATATAAGTCGAGATGACATTATTCGAATCCCTGCGGATGGTTCGGCATTTATGCACATAGAGGAAAAGTGGCAACACTTCAAAGAAGAACCTCGTAATCTCAGGCTTTCATTGGCAGCGGATGGTGTCAATCCATTTGGAGAGATGAGATCTGTTTGCTCGGTGTGACCTATTTTTGTTATCAACAATAACATTCCTCCGTGGATGTCAATAAAGAGGGAGCACATTATGTTGGCAATGATTGTTCCAGGTATTTTATCATTTGATAGTTATTAATTTACATGTACTTACAAATCTTACAGTAAAATGGTCACAATAATTATGTAATGTTACTGTTCATTCAAGTAGGTAAATATCAAGTTAAAGATATGAATGTATATATTGAGCCTCTTATTAACGAGTTGGTGGAGTTATGGAACGGTGTCACTATGTATGACGTGTCTAGACCAATAGGACAAAGACAATTTCAATTCCATGCAATACTTGTATGGACAATACATGATGCCCCAGGGCTAACACATTTTTGTGGTATGTTATAGTGAATTCAAGTTGCGCATGATAATTCTAATTATAAAAATCAACATATTTAATAATCCAATTATATCATTATCTTGTAGGTCTTCAAACAAAGGGAAAATTTGCATGTCCAGTTTGTGGTCTAAAGATGAAATCTCGTCATTCAAAAAGTTTAGGAAAGCAGGTGTTTGATGAGTACAGACACTTCCTCCACAGGAATCATAAGTATCGAAGTATGGAAAAACATCTTTTCAATGGGAAAGAAGAGACTACATCAAAGCCACGAAGAATGAAACCTCGCCTATGGAAGTTGGAATATAATAGAATTAATCGTCGAGGTAATGTCGTTCCACCTAATGGTTTATGTTTGTAATTTATATATTTCTATTGTGATTTTTGTTTACTAATTATGTAATTGATGATTGTGATTTTTGTTTACTAATTATGTGTTTATTTTCATATTGATGAATGTTGCGTGTTAACGAATCTAATGTGTTAATGAATGTTATCATGTGATATTGATTGAATGTTACATTTTATTAATAATTGAAAGAATGAATGAATGTTAGATGTTAACGGGGAATGTAGAGTGATGTTAGGGGGAGGGGGGTGGGGCCAAATGAGCTTCCACCTTCACGTGGTTGGCCCTATTTAGTAGAGAATATTAAACTATATTCTCAAAACAAAGTGAAGCTCAATAAGATACTAAATGAGTCAAAATGGTTATCAAGGTCCTCTATCCATAAGATACTTGTAGTCAAAATGGTTATTAATAAGATACTTGTAGTCAAAATGGTTATCTAGGTCCTCTATCCATTCCATAAGTTCTTCACCATTCAAACTTCCTCCATAACAAGGAATGTGCTCTAGGTTAGTCATGAAGCCTAGCATGGACTCTCTGTCAGATAGAGCCACTATTTCAGAGCCTTTTCTGTGCATTTCCTTCAAGCACTGTACAGTGTACAGATGTGAAAGGGAGGGTAGACCAGTGTGGAAGTTAGAGTATTTATATCTTATGCTTTGAGAGTTTATTTGGTAGATTCAAGACACCTTATATCAAAGTTATTCCTTTTTCTTATCTGTTGTTCTGTCAAACCCTCATTTTTTGGGTTATTGCATTCAAATGGCCTTAACTTGCAAATAAACCATAGGATATCCTCTGTTCTTTGTAAAATGCAAGTTAAGGGGGTTTATTTTCATATTTTAAAAGCTTTGGAACAGGATACTAAGCCAGAGAATTTTGAGAGCAAGCCCTAGGTCAAGAATCTCAATGTTCTTGACTAGGAGTTGATGGATTATGCAAGATCAGAGGGTAGCGGCAAGTAAAGGACCTCAAACCTTGTTGAATCTAGATCTTTAGAGCATGGTGGACATCTTCAAACTCTGATCTTGGTTTCATGCACCCATTTTCAATGCCTTGTTTTGGAACCCACACCCAAAGGCATGCATTAGGTCTGCGGACTCAATAAGGACATTGATATGCTAGAGTGGATTCAGGGTCTGGGAGTTGGAGGATTGTTAGAACATCAAAAAGGGTACTCAAAAAACATATAAGTTCATAAGGTCCTTTGTCAAATTGAAGAGTTATTGCTGCAGAACAGGTTTTGGAGACCTACTAGAGTCACTAGGTCTATTTGTGATTTTGATGTCTTGGGTTGTTTGGAACACAACCAATGCATGATTCTGCATGTTTTAGGGAATCTTAAGAGTTTTCAAATGTTTGATTGGGTTGGCAAATCCTAGGATCAATAAAGTCTATTTTGGTAGAAAATCAGGGAACTTGTCCCTAAAAGGAAATTTGGTCTTGGTTGGGATTGAGTCAATAAGGTGTTAGAAGTATCTTGAAACCTTTGAAGTCCCTCTAGTACAAAGATTTTAAACTGGTCTGATAGAATCAGAGGCTAAATTGCTTAGGTGTAACATTTTGGTGTCTTGAAGTGGGTTGGGGCTTAAGACCAAGTTTCTTGCTGACCACTCTGCATCACATTGTCTTGCATGAAATTAGTCATTCTGTATACACTGGTCTAGTGTTGTCAATAGACCCAAATAGTTCAAAGATACTCGAACCAATCAGATGTTTTATGGGGTGCATTTTTGTGTTATGTAGAAAGGATTCTTCATATAGGTGAAAGTCTCGAACCTTTCCCCACTCCCAAAAAAATATCACTTGTACTGTTATGAGCAGTCATGAGGACTAGACAGATACATTATAATATATGTAATTGCCACTTGAATGTATTGCTATTCAACCACATTTATGGGCCCATTTGGACCACGGCACACAGTAGCATCTACAGAGAAGAATATCCCAGGTGTAACAAGCTCTAAGAATATACCAATAGTTCTAAGAAGTTCCCTAGCACACAGTAGCATCTACAAAGAAGAATATACAACATGAGGGTAGTCACTGTAAAGACAACATGATAATGTACACTCATTGTATGTGTACATTATCATGTTGTCTTTACAGTGACTGTCCTCATTCAAGTGGCAATTACACAAGGGACAGTCACTGTGAGATGTCCTCATTTGTGACAAGGATAGTCACACATGAGGACATCTCACAGTCACTGTCCCTTGTGTAATTTCCACTTGAATGTATTGTTATTCAACCACATTTATGGGCCCGTTTGGACCATGACACATAGTAGCATCTACAGAGAAGAAGTTTGGTATGCAATGGTCTTGAAACCTCCTGAGAAATTCTTGGTATGCATTTGTGTGGTGCAAAAGCTTCGTTGAAAGAGAAAAAGAAGAAAAGAATAGAAATGATTTTTTTTCTTTTTATGTCATATACTGTAACCAGCTACTTATAACTTGCAAAAATTATTATAACCATTTGAAATTGAAACTTAGTTTAATGTGAAACTGAGAACTGCTTTATTAGAGCTTTCTGTGATTTAGATTTAGACATCAAGAACATTGTTTGCCTAATATTGTGATTAATGTTTATTTATTAATATCTCATACTGACAAACAATTGATAATTGTAGGGAAAACGTCATTGGGGGTCTTTGAGGATCCACCAGAAGCCAAGGAGAAAATGTATTCAAATGCTAAAGATGGTGTAACAGTCCTTACAGCTATTGAACCTTGCTGTGTAGATCATCTCCGATTCTCCAAGTTCAACAGTACTGTGGTATTCCTTTGGATACTTCTAATGGTAAATTTCAGACATCAAGTTCTTTTCGTTTGAAACTACTACATTTGTAATCTATAGTTTTAAACTTTTAGTTTATAAATGTTCATCAGCTTTAGTTCGTATGCTGCCATTTCAAGTATGATTAATGAAGTTACCTTTATCACAGGATGAAAGTGAGCAGTCAGCATACTGGTACGGAGCTGGCAGCATTGATACGGTGACTAGGGCATCGTTTAATGGTGGTATTGTGTTTTCCCGTGTTTAGGGCATCGGCCTTTTGAAGCATTGCCTTCATCTTTCTTAAGTCTGAGTTTTAAGTTTGTTTATTTCCATCCTAACTTGCTTTTCCCTCTTCGGTTTTGAAGTACTATGAAGGTAGTCACAAGTTAGGGCTGTTTCATTGCATACCCGAAATAATGAAGACGTTACGGTCCACAAAACATTTGTGCTTGAAAGATGAACAAATAAAATTAAACTTCTAAATAACCAAAGCCGCTAACAATAAATTCAACACAAATATGTCCTCATTTCTGGGTATTTTAGCTATGTAACAGCTGAATACCAGATTACATAATAATGACAAAAGAAAAATAAACCCAACGTACTCATAAATTGTAGCTGTGATTTCGCGGAGGGAATTTCTCTCGGCGCTGTTGAAAATACAAATGACAACTTTTCTCTACATTATCATGTTGTCTTTACAGTGACTGTCCCTTGTGTAATTACCACTTGAAGGAGGACAGTCACTGTAAAGACAACATGATAATGTACACTTACAAAATGAGGACAGTCACTCTAAAGACAACATGATAATGTACACTCACTGTAAGGACAGTCACAAATGAGGACATCTCACAGTGACTGTCCCTTGTGTAATTGCCACTTGAATGTATTGCTGATCAACCACATTAATGCTTTTCTTCTTCAACAAATGAGCATAGTCACTCTAAAGACAACATGATAATGTACACTTACTGTGAGTGTACATTATCATGTTGTCTTTAGAGTGACTATCCTCATTTGTTTGAACTAACACATACATGAGTTAGAAGGATTTCTTTCATCCATTCTAAACCATTTTGAATGAGTTTACTTTGATTTTGCTGTAACATAGAAGGCCTAATATTCATGGGATGACAATAACTAACTTGTATTATGAAGTACTGACATTGCATAGGCAAAGTTTTGTGGAAAACAGTGTGATCACAGGATAAACTGTGGGAAATTACCTTGAGTTGAATGCTAATGTATAGCAGTGAGTGATCTATCCAAGCAAGGGTGGATTGTTATAATGTGGAACATTGTATAATGTTTGTGAGATGGTGAATCATCCACTAATTTGGATTTGAAGGGTGTAGAATCGGGTGATTGAGAATGCCCTAGTTAAGAAGGGTTTAGAGCCAAGAATTGTGGGTTTGGGTGTTGCAGAGCCCTAGAGGCTAATTCCCTTTGGAATTGTTTGTTTCAAAGTGTAAGAAGACACTGTCCAGGGATTAGGAAGTGTTAGGTGGAATTTATCATATACTTCCTTTGAAATTTGGGTCATTTTTATACATTAAAACCAGAGGTACAATCATAGAATAGGGTAGGGAAATTCACCAAAAAGTAATTGAAGATGGGTTTTTGTCAAATATAGTGGTGGTGACTACCCTGATGGACATGTATATAAAATGTGGAAGCATACAAAAGGCACGCGATTTGTTTGCGGAAACAACTGAAGCAAGGCACGTGAAAGTCTCAGAATCTTGAATCCAAGTCAGTGAAAGCTTTGAAAACCAAATGCATCCTATTAAGTATTGTGGGGAAGCATTCTAAATAACCAAAGCCGCTAACAATAAATTCAACATAGATATGTCCTCATTTCTGGGTATTTTAGCTCTCTAACAGCTGAATACCAGATTACATAATAATGACAAAAGAAAAATAAACCCAACATACTCAGAAATTGTAGTTGTGATTTCGCGGAGGGAACCTCTCTCAGCGCTGTTGAAAATACAAATGACAACGTTTCTCTACATTATCATGTTGTCTTTATAGTGACTGTCCCTTGTGTAATTGCCACTTGAAGGAGGACAGTCACTGTAAAGACAACATGATAATGTACACTTACAGAATGAGGATAGTCACTCTAAAGACAACATGATAATGTACACTCACTGTAAGGACAGTCACAAATGAGGACATCTCACAGTGACTATCCCTTGTGTGATTGCCACTTGAATGTATTGCTATTCAGCCACATTAATGCTTTTCTTCTTCAACAAATGAGGATAGTCACTCTAAAGACAACATGATAATGTACACTCACAGTGAGTGTACATTATCATGTTGTCTTTAGAGTGACTATCCTCATTTGTTGAAGAAGAAAAGCATTAATGTGGCTGAATAGCAATACATTCAAGTGGCAATCACACAAGGGACAGTCACTGTGAGATGTCCTCATTTATGACTGTCCTTACAGTGAGTGTACATTATCATGTTGTCTTTAGAGTGACTGTCCTCATTTGTTGAAGGAAAAATGCATTAATGTGGCTGAATAGCAATACATTCAAGTGGCAATCACACAAGGGACAGTCACTGTGAGATGTCCTCATTTGTGACTGTCCTTACAGTGAGTGTACATTATCATGTTGTCTTTAGAGTGACTGTCCTCATTTATTAAAGGAAAAAAGCATTAATGTGGTTGAATAGCAATACATTCAAGTGGCAATCACACAAGGGACAGTCACTGTGAGATGTCCTCATTTGTGACTATCCTTACAGTGAGTGTACATTATCATGTTGTCTCCACTATAACATATATAGCCTGGAGCTTTCATAAAACCATTTTGATAAATAGTCTTGCACATTGCCTGTAAGACACAAACTTTCAGTGCCATAAAAATACACATTGTCCTCAATTAGTAATGTCTCAAATTTTGTACAGAACTTGTTATTTGAGTCTTATTTTCAGAACTGAAGCAAAAATTTCTCCAAAAAAGTCAAGATGATCGATCTAGCATAGATTTCAAAAACTGTAGGTAGTTTAACTAATGTGGATGTAATCATATTTTACCACTCTGAATGAACTAGTTTGCATGAAAATTTATATACAACCATCATTGCATTGTGGCTCTTTGTTAGAGACGTAGAATTTTGAAGTTTAAATTATTTTCACAATTTTATCATAACTTGGAGCATTTTTCATACTTAGCTGTGTCACTAGCTTAATGCATATTAATTATTTTGTCTTGTTTTTCTTGCATGGCAGGGAAGCAACAACAACATATAGGGCTGAAGCTTTAGAATTTCAAAAACAATTGAGGCATTTGTAGAATTGGTGTATTTGCTCAGTGGTCAAGCTTCATCTTTGATTCAAGGAAGATGAGCATGGGAGGCAGCAACATCTTCAACAAATGGATGAAATTGCTAGCAGGAATATGGAGGTATGAAGTAGAGAGATGCTTTGTAATAGAAGGAATCTGTCTTAAGCTAAGTTTGTGTTGGCTAAGAAAATCTCATTTCATAAAAACTTGAATGCCTCTTATGTATACAGTCCTATTTAGTGACACAATATTAGATTCGTAAAAGGTAAGTGTGTTATGAACATTTCTATATGTAACCTTGCAATATTTTCTACTAAGATTTTCACTCTTTAAGGATATTTTGTAAAGTTTATAAGGTCCAAAATTTATAGGCAGGTGTCTCACAACCAAATTATATTACCTTGGATTTTGGACCTATTTTTAGTTGCTTGAGTTGTTGTAGGGTTATAGCACATTATTTTATAGCAATATAAGTAGATGTGTGAAAATTTAATTTCGTTTGTCCTAGCTTGACAACTATTGCACTCAAATCCTGGATTGTGGATGAGTGGAGATGGGCGGATGTCTGGATCGTGGATAACTAGAGATGGGCAAATAGATGTAGATGGGTTGTCATTGACCCATCTAAAGTACCCACAATCATGATAGCCCTGCGATGCCCAATCTACATTAGTATTGAATACTATTTACATTACAAACATTAAATATAATAAATAGTAGTTACATTACAAACATTAAATATATACACATTAGCAACCTTTTTTTTGTTTGGACAACACCAATATTGTCGTCCAAGGTTCTCCATTGACCGTGAAATCTTCAACTGGCACTGCCCACCACCACATCGACAACTTGGCACATTGATCAGAGCCATCAAACCGATTTCAATAATGCACCTATATCAACAATCCCAAAATTAAACAATAGCAATAGCAATAAGACACTCAATATTCAGACACTCTGACAGCGCATGCTTATAATCCACACACATGAAGTAGGCTCACACACATGAACCAGACACTTTACAAACTATTTCTAGAATTAAACTAGAAACTTCTATGCTAAATATGTGTGGAGAAACTATACAAAATAGGAATGGCTTTTGTGTTATATTTGGTTTTGAATTAAATAGGGACTTTGTGGTAGAAGATGAATTTGCCTCACATACCATACATCTTTTCACTTTGTCTCCCATGGCAAACCAAAATGTCAACACCTTGTTATCTATCACTAGTGTATCCATTTCATCTTTTTCCTTGCTCCAAGCATTCAATATTGTATGTATTCCTAAACACCCTTGTTATATAGCTCTTCAAAAGAGATATATAATGGTTTAGTTGAAGCCACAATTTGTGTTCCTTATCTAGTGGGCTATGCAAATGAGAATAATTATGCTCTTTCTTCTGGGTCAGACATTGTAAAACTAGTGATCCTTTCTCCAAAAGTATAGGGTTTGTGAATGCTTCAGAAGTGGATTGGTGGAAAAGTTATCTCATGGAGGAAGGGTGTGTTCCTTTTCAAATGGAGTTTGTAGGAAATGAAGAAAAAGATGAACATGACAAGCCTGATACTTCTAATTTGTAATAAAACAAATCATATTTGAAATGGTATTATAAAATCTTATATTTGTTGTTTTACCCTTTAAAGGCATCTCTGTTGTCCTCCTCATTGTACTAAATTCACTCTTTTTCATATTATTCCCATCCCCTTGTGCTGCATACTGCTCCCCTTGATTTGGGTGTTGTTTTGGACAGTATCCAAAAAATGGCAGTAGGTCTCTTGAGCATATCCTAAACAACAGTGAAGGAAGTGGCCAATAATTAGCACTTTCATTATATAGTGCGGTGACCCAAAAGCAGAGCAGGTGGGACCTCATTCAAAGAGGATTGAGTTCCATCACTCTCTTTTTTTATGGTCAAGATTCTGTAAAAAGATCAGTTTATGGGCCTCAAAACAGAGAGTTTTCATTAGTTAGCACAGTGCTCAAATGCTTTTTCAAAAGTAAGAGAGAGTGCACAATTCCTAGAGACCAAATTGATGCTTGACAGGCAAACACCCAATTCATGATTGAGAAACACATATGTACGTGTCAAGATATATATATATATATATATATATATATATATATATATATATATATATATATATATATATATATATATATATATATATATATATATATATATATATATATATATATATATATATGCAACATGTATTTCAACGAGGACAAAGGTAATTTTGCTCTGATTCATTAGCACAAGCAGTTCTAGTAAAAGCATGTTCAATACTGATACTAGTTATAGTTCCCTATCTTCACCCAAAGGCAATGTAAAATGCATCAAGTCATGAAGCCTAGCATGGACTCTCTATCAGATAGAGCCATTGTCTTGCATGAAATTAGTCATTCTGTAGACACTGGTCTAGTGTTGTCAATAGACCCAAATAGTTCAAAGATACTCGAACCAATCAGATGTTTTATGGGGTGCATTTTTGTATTAGGTAGAAAGGATTCTTCATACAGCTGAAAGTCTCGAACCTTTCCCCACCCCCAAAAAAATATCACTTGTACTGTCATGAGCAGTCATGAGGACTAGATAGATACATTATAATATTTGTAATTTCCACTTGAATGTATTGCTATTCAACCACATTTATGGGCCTGTTTGGACCATGGCACACAGTAGCATCTACAAAGAAGAATATCCCAGGTGTAACAAGTTCTAAGAATATACCAACAATTCTAAGAATTTCCCTAGCACACAGTAGTATCTACAGAGAAGAATATACAACATGAGGGCAGTCACTGTAAAGACAACATGATAATGTACACTCATTGTATGTGTACATTATCATGTTGTCTTTACAGTGACTGTCCTCATTCAAGTGGAAATTACACAAGGGACAGTCACTGTGAGATGTCCTCATTTGTGTCATGGATAAATCTGCAAATCAGATACATAAAGAGTACATAAAATGAACAGTTGTAGAGTAATTTTACTGTTTACATGATTATCCTAGCATGATCTTGGCTCTAATACCAATAATAATGCAAAGGAAGGAGTGCTTCAACCTAACATACAAGATCCTAATCAATTTTCAACCGTGGAAACTCTGGTTATGAATTTATTACTCTCGCTGGAAATCCTAGTTAGGGTCAGGACAGTCAACATGAAAAATACCATAACTTAATCAAAATCCAATGAAATTTCATGAAACCAACTGTCTTTGAAAGGTAAAAGACAATATCAACATTATCAATCATGTGCAGGTTCATACCAGACTGTACAGAGCCATACCATGCCTATTTTCAAATTGTAACTTTTAGAAAAAACAAACTTTCAGGGCAGCCAATGGTATTTTTATCATATCTTGCTCAAAACTTAACAAAATTACATGAAACCAATTGCATTTGAAATCTAAAAGACAACATCAACTTTTCCAAGCACAACCCTTCAACACAACTCTCAACACTTGAAAATGGATTAGTAGTTCAACTTAAACCAATGACATTCCATTCATTCTATCAAATATCTTCATACTGCATTACATAGTCTTAATGGAGAGAAACGTTAGTTAGTTTTGATTTTAAACATTAGTTTTGATTTTAAATAGAAGACCTAATAAACATCGATCAACTAAAGTCCAAACTTCAATTTCATATATTGGATTCTCTCCCCTTCATCCATTGTCAAGAACAATGCGGCTGATTGTGGATCATGCATTAACTTTTCGTATGCTTCAATTATAGTAGAGTCGCAAAGGCCAGGGATTGCTTTAAGTGCTTTATGCAACTCCGCTGCCTCATTTCTCAAACTAGATGATTTATCCACTTTTAGAGGCTGTGCAAGGCCTGATGTAATGCCTGCAGACAGATCTTTGATCACTTCACAAATCGAATCCAACGAACCTGCCAATGTTCCCCTCCTCCTCTTTTGCCTCCTTGACGATGTTGAAGGGTTATCTTTGCTGCTTGCAGTAGATTGGTTCGATGTAGGTGTATCAATAGATTCGTGCATCTCTTGTGCGCTTACGCATTTTTCGACTACCTTCTTTTATACACTCCCCTATGGCCGCGACAAGGGTGGCAAGAACAACTACAATAACAGGCAGGAGTCTTCTCCTCCTCATAATCTCTCCTTCAATTTCAATATCATCATCATCATCATCAATATCATCAATGAGATCCATTGAATTACCTAAAAATACCAACAAAACAATCACGAAACAACATAAGAAAACACCCAACTATAATGCATAATCAGAGAATAGAGTTGCAAGTTCAGTATACAACATATGTTGACAAGAAAGTACCTTGTGTAATTTCACAAAATGAGAAGTTCTCACAGTGACTGTCCCTTGTGTAATTGCCACTTGAATGAGGACAGTCACTGTAAAGACAACATGATAATGTACAGTTGCAGTGAGTGTACATTATCATGTTGTCTTTAGAGTGACTGTCCTCATTTGTTGAAGAAGAAAAGGATTAATGTGGTTGAATACCAATACATTGAAGTGGCAATTACACAAGGGACAGTCACTGTGAGATGTCCTCATTTGTGACTGTCCTTACAGTGAGTGTACATTATCATGTTGTCTTTAGAGTGACTATCCTCATTTGTTGAAGAAGAAAAGCATTAATGTGGTTGAATAGCAATACATTCAAGTGGCAATTACACAAGGGGCAGTCACTGTGAGATGTCCTCATGTGTGACTATCCTTGTCACAAATGAGGACATCTCACAGTGATTGTCCCTTGTGTAATTACCACTTGAATGAGGACAGTCACTGTAAAGACAACATGATAATGTACAGTTGCAATGAGTGTACATTATCATGTTGTCTTTAGAGTGACTGTCCTCATTTGTTGAAGAAGAAAAGCATTAATGTGGTTGAATAGCAATACATTCAAGTGGCAATTACAAAAGGGGCAGTCACTGTGAGATGTCCTCATGTGTGACTGTCCTTGTCACAAATGAGGACATCTCACAATGACTATCCCTTGTTGGTGCAGGGGCACCTATCAAGTCAACTAGGAACACCTTGGAACAAGATGGAACCAGAAGATCAAAGGCAACCCTAAATGTCAACTGGGATATTTTAAGGCCAATAATGGCATATTGTAATGAACAATGTACTTTGCCAGTCAAGAGTCATAAAAGTCCTAGTAAGTCCTAGCTTTCATTTTAATGTTGTTTCAATGTTTTATTGAATTCTTCATTGTTGAATGATATGTTTATGAACTAGAAAGGTTATTTACTGCATTCTACTCACTGTTGCATCAATTTTAATTCTGTTTTGAAGAAGTACTTACGCCTGCTAACATATAAACTGGCAGTTTCTACTAATTTTCTGTAACAGTCAAAGGTTTTATTTAAATAAATGAACCTCCCATGAATCCCAAGGGCCCAGACTTCATGGGAGGCTTGTTATTGACATGTAAAATAGAAATCTAACTTATTCTATGTAGCACTAGTGCGAGAAGGCTGATGATTTGCAGGAAATAGTGAAGTGTTCCTTGATGAAATGATGGGAATGGTGTAATAGCAGCATATTGGGCTGAATAAGAGGGTTGTATTATGAGTTGAGATGTCCTAGGGCATCAAAGAGAAGGTGTGTGAACAATTATTTGGTCTCCAAGGTTAGTGGAGATAGGTGTTTGGTGAAACCCTATGCACTCTGCTAACCACTTCTACAGACCACTCTACATCACTTGTGTAATTGCCACTTGAATGAGGACAGTCACTGTAAAGGCAACATGATAATGTACAGTTGTAGTGAGTGTACATCATCATGTTGTCTTTAGAGTGACTATCCTCATTTGTTGAAGAAGAAAAGCATTAATGTGGTTGAATAGCAATACATTCAAGTGGCAATTACACAAGGGACAGTGACTGTGAGATGTCCTCATGTGTGATTGTCCTTGTCACAAATGAGGACATCTCACAGTGATTGTCCCTTGTGTAATTGCCACTTGAATAAGGACAGTCACTGTAAACACAACATGATAATGTACACTTACAGTGAGTGTACATTATCATGTTGTCTTTAGAGTGATTGTCCTCATTTGTTGAAGGAAAAAAGCATTAATGTGGTTCATTAGCAATGTATTAAATAATTTTTTTTTAAAAATTCTACCCAGGACCGTCGCAATTGCGACGGCCCTCCCAAGAGATGCGACGGCGGCGCCGTATTGGCGATGCCCAGGCCCGTCGCAGTTGCTTCGGAGGACCGTCGCAATTGCGATAGTCCTCCCAAGACATGCGACGGCGGTGTTGTATTGGCGACGCGCAGGCCTGTCGCAATTGCTTCGGAGGACCGTCGCAATTATGACGCCGTGCCATCGCAATGCGACAGAGGCGCTGAATGGGTGAAGCAATGACATTGTGACGGCAGGGCGTCGCAATTGCGACGGAAACCCATAGACGTCGTGATTTGCGACTAAAAAACTGTGACGTCTATCACTGTCTGTATAGCGACACATAGCCGTCGCAAAATGGCCCCAAATTTATTAGTGTTTGAATTTGTGGGGGAAATGTTTTGGATGTAACAAATGAAAAAAAGGAAGAATGTTTTTCATTCTTCAATTCAATATGATTTGTGAAGTGTATGCATCAACAAAAATAATGTTTTTGTACTTTGTGTGATTCATAGAATATTACAGCAGTATCTATGTGTTTATCTTGTTGAGAAGTGATTGCTCTAGGCATTTTTAAAGAGATTTGAGAAGCTCCAGGAAGTTTGTATGCAGCCCTAGATTGTTGCAAGTTTTAGTTTGTAGTGAGTAGTTGTAGCCATTAGATTTATTACTGAGTTTTTAGTTTTCATTTTTAGATTTGTAGTTTTATTTGTAAAAGTTATTTTCAGATTTGAAATAGAAAGCAAGAAATAATTTTGCACACCTTTAACTATGTTTTGTCTCTATTTTTTTTATTCCATTGTGCATTCTTAGTGTTTGGGAAAATCAGAGTTGCAATCTATGTGTGATTATTCTCTTCCATGTTTTGGGGATTTAGTTTCTAAGTTGGTTTCAGAGCATTTCATTATATAGTTTTTAGATTTTAGAGTGATTATAAAATATTTACAAGTAGCATGTGATGCACTTTACTTCATCTCCAAAATTTTTCTCATTCCATCATCGACCCTTTTCTTTTCTACGTAAATTCTCTAATCCGTGTCGTAAAGCCTCTCCATCGATAATGAGAGGATTGTTGTTATGAAACGATGAATCGATTTCTTTATTCAAATGATGTCATCCTATAAAGACCATCACTTCTTGGGTTTCAATCATTATGTAGAAGGTATTTTATTTGAAAAGAATGACCTACATTTACAAATCAATGGTTTAAAATGAATTAAAATGGAGACGAGATGATCTAAATGATCCTTTCCATACATTACCTTGTTAGTAAAAATGACCCCGTAAATGCAATCCATATTGAGCTTGATTGTTACACCTCGTGTATTGTGTACATGGTGTTGGAGATTGTGAGCCTTTGGATGGACATAATTCCTTGGTAACAAAACCACTTCAAATAAGGATGTGAATCAAATCTATCCTAAAGCACAGTAAAAAACATAGTAAAACACATGTGTTATCCATCATCACAGTCTCAATTCTACCCAATGCCAAAAAATACAAATATTCAAATTAACAAGACTACATGTTGGTGTGGACATTATAGTATTCCTTAACCATGTTTTGAACAACACTTTATAAAATTAAAACTCCAATCAGTGTTGAAAAATTCAAAGAGCTAATTCCACAAACATGATTGGAAGGTAACATTTTGAACATTCCTATCGTTACCTATTTGAAGTGTTGAATTCCATTTCTTTTGGACATGAGGATTTTTAATTGTGATGTTCCTTTTAAAAAAAAATATTTAAATGATTTTGGTTAGTTATTTATTTTATTAGTTTAGATTCTATTTTTAATTTATAATTAAGATAAATAATTTATGTTAGAAATCATGTAATAATTTATCTTAATAATAAATCATTTAGTTTTATCTAAAATATGATGATATTACTTTTATTCATTACTATGGATTACAAAAAATATATTTATCATAATTAAAATTTTTTTAAATATTGAATATTACATTTATGATTTATTTAATATTGTAATCATGATCAAACTTTGTTAGGATTAGGTAATACTGAGAGGGGGGGTGAATCAATATTACAGACTTTTCATCTTTTCATCTTTAAGTAATTATAAACAATCCAAAGTAATGAAGAAATGAAAAGAACATATAAGCATAACACATTACTCATAACACCATGATTTGTTCTTGAGGAAATCCTGGCCAAAGGGAAAACCCTAGTGGGGATGGTACCCACAAATATTCACTAAAATATAATGTCCCTGTTAGGAGATCTAGCCTTGTTAAGAGCTGATTGTTACATAGTACATTTCCTTGTCAGAGGAATACAAAACCCTGTTAGGGGTATACAAAACACCTAGTTAAGGGTGGTGAGCACATTGCTCTTACAATAAATACTTGTCTCAAAAGGGAAAAAATACAAGCACTTATCTTGCTTAGATAGTTCCAGTTATAGCTCAGCCTCTTACTGATCTCACATATGATCTCTTCTCTTATATTCGCAAACTTACTCCATCATCATAAACATTACATTCCTCGCTTTCAAAAAACCAATCTATACTTATACAAAATTTGCCTTCCAGTCGGCTTCACAATTACCATACAAAACATAACAATAACTCATGCAAATGATATTTATGGAGTCGGAGATCGTATATTACCAAAGAGTTGGCAATATACTTAATTCACTTGTCTTATCACATTACCATATCCACTATGCTCTCCATAATCTTCGCAACTATTCATACACCCTGTTACACTGTATCTCATAGATCTGGTAAACCAAAACTTATGTGTTCTTAACTGAAGCATGTATACATCCTAAAATATCTCAAGTTAACTTTTCAAGCCATAATACCTCATATATCTTCATCGCTGACCAAAACTGTAGCACTGTACCCTGTTGTCCTAATTTTGGACTTAGTCATTTTCATGACTGTGACTCCAGTGGAAATCTCCACAACATGCGATCACTTCAACAAAGTGTCTCCATAAATGAAAACCATCAAGTGATTCCTAGTGCTCCAAAAAATCACATGCCATCAATCTCTCCCTTTGGCATTGATGGAAACACTTAGAAAAATGACTAAGTGTCACAATACAACTCTTTTTATTTTTTTTTAATTTTTTTTTTACTTATTACTCCTTCACATTTCTTTCTCTTCCTCATTTTTCCTTTCTCTTCCTCTCTTTTTGACATCAATGGAGAAGGTGCATTCAAAATTTGCAAAACTTAAGCACAAATGGTTTAGTGCTTACTCACCAGATTTAAGACATCTTGGAAAGAGTTTTCCAAGGTCTTAACTTCTTCAACCCATGAATTTATCTGTAGTTCACTGACATGGATTAATCCATTCAGTGCATATGACATTGTATCTACTACCTTAAGCTCAGTAAGAGTAGATACAAACATTGAGCCTTCAACTTTTATCATCTCTGAAATATGAGTCTCCAACATTGTGAGCTTAGGAGTCAATAGGCTTCTCAATAAGCCAAATCTATCTACACCTCTCCCTTTCTCCATTTCCAATACTCCTATCTTGTCCAATAGTCTGGATGTTTCCTTATCTATTTCTCCCATAGTTTGTGAAGATGATTCACAACTGTCCATTAGACTATCAAGGTTAGCCCTATCTTTGGCTATGATCTCCTCAATCTTCCTTAAATGTCTGTAGGGATTTATGCAATAGCTGTAAATTTTCTTGCCTTGTGCTACACAACTCTTGGCCTTAAGAGTAGTAGCCTTAAGAATATTTAAGTCCCATGAAATGGACTTACAAACTTCTCTCAACTTCTTCTCCAAGAAGTTCTTTTTAGCCTTTTCTTCGGTTGTCTTTAGCAATGAGTCAAAATGTCTGTCAAAGCTATCCAATACTACACCAAGGTTCTCAGCTTCATCTTTGTCTTTGAAGATAACCAGTGAGGGGAGTATCTTGTTCACTATTTCTACAGCCCTGACCATTACCTTAACTCTTTTTTCTCCTTTTTGAACTGATCTCTCCTTAGCTTTTGCAAAATCCATAAATGATAGTATCATCAACTCATCTTCATCCATGCTATCCACATCAGATCTCACTGGTTTGGCCACACTTTCCAACAATAAAGATGTGTCCAATCTGACCTCAACAACTTTTTCTAATTTTAACTATTCTTCTTGCTTTTCCTCCTGCTTTATTTTCTTCTCTTGTTCTTTTTCTTCTTGTTTCTCTTCTAATTTTCCTTCCTCTAACTACTCCTGATCTTCATGTTGGCAAAATGGTTAGCACTCCCCTCAAGATTCATGACATGGCTTAATCACCTCCTGTGTCTTCTATAAGTCTAGTGGTTGTATCGGGCATTAATAGGTCAATCTTTTGGTGCAACGAAAACTACTACTTGTAACAAGTGGTATCAGAGCTTGGTCATAGGTTTGAATCCCCTCAGGTAACGCTGAGGGGGAGATTGTTGGCAAAATGGTCAGTGCTCCCCTGGGGATTCGTGACATGGCTTAACTACCTCCTGTGTCTTCTATAAGTCTAGTGGTTGTATCCGGCATTAACAAGTCGATCTTTTGGTGCAACGACAACTACTACTTGTAACACTTCAACCTCCATTGCACTGTCCACATTGTCCAAAAATGGATCATTTACATCCTGTGAAGTGTCAAGGCTAACAGGCACACCAATGACAAAGAAATATGGTTTCATGCTAACTTGAGCACTCTCATTTACTACCTTGGAACTTTCTCCTAAACCCAAAGATATAGGCTTAGAGGCCTTGGGAGGTGAAACCTTCTTAGGCATGTCATACATTAGAACTTGGTCTAATGCCTTTTGAGTGTCCTCAATCACTTCATCATACTTCCTATCCATAATCTTGATTAGTCTGGTCTTTGTCCTCAGTAGGGGTTTTAGTTCTTTTATGATTCTTTCTCTTTCTTGAATTGACACAATTGACAACATGTCATCAATTGTTTTATTTCTTATGTTCTCATCCTCTGAATGTGCTAATTGTTTTCTGATTTCCAGTTTCCTGTAAAGGGTTTTGGGAATGCTTGCTTCAATTTCCAAAAAATTCTTCTTAAAGACAAGCAAATGCTCAATAATAATATCTTCAATGATTGCTTGGTCCTCAGAGTTATATCTTTCATAGTATATGTTTACTGTTAAAAGATTTCCATATTTAATAACTCTTTTCTATAGTGATTTCAGGTCTGGTTTCCACAAGGTTTGTGGATTCTTTTGAGTTATTTTCTCTTCCTCTTTCTCAGCTTTCTCTTCTTCCTTTTTCTTCTTCTTAACCTCTGTCTCTTTTTCCTTAGGACTGACCTGCTTACTTTTCCTTGTGAACCTTCTGGGAAAAATTGTAGCCACAACTTCTTGTGTTTCTTCCTCTTGAGAGGCTGACAAATCAATAGTAGGAGCTACTGTCTTTTCTATCTCCAAAGAAGTGGGTGCATTAGTGGCAATACTAGGAGATGCCTCCATCTTGTTTTTGATATCTATTAACTGTGCTTTTGTGATACCCACCATCGAAGTGATGTATTCAACAATCTTGCTGAATTTCCTTTTCCTTGTTACCTTTTCTTGCTCTTCTCTAACTTTACCATACTTCTTCCTATATGTTCCCCATCTTTCTTGGGTAGGGTCCTTTTCTGTTTCTAATACATGCTCTACTTGCATAGTCAAGACTTTAGCACTTACCTCATATCCCATAGGATAGCACCACTTGGTTCTTGGCTCAACTGCCTCAAAGTAGACACAATTAGTTTCAACCATGAAACAGATGGTGTCGTGATATTTATCCACTAAATTCTTAGGAATTCTGTACCTTTCTTTCATCTACCTCTGTAATATCTTGATCATGCCAAACAACTCTCCATCTACCTAGTCCTTCTTCTGTCTTCTATAGTATTCTGAGATTTGAAGTCTAGTGGGTTCATTGACTTTCCATGCTCTAGGATGCATGCCCAAAAAGTTGTGAATAATGTGAATGTACATGTGAATCAGTAATGAACCAAACCTAAATGTCTTAGATTTATCCTTCTTTATGGCTTTCACATTCTCAATAAACTATTGAGCTAGAATTTCAGAAAGATTATACTTCTTGTTCTCCTTTACCATTATGTATGCCATCATGATGACTCTAGTAGATACAGAATTAGGTCTGCTACTATAAAACAATTTGTAGCCTAGCAGCATTGCTACCAACTTGACATCTTGTAAGTAAATATCATTTATAGTCATTTCCCTCTTATCCCACTTTGAATGAGTTAGGGTTTTAGCTAGATTTCTTAGGTTCTTTTCTTGTACAGGTAGAGCTCCTTCATTATATAGGCCTACGATCTCATGTATCAATTATGCACATATTTTTATAGGCTGATCACCAATCCACAAGAATTGGTCATGAAATTTGCTAAGAATGATCTTAAACCATTCAGTTTCTGTGAACTCTATGAGTAGGGTTAAATTCAGGATTGATTGATCTTACAGGTACTTAAACTCTTCTACCATGGTTCCATTTGCTTAAACCATACCATCCAATTCACTATAGATGTTAACCTCACCAATGATTTCATATTTACAGTGAATGTATGCCCTAATGTCTTCTACATGTAACACACCTATGGGGGTTTGAGAAAATTCTCCCTCCAGATCATCCTCATAGGATTTGTATGGGTGCCACTTGAACTTATGCCTAGGTCTGTCTACAACATCATATATTACTAGTGCATCCATAACTTCCATGAAAGATTAGGTCTAAATACCTTAAATTCTTGAATTTGATGCTTTGTTTCATGCGAACATGAAATGCCTTTGCTAGATCACTGCTCTGCCTTCACACTTCTGGTCTCCTTAGTCGTTGATCAACAAATGGTGTGAAAATGAAGTATTTCAAGTCTTTTATTCATCGCAAGTTGAGTGAGTATATTAAACATGGGTAGCTCAACTTCTCATGTTGTCCAGTCGATACAAAACTCGCGAACACAGAAGATGAATCTTCAAGTGTTGTGCTCTCATCCACAAACTCTACAGTGTCTATACACCTCATACCTAAGCTCACATGAGCTTACTCCACATATATATAGGGGCTGGATATTTTTTTATTACTACATCCAATGCCCCCCATAAGGCCATGTGGCCTTCTAGGTCGATGCCTCAAAGAACTTATCATGCGAAGACAAAGCATCATCACCTGCCTCTCCCTGAACCACTACTTTGTTTAAAACTTTCACCTTCCATATCTAATCATCCTCCTTGCTCTTTGATTTCTTGAAATGATTCCCAAATTCATCCATGTACTCATTAAGACTCTTACCACTATCACCAAAATTTTTCCTTATAACCATAGGAGGTGGTCCTCTTGGTTCACTAGATCTTCTTGGTCCTCTTCTGTTGTCTTCTCCATTATATTTGAAAAACTTCACAATGTGACCTAGATTATTACATTTGTAACAAGTAGGTGGTCTCCTTCTATCTTGATTAGTCTGCAATTTACAATACCTTGTTGTATGCCCAAAGTTATTACATTTTTGACATGTGATCTTAGCTGTTGTTTCTTCCCTGATATAGTCTTTCTTATACCTGGATTGATCAAGTTTTATACAATCTTCCTTCTTTTGTCCATATTCATAGCAATTAAAATAGTAACTAGTAAAGGGCTTAGAGTTACCTTTACTTCTGCAATCTCTTTTCATGTGTCCAACTTTTTTGCATCCGAAACATCTACCTCTAAAGGGTTTGAATTGTTCTCTGGGTTCTTCATGAGTAGGTCTCTCTTCTGTCTTTGCTTCATTTGCTTCTTCTTGGGTTTTTGAACTTTCTACTTCATTGAATCCAACTCCGCACATATCTCCTTTAGGCTTTTGTCTTGCTCTTTGTTCATCAATATTGTCACTGCTCATGTGCAATTTTTCAATGTGTAATTTGGCTTGAGTGAGTTCACATTTGATGACCTGATTGTACTTTTCCAATTCTTGATATTTATCTTTGTATTGGTCAAGTTTAGTCTTCATTTGTCCCATCTGTATGTTAGCTTCTTTTAGTGACTCTTCAACTTTGTTTCTTTCATCCTTTTCATGTTGAATCTCTTTAATCATCACAAGATTAATTTATTCTTTTCCTGTTCCAAATTTTTTATTTTATCTGATGTATCACTGTCTGAACTTTCTTTTATCTTCTCCATAAGGTCTTGTCTCTGACTCTTTGTGATCTCAAGCTGTTCTTTTAGTTTCCTCATGAAACCTTCTACTCTTCTTAATTTGAATTTTAGTTCACCATTCTTAGCTTTCATCTTATCCAGATCTTCAAGAACAGCATCAAAGTTCTCTTGAAAATCTTCCTGAATCCATTCTGATCTCCCTTAAGCTATTAGCCTTTCTCTCCAAGGGCCAATAGCTCTGATACCAATTGTTAGGATTAGGTAATACTGAGAGGGGGGTTGAATCAGTTTTATAGAACTTTGATCTTTTCATCTTTAAGTAATTGTAAACAATCCAAAGTAATGCAGAAATGAAAAGAACATATAAGCATACCACATTACTCATAACACCATGATTTTTTCTTGAGGAAACCTCGCCAAAGGGAAAACCCTGGTGGGGATGGTACCCACAAATATGCACTAAAATATAATGTCCCTATTAGGAGATCTAGCCCTGTTAGAAGATGATTGTTACATAGTACATTTCCTTTTCAGAGGAATACAAAACCCTACTAGGGGTATACAAAACACCTGGTTAAGGGTGGTGAGCACACTGCTCTTACAATCAATACTTGTCTCAAAAGGTTCTGAAAAGGGGAACAATACAAGAAGTTATCTTGCTTAGATAGTTCCAATTATAGCTTAGCCTCTTACTGATCTCACATCTAATCTCTTCTCTTATATTCACAAAATTACTCCATCCTCATAAACATTACATTCCTCACTTTCACAAAACCAATCTATACTTATACAAAATCTGCCTTCCAGTCGGCTTCACAATTACCATACAAAACATAACAATAACTCATGCAAATGATATTTATGGAGTTGACGCTATTACATTACCAAAGTGCTAGCAATATACTTTATTCACTTGTCTTAGCACATTACCATATACACTATGCTCTCCTTAATCTTCGCAACTGTTCATATACCCTGTTACATTGTTTTACTATCTTTGCATACCTTCTGAACACTGTATCTCGTAGATCTGGTAACCAAAACTTATGTGATCTTAACTGAAGCATGTATACATCCTAGAATACCTCAAGTTAACTTCACAAGACATAATACCTCATATCTCTTCATCACTAACCAAAACTGTAGCACTGTACCCTGTTGTCCTAATTCTGGACTTAGTCATTTTCATGACTGTGACTCCAGTGGAAATCTCCACAACATGCGATCACTTCAACATAAGTGTTTCCATAAATGACAACCCTCAAGTGATTCCTAGTGCTCCAAAACATCACATGCCAAAAAACTTAAGAAAAAATTATTAACAAAATGAATACATGATTATAAAGCTATTAATGTTTTAGCCAAAATATACAATCATTATTTTTTCTCTTTCAAATTGATCTATTTTTTTATAATTCATCTAGGTGTTGCAATTATAAAAAGTACCTTATTTTGATAAAAACCTTATCAAATTACTTATTTTTACACAAAGTATTGGTAACTAAATTGGTATAAAGATAATACATTTACAATAGATTATAAACTTTGTTAGCATGAATGTTGAATATGTCCTATGGGGGAGTACTCTAGCATTATTGGAGTGGTCACATGTTGCACTCATGATTGTGTTTGTCATTGATGTCAAAATACTATTTATACTGAAGATTGACAAAGTAGCAGACAGAGTTTAAGTTATCGTACACAGTGGATTGCAGATGATGTCATGCTTCATACTGTTCTAATGACATGGTTAAGAGTGCATACAAAAAGTCAAAGAATGGTGATAGTTATAAGAGATCTAGTGAAGATTGTATTCTGATAGAGTTCCTGAGAAGCAGTTTGTGATGATTGGATTATATCTCCGAATAGGGATAGAATCTAGACAAGCGAAGTTATATAGATGTTGAAGACATTTTGAAGATGATCTAGCCAAGTCATCATAGTTAGAGGTTGCACGTGTAAATATTATTGAGTTTGTGAGCCGACAGTGTTGTGTAATTATAAAATTAATATGTAACGTGTATTTTTTTATATTTTATAATTGATAAAGCCTAATTGGCCAACTCAATTATGAAATATTGGGTGTGGTATAAAGGAAGGATTGTTTCCTTGATTGTATGTAAGTTTTGGTAAGAAATATAAGTTGTGAAGTGTGAAATAATACGAGTAAGCGATTTGAGGGATTATTATGCGATGCAAAATTTGTAGATATGGTATTGAGGTCTTGAAGGTATTTGGTGCAGTAGAGGCACAGTCTGAGGAGAGAAGAAATTTTTTTTGAGATCAGTTATATTTGGTATTATTCTATTTGGGATAATACATAGATCGGTTGGATAGTGAGTTTGGTGATCTTTCCCTTGAAGCTATTTGGACAGTGGGTCCTTCTGCCTTCCACAATTCCTAACAGGGTTGGAATCTCCTCAAGGGAGTCAAAGTCTCCTCACATGGAATGGTATGTACTGAATGTATTTTCATAAACTCCTAACATGGTCCATCCTCTCACAAGGAACTTTTATATTAGTACATATTTTGTGGGTACCATCCCCACCATGATTTATTGTCTGATCAAGAGGTTCCCTAGTTAACAATTCTAGTGTCATTGTGTATGGCTATCTTTGTATGGTTGATGTTTATGTTAATCACATGTTTCAAATTTAATAAGGTTAATAAGAGTTGTTTTAATTAGATAACTATTTCACCCCCCCTCTCAGTTATCTTGGTGGTCTTTACTTTTTAACAATTGGTATCAGAGCATCAGGTCCTTGAAGGAGAAGCTTAACATCTTAAGGAGATCCATGATGAGTCATTTCAGAAAAGAAAGTCCTAAGTTTGATGGATTTAACTATGATATGTGGAAAGAGAATATGAAAACACATTTATTATGTTTAGGGCCAAGATATTGGCTGATCACTAAGAATGTGAAAACTATCATTGAAGAAGACAAGATTGAGGATTGTATTGAAAAAGAAAGAGATCTTTTCATGTGTAACATACTTTCTAGAGAAGCACTTTTGTCATCTCTTCCCGAGAATGAGTACAGTTAGGTAAAATATTTAAAAAAATCTCATGAAATTTGGTTAGCTTTGAAATCTACTTCTGAAGGTGATAAGCATGCTAAGAGAATCAGATTGCAAAATTGGATATGTTTATTTCAAGAGGCTAAAATGATGGAAGATGAATCTGTTAGAAGTTATATTTGTAGAATATCAGAGATTTTTGCAGGTATCAAATCTTGTGAAGGAAATAAGGATGAAGATGAAATTATATGGAAGATCTTGAAAACCCCGACTCCAACATTTAAGCAGACAACATAGATGATTAAACAAGTTATACCATGTACTGAGAAGTTTACTAGAGATAATATTCTTGGAAGATTGGAAAAAATAGAGATAAGTCTGAAATAGTATGGAGATTTTCCCAGGATTGAGATTGCTTTTAGCGCACTTAGTGTTTGCCCTATTTTGTTTAGGAGTGCTAGTATCAGTGGAGATTATGCCAGCAGCAACAGATCTAAATTTGAAGAAGACAGAAAGATTGAAGAAGGAATTTCCTTGCTTGTGAAAAGAGAACCAGAAGGTAAGAAAATATTTAAATGTTGGACTTGTCAAGAATATGGTCATTTTTCTTCTAAATGTCCTAAGAGAGTGAGGAAATACAAGGAGAAATTTAAGCCTAGAAGACCTAAAGAATATTACTATACGAATGATGAAGAATTTGAAGCCAGTATGGAAAAATTCTTAAGTGAGAGTGATAATGAAAGTGATGATATAGGATTTGTTGCAATAAAAGAAGAAAATCTTGAAAAATAAGTCAAAGAAGAAAAAGATTTGGTGTCACAAGTTGAAAAGAAAATTGATTGGATAATAGAAAATGGTTGTTCACATCATATGACTGGTGATATGAATAAGTTTATCAAGTTTAACAACTATGATGGATTAATTGTTAGAGTTGGAAACAATGCACCCTATCACATAAAAGGAATAGGATCTATTACTCTTTATGGAAAGACTAACACTGATGATGTTTACTTTGTAGATGGATTAAAACATAATCGTTTAAGTATTGGACAACTAGTTGATAAGGGGTATCAGGTATGGTTTCCAAAAAAGACTTGTATTAGCAAGGATAAGGATGGTAAGATGATTGGTACAGACATAAGAACCAAAAGTAATGTTTTTTAATTGAATCCTACTGAGATGACATGTTTGATTTCTAAAGTCGATGACAGTTGGTTATGGAAAAAAAGGTTTTTTCACATAGACTTTGATAACCTTGTGAAATAAAGCACTACATTTGCAATAAGAGATTTGGGTATGTGCAAGATCATGAGGGGCCAAAAAGTGGCGATGTCAGTTCAAAACTTTGACATTGTAGTTGACGACTTTTTTTAACCCAAATTTGATAAAATGAAAAGGGTATCTTAAGGAGATTATCAGCTTTCTATCGATATAATTGCTGTCAAATTTTGAATTCGGTAAGTAATTATTAGTTATTTTCTAATTGAGCTACCTCTAAAGTGTTGATTTATATACTGATTGAAAAATGACTATAACTTTCAGACGGTATAACATTTTTGAAATCTGAAAAATGTGTCACATTCTATGCTTCACCTACTATAAGGAAAAAAAAAATAAATTTGAATTTTGTAAAGTTTTGAATGAGTTAAGGTGGTCAGACACTCGATTTTTTTTATTTTGAAAATGTTGTAGCAAAAAATTCATAATTAATTATTTTTTTGTAATAAAATTACAAGAAAATATGTGTCACATATGAGCATGAGTCTACTACTTATATATAAAATCTTATAATAAAATATTATCATTTGATTATGATTAAGGTGGTCAGACATACACCTACTTCTTATTTTTTTCCTGAAATTTTTGTACTGCTGCATTGAAATCTATACTTTTCACCAATCATACTAACTTTTTCTCAAAAAAGGCCTAGCAGTTTAGAAACTACATCCAATTTTCTATAGATTCTATTCTTACAACTTTTTTCTATTAGGTTCATAGCTAGTTAAAATTTTCATGTCAAGTTGACTAACTCTGATTTGCTGATTTTTCATTGCCACTTAAGGGCATAGTTTGGCCCCTCATGATCTTGCACATACCCATTTGCCTAATATTGTGAAACCTACTAACATGGTATGCAATAAGTGTGTTATGGAAAAATAGAAGAGAAGTTCTTTTCCTAATAAGAAGTTCACCACAAAAACAAAATTGGAGATTGTTCATATAGATCTAGGTGGTCCTACAAGAACACAAGGATTTTATGGTGAAAGGAATTTCATGATTCTTGTTGATGATATTACTAGGATGATGTGGGTAGCATTTCCTAAAGAAAAGTCAGAAGCATTTGAAAAGTTTAGATTGCTTAAAAATAGAGTCAAGAATGAATCAAGAATGAAGATTAAATATCTAAGATCTGATAGAGGTGGAGAATTTACTTCAAATGAGTTTAACACTTTTTTTGAAGTGAATGGCATTAAGAGACAGATTTCAGCCCCTAAAACACCTGTGAAAAATGACATTGCTGAAAGAAGAAACGGGTCTGTAATTGAGGCAGAAAGAGCTATGTTGTTTGAGAATGATGTGGTGAAGATATTTTGGAGAGAAGTAGAAAATAAAATAGTATATACAATGAATAGAGTGCATATCAGAGCAGATACGAACAATACTCCTTATGAATTATGGTTTGGACATGCACCGTCAGTAAAATACTTTAGAATCTTTGGAAGTAAGTGCTACATTAAAAGAGATGATGACATTGGTAAGTCTAATCCAAGAAGTGATGAAGATATGTTCCTTGGTTATTCATTGAAAAGAAAAACTTATAGATATTTTTATCAGAGGACTAAGACTATTGTTGAGAGCGCAAATGTTAAAGTGGATGAAAAATTTAGAATTTAGGAAAGAGTACTTGATTATGATTCAGATGAAGAAGTTTATCCTAAAACTAATCAAGAGAATGTTGAGTTGTTTTATGAAACTAACAATGATTTGCAGAATGAGATTCAAGATGAGGAACAAAGAGAAGAACCAAGATCTCAACCTAGAAATGAAGCAAGAGTTGAAACAGTAACACCAAACAAGAATTTGATAAAGAATCACCTTGTTGATTAGATTATTGTGAGTAAAGACAAAGGATTTATGACAAGAAATAAGGTACATGAAGAATTGTGTTTGATTTCTCAGATTGAACCTAAGAATACCGATGAAGCCTACAAGGATGATCATTGGATTCTAGAAATGAAGGAAGAATTGGATCAGATCGAGAAGAATAAAACTTGGGAATTGGTCCCCAGAACTAAGGAAAAAAATGTTATTGGAACTAAATGGGTTTTTAGAAACAAGATAAATGAACAAGGTGAAGTTGTTAGAAACAAAGAAAGACTGGTATGTAAAGGATACTCATATCAAGAAGTTATAGATTATGAAGAAACATTTGCACTTGTTTCCAGAATTGAAGCAGTAAGGATGTTCTTGGCTTAAGCAGCTCATAAGAAATTCAAAGTGTATCAGATGGATGTGAAGTTAACATTTCTAAATGGTGAATTAGAAGAAGAAGTCTACATTGAGTAGCCTGACGGTTTTCCTTTGACTCAAGAAGGAGATATGGTCTGAAAGTTGAACAAAGCACTATATGGATTAAAGAAAGCACCTAGAACCTAGTATACAAGATTGGATAAATATTTGGTAAAATTGGGATTTACTAAAGGTACTGTAGATAGTAACTTATATCTAAAAGAAATAGAGAATGGTCTATTGATTGTTTTTTTTGTGGATGATATAATCTTTGGAGGTGAGGATGAAGTAAGTGATAAATTTGTTGATGAAATGAAGAAGGAATTTGAGATGATCATGATTGGTGAAATGAAATTTTTCTTAGGTTTACAGATTGTGCAAAACAATGATGGTATTTTATTATCTCAAACTAAGTATTTGAAAGACTTATTGCAGAGATTTGGCTTGGAAAATTGTAAGCCTATTGGTACACCTATGGTAACTGGTCATAAGTTATCTAGCAAAGATGAGACACCTGTAGTTGAACAAAAAAAGTATAGATCTATGATTGAAGGTTTGTAATATCTAACTCATATAAGACCAGATATAGCTAATGCAGTTGGAATTATTGTGAGATTTCAAGCTGATCCTAAGGAATCACATAATATTGTAGTAAAGAGGATATTCATATATTTGAAAGGTGCAACTAATTTTAGGTTGTGGTATGAAAAATCAAATGACTTTACCCTATGTGCATATATAGATGTAGATTGGGGAGGTAGTATGGATGATAAAAAGAGTACAAGTGGTGGAGCATTTTTTTCTTGGAGGAAGACTGATTTCTTGGCTAAGCAAGAAACAAAATTGTATCTCACAGAGTACAACAAAAGCAGAGTATGTAGTAGCAACAAATAATTGTAATTAAATAATATGGATGAAACAAATGTTGAAGGATATTGGAATTAAGTTTAATGAACTTGTTATCATACATTGTGATAACACAAGTACAATGAGTATGTCTAAGAATCCTATGTTATATTCAAAGACAAAACACATAGAGATAAAGTATCATGTTTTGAGAGAGAAGGTTGTAGAGAAGGAAGTCAGACTTGAGTATATCAGCACAAAGGAGAAGATAGCAGATATTTTTACAAAGCCTTTACTTAAGGATACATTTGAGAATTTGAGAGGTATGCTTGGGGTTATGCCCCGAGCTACTTTTGAGTAGTGATGCAGAAAGTTGCATCAGTATAGTGGTACAAAGCACTATGTTTTATCTGGACTATATGTTGATGCTTCCTCTATGGGGGAGTATCTGTGTTTGAGATGAGTCATGAAGGACTCTTGGTAAGAGGTATTTTTCAAATAGTGTCTTTGGACACTTGAGCTTGTTAAAACTATTGAGCAACAAGATTGAATTTACATAATGATACATTTGTCATTGATGTCAATGGGGGTGAAGAATGCATGGAAAAACATCTCCTAGCAATGTATGAGAGAATGTATAAGATAAGTGAGCATACAGAGTGGGAGAGCAGTGATTGATGAAGAGGATTTGAAAAGACAAGAGCAACAAAGTTGCATTTTGGTATTCATGGAACTTGGATGTTTTTCATCTATGTTGCCATCAATGCCAAAGGGGGAGATTGTTAACATGAATTCTAAATATTTCCTATGGGGGAGTATTATAGCATTACTAGAGCGGTCACATGTTGCACTCATGACTGTGTTTGTCATTGATGTCAACATACTCTTTATAATGAAGATTGACAAAGTTTGAGTTAGCGCACACAGTGGATTGCAGATGGCATCATGCATAGTTGAGGACATTTTTTTCATAGTGTCCTGATGACATGGTCAAGAGTGTGTATGGAAAGTCAAAGAATGGTGACAATTATAAGAGATCTAGTGAATATTGTATTCTAATAGAGTTCCTGAGAAACAATTTGTGATGATTGGATTATATCTCCTAATATGGATAGAATTTGGACAAGCAAAGTTATACAAAGGTTGAAGACATTTTGAAGGTGATCTGGATAAGTCAGCATAGTTAGAGGTTGCATGTGTAAAGATTTATTGAGTTTGTGAGCCGACAGTGTTGTGTAATTATGAAATTAATATGTAACGTGTATTGTTTTATATTTTATAATTGATAAAGCCTAGTTGGCCAACTCAATTATGAAATATTGGGTGTGGTATAAAGGAAGGATTGTTTCCTTGATTGTATGTAAGTTTTGGTAAGAAATATAAGTTGTGAAGTGTGAAATACTATGAGTAAGTGATCTGAGGGATTATTATGTGATGCAAAATTTGTAGATCTGGTATTGAGATCTAGAAGGTATTTGGTGCAGTAGAGGCATTGTCTGAGGAGAGAAGAAAACGTTGTTGTGATCAGTTATATTTGGTATTATTCTGTTTGGGATAATACAGAGATCAATTGGACAATGAGTTCGGTGATCTTTCCCTTGAAGCTATTTGGACAGTGGGTCCTTCTGCCTTCCACAACTCCTAACAGGGTTGGAATCTCCTCATAGGGATTCAAAGTCTCCTCATAGGGACAAGACTGATATGTACTGAACGTATTTTCATAGACTCCTAACATGGTCCATCCTCTCACAAGGAACTTTTATATTAGTACATCTTTTGTGGGTACCATCCCTGCCGGGGTTTACTCTTTGATCAAGAGGTTCCCTAGTTAACAATTATGGTGTCATTGTGTATGGTTATCTTTTTTATGGTTGATGTTTATGTTAATCACATGTTTCAAATTTATTAATAAGAGTTGTTTTAATCAGATAACTGATTCATCCCCCCTCTTAGTTATCTTGGTGGACTTTACAATCTAACAAAATTATCCTTAAGTTTCTTTCAGTCACAAATATTAGTAGTTTAATTGCTAAAAGAATGCCTAAAAAATATGTAATTGATCTTAAGATAACTTGTTAAGTTTTACTTGTGTCACATATATATCACAAAATTAAGTTGTACTTGTATTACATATATATGAAAAAAATAGTTATACTACAAGTGTCATATATGTATCACATTAAAATAATGAACGAGAATTATGATTCTACCTAGAATAATTTGAAACATTGGCCTAACAGATCTGAATTGGTGTGTTATGGAAAACCCCTCCTCTCCAATCCTCTTCTTCATTTTTTAATTAAGACCCTCCTCTGTGGTCCTCTTCTTCAATTTTCAATTACATGTTTGAATATTTTTTTTTAAAAATTTCATTTAATGTTCTTTGTATCAACCCATCACATTGAAGATTGGAAAAATAAATTTGTTATTAACCTCTCCAACTTTAATATTGAGCTACTTTCCTAGTTCAAGAGCTATGTTATTACCCTTTTATCCATCTTCAAAGTGGAATTTTTTTAATTGAAATTATAATTTTGAGACACTTCCCGAGTGCAGTGGGTATCTTGACTTTGAATTGGGAAAATATTCTGGATGATAGGGATATTATTCCCACCTGACTACTAATCGTCTCCTTATTGCCTCAATGACCCATGAGATGTTAAAAATGCTACCCATCATACATTTCCAGCCATTCTGAATCCATTAAAGAGAATAGACCATCAAAACCCGTACAACTTATATACGTAGAATGCTGGGGGTAAAGAAAAATGGACAAACAAATTCCCTACTTTCTGACCTCATCAAAATTGAAAAAGAAACCATTAATGTGTGGTCTGTATCATTGTGCTAGAATGAACATTGCAAATAGTAGCAAGTGCAGTCAAGAATCTAAGTCTGCGCTGACAAGAAAAATTTCCTCAAGTGTCTAAACATGGTTACTTGAGGGATCATATCGATTGAAGTAGAAAGAGAAGAGAGTAGTTGTCTTTTATTTTTATTATGAAATTTTATCTTAGCATATTCTATGAGAAGAATGTTGGTTTTTTTTTATATTAATTTGGTTCTTTTAAATATTTTTCTCTGAAAAATATTATATATAAGTTATAATAAAGTTTAAACAAAAAGATTTTATTTATATAAAAGGAATAAAAACATATATTCTCTATATTAAAAATTTGAATTTATATATCATTTGTAAATTGTATAAAGTTGTGTTTTATTCAATTTATTTGGTTTTAAAATTAATTTTTATTTAAAATTTGTTAGGAAAATTTAATTAAATTGTATTTTTATTCAAATGATCAACATACCTTGGTCATTTGATATCTTAGATGAGGCCACTTAATGTCCTCTCTATTATAAATTAAAATTGTGAGCTCTAAACTTTAAATTTAGTAACTACAAATATACAATAAAATAAATATTTTATGTAATTTATTAGCATAATCAATTAAGAATCAAATAGTCACTTTAAAGACAACTTAGATTATGAACAAAAGGTAAATTTATGTCTCTCATCTCTATCTATCACTCTCTCCCATCTCTTTATAAATATCTCTCTCTCTCTCTCTCTCTCTCTCTCTCTCTCTCTCTCTCTCTCTCTCTCTCTCTCTCTCTCTCTCTCTCTCTCTCTCTCTCTCTCTCTATATATATATATATATATATATATATATATATATATATCTCCCTCTTTCTATACCAATATCTCACTCTCTATCTCTATTTCAAACATAACATGAGTATGTTGGTAATGGTTATTGATTAAATCTCTCTCCCTCCTCATGTATATCAATATTGACCTCTCTCTCTCTCTCTCTCTCTCTCTCTCTCTCTCTCTCTCTCTCTCTCTCTCTCTCTCTCTCTCTCAGAATTTCTCCCTCCCTCCATCTCGCCCTCTCCCCATCTCTTCCTCCCTTGATTATCCCCCATCCCCTTATCTATATCTCTCCCCCGCTTCCTCCCTATGCTCTCTCTCTCTCTCTCTCTCTCTCTCTCTCTCTCTCTCTCTCTCTCTTTGAATTTCTCCCTCCCTCCATCTCCCCCTCTCTTCCTCCCTTGATTATCCCCCATCCCCTTATCTATATCTCTCCCCTGCTCTCTCTCTCTCTCTCTCTCTCTCTCCAAATGAGCATCATAATCATGATTAAGAAGTTTTGTTTTAGTCATTTTTGGAAACCTCTTGTGTAAAAACAACAACATTTTCTAAATGACCTACTAGTTGATGTGATATATCATAAAAAAATGCACAATATAGACCAAAAGTTTTCCTATTACACCTTACACACATCTTTGACGTACCCATTGCACACCAAGGTGCAATTTCTAGTTTGTAATTTGGTTTTTGTATGATTTTGAAATATGTGATATTTGATATATTTGACCACTCATTTGTTTGTAAATCATATCTTTAATAGTTGATGCAGAAGAAATATGTTTGACTTTTGTTCTTAGACCATATTCCTTGGTCTTCCATAGGATTGATCGATGTTTAGCAAATATAATTTGATTGTAGCATATTAGTCTTCAAAATACTTGGAAGGTTTATCCTTTTCACTAAGTGATATTAGGAGTTTTCCTTCCTTATATTTTCTAAATAAATGGTGGAACCCTATATTAATAAGTTTTAGTATTTAATTAAAACTTATTAAATCATATATCTTACAGGTCCTAAATTGGGAACATTATAGGATGTGAAGAAAATATACATTATAATTCAAACCCAAAAATATTCTTAGGAAAAAATCCGTGAATATGAAATGGGACCTCAAACATGAAAAATTTGACGGGTTGCAAAGAAAAGGCCAAGAAGGACTGAGACACAACATAAAACAAAATCATATTATAAGGGCCCATTGAAGAAAATTTTAGAATATTTATTAGTTATGTACAAAATGAGAAATGAGGGGAATATTGAGGACATAAATCATGATAATGTAGTAGGCAAACTAATAATGTGATCCTGTCCTCATATTGGAGATATATGTTGTAGTAATCTGTAAGCTTTGAGGAAAATGGTTATGAATGCTATAACCATTTGGACCATATATAGGCTTCAAAATTCTTATCTTTGATACACATTTATGTTTATGTTGTAAGCATTAGTTAAAAAATCATGTAGAGGAAATCTACTCATGTCAATACCTACAAGGGCAAATAAATCAAAAACATTGATGTACAAAACATAGTAGATCTTTTATTGTACTTGTTGCATGGAAAATTTGAATGTTTAATATGTGTAATTGAAGAACGTAGTCAAAGTATTGGCCATCCATTTAAGACTTTATATTAAAATTATTGACTAGAAGATCTCAACAATAACGATATAATAAAATATTAAATATTCGATCAATCTTATTTTAGTTAACTTTCCCAAGACATAACCTTTAAATTTCAATTGTACCTAAATACAAAAGACTTCCAACACTAAACAAAATACTATATTTTAGAAAAATTAAAAAAACATCCTTTCTACTCAAACTAAACTCAACAACTAATGATAAAATAAAATATCTTGATATGTGAGAAAAACACGTTCAAGAGAATGCATTTGGAATGTTTAATATCATCTTTTTTATTTTCTAAGATTTACCACGATTTACCATGAGGGAAACCGCTTGGTTTTACCGCACAACCTCCACTTCGCAACATGTTTATTTATTGATCGGCCTCTTCAATTTGTGCCAAAATTGCTGAACCCGCAACTTCTCTCGAAGAATACGTAAGCAAATTGAACTGACAAATAACTGAAGCTCGGTCTCGCTGGTTATTAGCAATCGGATGGATCAGAGAAGTTACTCCAAAGGCAAAGCACAGCAGATTGTTAGTATAAAAATCTCGTCTCGCCTATAACCTCTGAATTTCGTTTGTTACAATTTTCAATGCCAATAAAATTTGAGAGCAAAATCTCTTTAATGGCAGACTTGTTTGATACAAGACCTCCAAAAACGATTGCAGGGCTCACCAGTTCATCCACAGCAACTAGTATGAAATATATTTTTCTCATTTTGTTTAGATCTCTTTTTGGTTGGGCAATTTGTCTGAATTGTAACCAGGTTCTGCTTAATTTCATCCTTTTTTGTAGGCAATCGCACCGCTGAATTTGCCATTTGAGCTTTCCTTTATAGGGAGGATGCAGTTTCGGATGGCTGTTCTTCCAATTCTACTCAAAGCAGTACGCTTCTTACCTCATTTTTAACTTTGTCCTTTATTTTAGTCAGAAAAGGCCGAAATTTAACTCGTTAAAAGCTCATTTAACGAAGTTCCTTGCAGATAAGCTTATATATTTGAGAACTTCTAATCTAGCGAGAATAACAGCAAAACTAAGAAAAACAGTCAAATAACTAAGAAATTTGTCTGCATTTGATAAGCTTCTTACTTCATCCTAATATTCAAGCTGAAGTTAAGATAATAATGAATAAAAGGAAAGCACTTAAATAAAAGAAAAATTAGCAATTATATTCATGGAATAGCTGCGTGAAGGTTAATCTACCTACACAGAAAGATAATTTTATCCAAATTTAATGCACTATTTAGCTCGTTTTAATCTAGTTCTGAGTTTTCCTGAGATCTTAAATTTCGGTAGTAAAGAGAGGTTTATTTAACATAGTAAGCTTCTTAGCTTATTCGAATAGCTTTCATAGTTTTTCTTTTAATGCTTGTCTTTGTTATTTGAGAAGTTTCAATTTGTTTAAACGAAAAGGAAAAACAACAAATTAACAGCGACATTTACTTATATTTATTCGGCTTCTTAGCTCATTTTGGTCAGACAGTTTTCCTTGCAAAGATTAGCTTAGTCATTTGAAATAATTATTAAATTTAGTGAAAATAACCGAGTCAAAGGAAAACAACAGCATAATGGAGAAATTTTTAATTAAAATTAGTGGTCTCCGCTCATGTCAACCTCGGTTCAAACTTATCTTTGAATTGTAGGCGTAATTGTTTTGGATAACAGTGAAACAAGGGGAACATATACCTGAATTATTGAACTTCGGATCTCATTTCGAGCTCATTACACATTTTACTTCAAAGTGGTTGAATCATTTTAGATATTTAAATCCTTTTAAAGTAGAAGTGAAATAAAGAAAACTGTAAAATGGTAGGGACATTCACTTGAATATAGGGTGTTAGCGCATTTGGGCTTCAGTTCACGGTTTTCCTTTATGGCTTGATATAAATATTTCAGATATATAAGTATACGTAAGATATTATTTAAATAAGAGAAAAATTAGTGAATTTCGGTTAAATATATTACGCTTCTTGGTTTCTTTTAGTCCCACTTTACTGTTTTCGTTTACATTTAGATATCTTAAAAAATGAGGCATAATTACTCAAGGCAAACCCTGTATTAGTGTACCTGGTTTATGGCCTCAGAAATAACACTTTGTTGGATGTGACCTCTGAACTCTAAAATATCATATAATATCCAAAATTTCCAGTAAATTTAAATCACTTCTTGCATATATGGAAGTTCAGTAGGTGAAAATTTGGTTGCTTGAATGGATTTGCTTTTACCTTTGTTATTTTGGAGCCATCCTGTTTATAACAGGCAGACAGTAAATTAAAACAGATCTCCTTAGCAGAAAATAGAATGAACTGCACACCAGGAAGTCTTTATATATTTCTTTGGACGTTCAGAAACCTTTCTAAACTGTGGAATTTGGTTAGGTTTAAATTTTAATTGATTTTATCTTCCACGCACCAGAGCATTGGGATGCTCTGTAAATTTTTTAGAGTTCAATTGATATTTTAATATACTTCAGTTTAAAAACATTATGATGATGTTTTGCTAGACTTTATAGTGAATGAGTTGTCTTTGTTAAATTATTATTTATAATTACTTGTGAAGGTTCATTATAATTTCAATTTTAAAAAAATTCTAATTTTCAATTATTTTAACTTTTCAGGCAGTGAAGCAGAAGAACATAATTGAAGAGCAGCAGCTTAGTTTTCAGAGACAGATGGAATCACAGAGAGATTTGCAGCTAATGTTGGAGGTGAGTAAACTTTTCTACGAGGGCTGCTTGTAACTAAGATTTATTAAAGGTAAAATCTCTATATTGGGCTATATTGAGTGATTATTTTCAGCGAGCCTAACTTCCCCTGCATTGGGATGAACTGGGCTAGACCAGTGACCAAGGGACGAAAGCTCGATTTCCACGGTTCTACTATGGATCACCTTGTCAAGATTCAAGTCCATTTGTCTATGACGTGGTTAACTTAGGGACTAAATAGTCATTCGCTAGGGGAAATGCCTTTACTTATTCCTCTGTTTACAGGAGAAAATTGAACATTAGTCCGTTCAAATAATATGTGGATACCCTTTTCAGGAATCAGCAGACATGTACGCAGGCTTGGAATTCGAGTATGACAATAAGAAAGTAGAACATGAAAGTCTGAAGTACCGGATTCGCAAGCTTATATTCAGTTGTGCTTCCATTCTAGGGTCCGTGAGGTAAGGGCCCATTTTGCTTATTGAGACCCTGCATTTATTTGGTGTTCCTTAGAAAATTTGAAGTCACGTAATTTGAAACTGTTCAGTAGTAACTTAGAACCAAAGCGTACTTGCGTATGATCGCAGCTTTTATTTTTCCATTATCTACTTAATGTTGGAGCGTGTTGTTAAATCATGGACAAATGGAGTTCTTTTCAGATATAAGACTTTATTATATCTGGAACCCGATCTTCTGATAAAACTCTCCAGTTGTTTGACTATAATGTCGAGACAAGATATCTACTTTTATTATGCAATCCAAGGTTATACGATGAGAATACTATTTCTAATCCACTACATTCTTTTGTTGCTCTGCAGAACTTTGTTGCAGAGGGATAGGGATTTACCAGAGCTAAATGCACTGATGCAGAGTAAAGGTGATTTAATGGGTGTCTTTACACACTAGATACAAAAACATACGCTAATGGATTGTTTGATGCTTCTCAGCATATTAGAATTGTATGTATTTAGCAGAGTGATAGCAGTGATTTTTGCTGTAGATTTTCTCTGTGTATGTCAAGGGATCATTGTGGAGGCGGCCACAGATCTTTTAGATTCATGTCACCAGCACAACATTGAACCAATGTCTGCGACCATATTATTACTGCAAAGAATATCTGAACTTCCAGATGGTATGTATGTAACCTGCTCTCAAGTCATCTGCTAGAAAAATATTAGGATTATAGCTCGCTCTGTCTTGAATACGCATGCATACTTGTGCCACAAATAAGATAATGTTGCATTATTCTAGATACTTATTTGAGGATTTTCGACAGGAAGGAATACACTGATCGAGCTTGAAATGGATCATAACAGAGAGAACCGAAACGACAGGAAAACACTGCTATGGGTATTTATCTTTGTGGTTTCCTTCCCTTTATATGTACTAGATGTGGAAACCGAGGGCAAAGTCACAACGCCATTCTAATTTGTGGTTTTTCAGGCACTGGTCGTGCTTTTCTGCAAACAGTCCAGTTGTCGCCATAACATAGCCCTGATTATGTTGGTAAGGGTTTTCACCATTTTTATTAGCATTTAAAAAATGAAATAGCATATCTATATTGATTATATAGAGTGTTTATAAATGTGCTTTATCACAAAGACCCTATGAGTTATTTAAGGGATAATAAATTTTATAATAGAACATTAAACATATAAAGAAGTTGAGTATGATTAATGGATTGAAGTTGGGAGGTATTGAAATTAGATAGGGATTAAAAGTGGTAATGGGATGGAATTGAGTGTTAATGTCAAAATCAATACAATATGAATATGAAGTTTAATTATTATGATGTTGTGATAGAGAGATGAAAAATGGAATTTGGTATCGGATATGAAATTTGGAACTTGAGATGAACAAAATCATAGAGTTTGAGATCCCACATTGCAACTTGACTAGTGGAATCTAGTCTAGGTAGTGTGATTCTATTGTGATGGCATAATCACATTTAGAGTAAGAATGAGCCTTTGATATTTGTATAAAAGATTTTCTTAATGCATATTTTCTAAGGAAATATTAAATGGTGCTAAAAAACATGTTGGGACATGTTAGAGTACTTGGAAAGAGTGTTTGATTTCCTTACATAATGTAAGCCTTTGAACTAAGTCAACAATGATAAAATCGTGAGTAAATAGTAGAGTTGGATCCGATATTAGATAAAGTAGTCTATAAGTGGAACCTACAAGTATTGGTGACAAATATGCAAGTTTAGTGTATTTTATTTTTTTGCTAATGAATCCATCATAATATAATCAACTAGGGTGGTCTATCTAAATGCAAGAGTCGATGACACATAATTTGTCACTTTTAGTGTATAATAGGATCCCTATTTAAGTTATATCCTTAACACCTTAAAATTTGATATTTGTGGTAGTAAGAGCATTAAGAAGTGGGTTCAAGGTTAGTAGTTAGGAATATGAGGGATTTTGAATGGGGTTATATATTTTATGAATTAAGGGCATTCCATGCTTGGAAAAAAGTTTCCCAAATTATGTGGAAAGGTTTTGCTAAAATACTAGTTTGATAAGGCCATAGGAGAGTCCTCCCTCCCATTTATTGAGTTATCACAATTTTATTAGGATTGAGATCCCTTAAAAAATGCAAAGAAATATTGTTATTTTTTTACTCCATGGGGCTATCTCGATGAGGGAGTTGCGGTATTAGGGAGAATATCTCCTTTATTATTGAACTAAGTATGCAACAAACCATTTAGTTCATCCCAAGTACAAATTGATGCCAAGATAAATTATGAGCCAATAAAGAAATATTCCTCTAAAGGAAGTTAGAAGTAATTTGAGATCAAATAAAGTAAGCAAGCACATTTAATGTTGAAGCTAGGATATTAATTTATTAACTTGTAAATTTAAAGGACTACTTGAGTCCCAAGTTCTTGAATCTTTTGAGTCATTTTATTTTTTGATACAATGTGAGGGGTAAAGGAGAACTTGGACAATAATGGGTAATAAATGAGATATAAGTGTAGAGATTATATTCTTAATAGTAGTCTTTATCATACTTTTCCTTGATAAAGATTTTTAGAATATTTAATAGGCTTCACCTCGCATACAATAGATCTATTTAAGATTCACTTATGTGGATCACTTAATTTTTTTACTAAATGATTATTTTTTTTAGATTTATCAAACTTGAATATATGACTCATTTTAAGAGGATTTTCAAAAGCATTAGATCTTGGTATATGAAATTATTTATGTAGAGCCTTTGTAGGTATACAATGTGAAAAGGGAAGCAGTGAAAATAGGATAGATCACCTCTCCTTTTCAAGATTGCACATTTGGAAGGAAGATATCCCAATAGGCTCAAGTGGTGACTTAAGTGCTAAATGAGACAATGATCCTTCACTAAATATGAAATTTTGAAATTTTGAAATGATAATAAAGACATAAATGTAGATTATGAAAGATTTAAATGCACTTAGAAATAAAATAGGAAATAAGCTACTTTAGATCTGAATAATTGACAAACGAAATTTTGAAAGTACGTATATATCAACTTTTCTAAGATTCCAACACTGTAACCTATCTATCTGTCAAATTTTAGCATGTTTATGAGGGTATACAATGGCTGAGTCAATTTGTACCAAGGTATAGATCAGCTATGTTGATTTATATGCTAGGTTTTTTCCTGAAACTTTTAGAGATGCTCTGTCAGTTCCTGATCTACCTAGAAAAGTTTCAACAACTTTGTATCCTATTCATGCACACAAAAAATAGAGAAGTAGGTTAGGAAAAGGGGGTTTTCCTTGGTCAAACCCATGTTTAGACATCAAACTTAAAAATGTAATGAAATTGCATAAAGGAGAGATGAAATAGAAGCTAGATATAAATCATGAATTACCTCATGCCTTGATGATGCAATGCCTCTTTGAATGTGATCAAAAGTGTTAATGCAATGGTTTGGACTCTACAAAAATCCAAAAGGAAATCATGAGAGATAAGCCTTGTGAAATAGATGTTGTAGTTTTCCACAATGCTTAATGAAGAAGAAACGTGCTTTGGAGACTTGAAGACTTGGATGCTTGAAGACCTTGAGAATGCTTGGATGCCAATTGCTTGATTTATTGATCATGTTCATTCTTGGGGATAGTAATGGACACCAAAATAAGGAGAGATAGGGTTTTTATATACTTCATCCAATATTTCAAGGGTCAAAACTCAACTAGGTTGACTACAAGTCCTAATCCTCCACTAAATTACAAAAGCGAGGACCCAATTCAAATTTAGGCCCAATCTTCAAGGTATATATTAGATGAGTTGATCTATACCATCCAATGAGGTCCCACATTGGGACCATAGGTCTTGTGCAATGAGAGGATGCAAGAAAATAGGGTATATCTAGCTCCAAGGTCAAGAGAGAATACGAATTCCATAAATGGTGATATATGGCCTAGGTGATGAAATGAATTATGGGATTGAAGAAAAAATAGAGAAGCACACTTATAAATAAGGGCTTACCTCAAGTTTTGAAGAATTTGAATCAACACAGGACTTATAATACTAATTTAAAGGTCCAATGAGTGTTAGAAGAGCGTGAAATTCATGTAGGAACCCATACATACTAAAATGAGGCTAAAATTAGAATCTAATTAGAGATGCTAACTTTTTAGGATGATACATTTATCTCCCACGTTAGTGGGAGGATGAGTCAACCTCATTCTCATAGTAAAGCAGAAGAAAGAGATGAAGATGTAATCATGGGGAAACTGGAAAGAGAGAAGATATCTCTAAGTTTAAGGATACAATCCCCCAAACCAAGGATCTTAACTTGTACATATATGTGCAAGGATAAATTAAAAAAATACAAAATCCTAAATCTTACTAAGGTTTCGAGTCAACTAGTTGAAGAGACCTTAGTAAAGAAAATGTCTTGACCGCTAGTATCATGCTTCGAGAGCTATTGCAAAAGCATAAGTGGTCACATGAAAAGAGCAAGGGTACATATCAAAGATAAGGAAATAATTTGTGATCCAATCAAATAGAAAATTATGTTATGCTATGGAATCATAGAGGAGAGAAAATGATAACCATGGATGACACAAGCTAGCCATTTGTGTTGTGCTAGGTGAGATCCATGTGAGAAAGAAAAAAGAGAGAGGAGGGGAAAATGGTTAAGAAAATTGTTCTATTCCAGTTCCACCCATCAAAGAGAATGTAAAGAGGGAGTTGATGGTCTAGCACATGCTAGTAAACTCATAAAAATATGTGCAAATAAGAGGTTGAAAGGTCTAGAAAATTGTGTTATGCTAGTCAACCAATGAAAATAATAGGTCAAATGGTCTAGAAAATTATGTTATGCTAGGACTAACTGATCTTGAAAATGTATACAAAGGAGAGGACAAATGGACTAGTAAGTTGCGTTATGCTAGTTCAACCAATCCTAAGGATAACCAAGGAAATAATTGTATCTTAGGAAATCTGACAAAAATGTTTAAGGAGAGTGTCTGGCCCTAGCAAGTTGTATTATGCTAGTGTAATCTACCTAACATTCTTGACATAATTAGAAAATTTTCAATAATGAGGCCATATATGCCCCCCCTTAAGATGAAAAAATAAGACTATTTTGACATCTTTAAGGAAAATAGAAACAAGGGTAAAATACCAGTAGAATGAAGGAGGTTTCCCATAAGCAAAACCCAGTCTAAGCCAAAGAGATCACATTGAGGTCAAGGAAGGGGTGAATGAAAAGATTACCATGCAAAAAGTGTAAAGGGGTCATTTTGAAGGATGTTGAAAAGAGGAGGGAAGAACAAGAAGGGAATAATTTACACCTTCTCTATTGCTAGGTAAAGGGATTCTTGAGGAAGAATGGCACACTTTTAGCCTCCAAGTAAGGGATTTATTCCCATGGATGTACACAATTGTGAATAAAGAAGAGGTTATGATCAAGGATACATACCTCTTGTATAAGAGAGAACCCTTAATGAAAATCAACATTTCTATGTAAGATTGGATATCACACAATAAACAAATGCCACTTAACTAGAAGGGAAAATTGGATTCTTAGAAAGGGTGAAAGAGATTGAAATACTACCCTTTCCCCCCAAGTGTAGCTCGACAAGAATAAGGAGAAAGATGACCTATCATGTTAAACTCACAAAGTATGATCACAACTACAATTGTACCACCATGAATAACAATGAGCCCCTAATGGAGAAGTTAAAAATGTCACATAATATGGAGAAACATAATAGGAACTTAAATTTTATTCTTGAAGAAATCATAATTGAAAAAGAAATTATTACAACCAGTTATATGAATTATATCATAATCAATGAGTTTCTAAATTTTGTAATTCAAAGCTTGACATTCATTAGTAGAGTGATAGTGATATTGATGATACACATGCAAAAAGGAAGATTCATAAGGTTGTGACTATGCTTCTTTTTTTTAGGTTGTGTAATCAATTTAGCACGAAGAAGGTTAGGAAAAATGATTTCTTGATTAAAGCTAGACACTAAAGAAATGTTACATGATAAAGGAAGGGGTTTGAGACTAAACACTTCCATGGGTTTCTCATGAGTCTCAAAGCTTTATTTCATACACCATAGACCATGCTGAATATTAGTAATTAAAATGTTAGGAGAATCGGGTTGAACAAATGACACACTAGGCCCTTTAAAGGATCTCGTGTTAAAATTAGGAACTTTGTATTCACCCACAAAAGATGGTGTAAAATCTAATGAACCCCAATCATATTCTAAAAGTGAACTTGTAGGAGAAAAAATATATTGAGGAGGAGAATATATGTTTTGGTTAAATGGTTTAGGAATGGATGGAGAATCAGATCCAGTTCGTAAGAAATTTTAGATCTTATCATCAGTGATAAGGATATACATGATATTGTTATATATGAACTTTACTTTGTGATGAAGTGTTGAAGGAACAATGTGTATGGCATGTAGGCATGATCATCCTAAGAGAAGATTATAATTAAGATCACCACATGCTTGACATGAATAGGTGTGGATAAAGTAACATGACCTACTTTAATAGGTAAAGTGATGATACCCAAGGTTTATTTAGAAACATGATCAAAGCCATAGATAGAAATATAATTAGGTTTAATTGATTGAAATATCTATCTTGATTTTATGCAACAAATAAATGCTACACACATTAAGATAGAATCCATCATCAACTAAGGTTATTTGAATAAGCTTACCATTAATAAGGACAGTAACCATAAGCGAATCATGTTGATGTTAAATTTCTTTAGGAGGCAACTCATCTTGAGAAAAAAATAATTTAAGCTTTGTTATTGGTTGCATTCTTACATTATAATATGTAATTTATATTTTCTTGCATAAGAGGTGGGGCACTCATATTTCTCAAGGCATATTGTAATGCTTCATGATATGTGGGTGAAGTTTAAAGGAGCTCCCAAGGGGAGATCTTGGTAGGAGTAGCACAGTTTGGTCTAGTAAATCATATTCCTTTCCAATATTTTATGGAAGACAGGGTGCAAGAGGAAGAATTGGTTGAGAAGTAGGAAGAGAAGGAGGAACAAATGAACTCGTAGGTTGTCTATAATTTCTTGTGTTATATGTATGAGAAACCACGTGATAGTCAAGTTGTTGAGAACCTTTCACTACAATGACTGGTTTATTTTGAGGTGTAGGGTATCTTGACAAAGATGGTTGACAAATGCTCTCCACCAACAAGTCCAAAAATATCTTGCAAAGCCCCTCTCCACCTCAATAGGAGAGGTACCCACCTCAATATGGGCAATAAAAAAAGAAACAACTAGGAAGAGAAGCCATACTCATAGCATGAAAATGAAAAAAGGTTTTTGAAAGACCCCCATAAGCCTTAAAAGTGGGTTTTAAAATGTCTTCCATAGTCAAGAGGTAGCAATCAACAACGAATTTTAACTAGTAGGTCCACTCCTCTCCAAAAACATCCTCTCCACCACAATAGAAGAAACACCCACCTCAATAGGAAAATATGAGGAAGAAACCACCTGAAGGAGTAGCCACCCATAAACCAACCTTGTATCCAAGAAACCAAAGTCAAGAAAAGGCCACAACGTGCACCTTCCAACCCCTCCTACTAGGTGAATCTGCACCTCCAAATGAGATGTCCCCACCTTAATAGAAATAAAAAAAGAGGAAGAAAGAAATAAAAGAAACCAAACCCATGACTTAGCCACCTAAAAATCCTCCAACTCAATAGGAGAGGACTCCACCTCCATATGAGTCAAATGAATGGACCAAGGGATGAAAAAATGAGCCCTCTTAAGATAAAAATGAACCAAGAGATACTAGGCTTGAAAATGAGCCAACACAACCCCAAAACGAACAATACTCTACTCCAAAACACAAGAGCAAAACAAGAAAACTACAAAAGGGAGATGCCCCTTAAAACAACTTAGCCCAAATAGGTCCCAAATAAAGGCAACATAAAGATTCACTCCAACAAGAATAGGAGGCATAGTAAAAGATTAAACTTAAATAAAATGACCCCCTCCAAATACTACAACCACCATCAAGTAGACTTTATAACGAACAAAGAATATTTCCCCTAGATTGATGACACCACACTTATAGAACCAACTCCACACAAACCAACAAAGAACAAAAGAGAGGAAAATAATTTCTTACAAAGAGGCCCCACCTCAGAAGAACCTAACCTATAGCCACCCACAAATCCCAACATGCCAACAAGAAAAGAGTAGACTCAACACCAACAAATACTATACAAATAATTGGACCGCCATGAACAAAGAAAACCTTGCTAGACACCCAAGGCCTCTATGGAAGAGAACAAAAAGACACCACCCTTTGCCAAAGATAAGTAGGAAGAAAAGAAACCAGAGCACCATCATCATCATCTTCATCTTTATCCTCAAAAACTCCTCCCTCTACAACTCCCATACCTCCCAAAATGCTCAAACCACCTCTCCCACTCCTCATTTCAAATGCTATAGATTGTGATGCTATTTTAGAAGTTGGAACATGCTATGTTTATTTTATAATTTGAATAATTTATTAGTTTTGTGGGCATTACAACAATATTAACTTTGTTTAACTAGCACATACTTTCTAACTTGAATCATCCAAAAGATTGTAGGGTTTTCCAAGCCAATACATGACCCATTTGTATGTTTTGGGACACTCCAAACAATATTAGTTTTTTTTAATTGATATCTACTTTCTAATTCATAAGTGGTGCATATACTATTCAACTTGACAATCCATAGATTTTGGACACTTCAAACAATATCTATATTTAATGGACACATTTGTACAAAATTTGCAGTAGAAAATATTAAACTGAAATTCAAAACTCAGACCTCTCCTACACCCGAGATTATATTTTATCAATGCCCCTATCACCTTATATAATACATAATTAAAAATATATAATTATATTTTAAAAAGATTTTTGTTTGAAAATATACATGAGTAGCCAATAATATCAATATAATGTATACAATAGTTATGGCTTTAATGATCCCATTCACCTTTCTAAGGTTTAAAAAGATTATCATAGTGTATACCATATTTCCAATCATATTGTCATTTTATTATCACTCACAATCCTTGGAAGGTATTTATTTTTCTACTAGTATATATTATACAATAGTTCCAATGTCTTTAAGGCTTTAATGATCCCATTCACTTTTCCAAAGTTTAAAAAGAGTATCATAGTGTATAACATATTTCCAATCATATTGTCATTTTACCATCACTCACAATCCTTGAAAGATATATCTCACTCTTATATGAACAATTGAAATAATATATATGTTTCTCTCTCAATCCTTGAAAGATATATCTCACTCTCATATGTACAATTATAACATCAAGATTCAAATTATATATTTCACTTATTCTTTCTAAACGTTTGACCAACTCAGATTATATTTTTTTAATTTTTTTTATATAAGATTTTTCATCTACAAAGTGGTTTTAGCTACCAATATAAGAGCACAAACCTTAGGCTGAATCTCTTCCTCATTCTTTATGATATTAGAGACTTGCATTCAACAAGACTTGATTTCTAGTAGATTCATTAAACCTTTCAACTTCACTGACTAACAAAGACAGATTAAACTTCACCGTATGTATGTCATACTCAAGATTAGAAAAAATTATGCGTCATACTGGAGACTTGAAAAAGTCTATAGGCTTTAGGAAACCGGTCTAAATAGTTGTTTATTCCTCTTACCTTCTGTCATTTTACTGTCGTGTCACGAATTTATTCCAATCTATTTCCTCTTCTGATTTGTGTGAAATTTAAATAAGTTATGCAAAGCTATGAACTTAATATTTTCCGTACTCCGGACTTTCTAGATGCATATTAAAAACTCTCTCTAATGCACATATAAACACAGTAAAATAACGTGTATCTGAAGGTTCCAAAATTTTAAGGTTTTCTACAATTGAAGGTCAAGATAATATGACGTCTTTCCTTATAAGTATAGAAACTAAAAAGGTTCCTTTGCTTGTAGGCATATACAGATTCAAAGGACGGTTCGAAACTTCTCATTACGCATCAACTGGACAATGTAAGAATGTCCAAAAGCCTTCTTTGTTGAATATTTATACTTCATCTCAAGCTGCATTTATCATTGATGTCTTGTTGATCTGCCATGTCTTTGTGAGTTATGATTAACTGAGAAGAATGTTGCTGCAGGTTCTTGTTTCTATGGTGCATTCTGAGATGGACCAAGACATCAAGGAGATCAGTGTTGACATTCTATGCAGCCTTGTGAGTTCTATCAATTTTTCCTGCAGTGAAGGCAGTGGAGCTTTTTAAGGGAATTTTGAAGTTTTAAAATTGTGGACTAAAATAGAAGCTTTTTGTGTGCCAGGTTAGTCTAAACGATGCCAGATGCTTAAGAATTTTTCGAAGCTCTCCCGAGGTGGAAACTTTTTCTTTGATAATTCTTAGTACTCCAAAATTTCTTTTTCTATATCAGTAAGATATAGAGTTTGCAAGGTTAAACTAACAAACACATTATTTTTATTTTTTCTTTTGTCAAAGATTCGATATTGTTGAATTGTTTCATTAACAGGCTGCTGCAGAATTTATCAAAACCTTGAAAAGAGAAAGTTCTGTGAAGATAAAGCGTATGGCAGACTATCTTGCAGGAAAGGTATTGTAGTACAACTCAACACCTAAAATCTTGATAGAATGAGAGAATAGCTTTAATGAACTCGCATTTCTTCTTTTCAAATGAAGTATTACACTAGTCTAAACATCGAGCGTAATCAACCTAATCATGCCAATGGAGAAGAGTTGAATTTATGTAATTTAAAAATAAAAAAATTCATCGCATTTATCAATTGCTTCTTTTAAGAACATCAACTATACAGATTACATGTATAAATATTTACTAGAGCACTTAGATAAATTACATAAAATATTGTTCAATAGCCAAAAATGTGATTATATGTATGCAAAGCAAAATAAATGAAATAACATCTAATCAAAATGAGTTCAACACTCAAATCAATCACATGCAAACTTTTGATTGAATGTGAAACGTTTTGCTCTTTGTGATGTGGGTGCCACTTAGTCAACATTACATTAGCATTTTCTAGATGTTGGACAATGCTTGAGAATTATCAAAGATGGATTTGATTTATCTGACAGATCTAATCCACGTTTTGTTACATTATGGAGAGATGTGGCATACATAGAAGAATTGAACATTAATTTATTTTTTTATTGAAATAATTAACTCAATAAGGCTAGATTTGATTGACGAGTTAATTAATTGTATGAATTGTATGAGCATGGATGAGTCAACTGATTGTATGTGGAGTGAAGTCAATTTGAAATTGATGAGTGAGCTTGAGAGTGACTCGGAGTGAATTAATTAGACTAAGAAGTTAATTAGACATGGTGAAATTTATCAATTAATAATTAATTAATTGAATTATAATTCATACAAGATGGAAATAAATATTAACTTAATTTATTAATAGATAATATGTAGATAAATGATTAATTAAATGGATAAATATGTGGATAATTATAAATAATAATTTTTTTGATAAAAATGTATATTCATTTTATTAATTGCAAGAAGGGTATACATGACAAAATGGGTGATAAAGTGATGTAATGAATTATAGGATGTCCTAAGAGACGATTGGATGAGTTGGGTGGTGATAATAGGCCAATTAGGTAATAAGATCTTGGGAATGAATGACAAGGTTGATGGAGCAAATTAGTGATGTAAATGAAATGGACAAATTAGTGCAATTGGGACCTGGGAGATGGAAAAAATATAAGGTCTTAGAGGACAATGAAATGGACCAATGATGCAAGTCAATGTAATATTTTTTAAATGTCAGTAATGATTGTTCATAAAATGTTTAATAAGTCTTTGAATAATGATCAAAGATGTGTCATCATACTTTATATTCCTTAATTGTCATCATTGGTGCAATGAATTGAGTATTTGATTGAACATTTTTTTATCTTTCCAATAGAATAGATGGTGGAATCACTCTTGCTCTTTTTTTAATGGTAAGCTCTACCTTTATGGGGGTCGATCCCTCTATTAACCTAAAAAAATAAATATTACAAAGAGTAAATGCTATTACATAGAAGGCTCATACTTCCCATCCTTCATTGCGAAAACTCAAAAAACTTAAAACTTTAAATAAAACCGTTACAAAAGAACATTATTCCCCTACACAAGTCCAAAATCATCTGGATTGTTGCATAGGGGATAGAATCACACTTGCTCTTGCTATCTATCTACTACTTGTATAAATCATTAGATAACATGTACTCTACTCTTGAATTATTTTATTCATCATCTCCAATTCATTAGAAATAAAATATCTGACTTTAAGTAATGGACCAATGGTTCATATTTGTCTTTTGTCATTCAATTAGACCAACATGAATTTATTTATCAAGTAGTTCAGAACACTTGTCTAAGTTAGAATATGTTGAATTATGAAAAATATGAATATTTATTGAAGTTTACACAATATACACCAATTTTTTTTAATTGAAACCCAAAGAAAACTTTGTGTTTTGTTGCATAATAGAAACACCTTAAAAAAAGATAATTTGTAGTGGCATGTGAAATAAGTGGAGTGGTTATGAAGAAAATTTCTATGTTTTTAAAAGAAAATGGGATAAATATTTATATTAATTAAGTATCAAAAAATATCAATAGATCATTAAAAAATATCAATAGATATTTTGAAATAGAAATAGTTGTCATTAAATCCTAAAGGAAGAAAACCTCGGGAGGTTTATCCACCTCCAAGAAACAAGGAATCTATAAACCTAGAAAACCACAAATTCTATTGAAAAAGGAAAATAATATTCAAATTAAGTCATCAACTAGGAGTTTAATAAGCTACAAAGATTAAACAAAATAAAATGAATCTCAATCTATAACCTTCCAACTACTAGATCAATATTAGAGGAGCATTTAGCCAAATGATATGCAACATGATTTCATTCTTTAGGAACATGAAAAAAGATACGGAATCAAAATTTTATGCAAGGAAAAGAATCCACTCCAATAAAATGCCAACCCCTTAGAAGATTCATGAGAACATAATGATTTAAAAGTAGTACTAAAATCATAGGATATGTATCACATATTATCTTCTTCCAACCTAGTTCACAATATTTCTAGACCCATAAGGATGATCCAAATCTCCATTTGATTATTTAGTGTCAAACCCCATATTAGAAGACAAAAATATAAACTATACATCATTATCCCACTCAATTACACCAATATCTATAACACACAAATTCTTGTGAGAAGAAACGTTAGTGTTAATTTAAAAAAAAAACCAATAGAAGAGGGGGCCACTTCCTTTCTATATTCATCTTATGAGAATGTTTGATCTTATACTATAATTTCCTCAAAATTTAAATATCCTAAATTGTTAAAAATTTATCAAAAAAAATACTTATCTATCAAGGTTTCTTTTATTGAGTCCAAAATCTGATGCTAAACAAATCCAACAAGACCTTATTAACCTTGGGAATATTGATGATTTTTTAGCTAGATTTCCAAATAATAAATATAGAACCAATATCCTAGGCCACCAAAAGTATAGATGATGGATGTCAAAAAGTGGCATAAAATTTAGACAAACAATTTGTATGAATAAGAGATTGGTTCTAGATACGCCACCACTATTTTCAAAGATCCTCAATAAAAGGTAACTAAAATGAAAAATGATCTGAATAGTCCTCATTAATGCCACACAAAAATACATTTAGAGAGACCTTGATATCCTCTCTTTTTTTTTTGTATACAATGAGAAACTAAATTTAACATTGAAGATCTAGAAATAAATTACATGTAGGAAAGAAATACCCACTCAAAATATTTTTCTACCATAGAAATATCTATAAACCCCTTTTTCTTATTCTAAAATATGATATCCATGAGAAATTGAATAAAATCCCTAAGGATCATTTCCCCAATAAAGAAGATCATTTTCCTATGGGGAACACCATGAGAATTTATTAAAATAAAAGTAAGGCTATAGGAACATCAAGATCTTCCATCAAAGACCAAAACATTAGATCCTTCCAATGATAAATATGAGAATTCCACATTGATTGATAATATTTAATCTTTGATACTTTAAGACCAAACAACATCCTTGAAATTTTACTCAAAAGTAACATATGGAGAAATAAAGTGAGAATCATGGGTGAAATCCTAAAAATCCATCTAAAGAGGAGTATTTTGATTTGGTTTTATAAATTAGAGACAAATGAAGCATTTTTATTATATTATTCCAAATCATAGTGCCTTTACCAATAAAACCCATTTTATATGAACCTCAATAGCATTAGTTCGCCTTGTGAATATTTATAGAAGAGAAGGTTGACCCACAACTAATCATGTTTCTTAGACCATCTATAACAAATTTTAGCAACGAAGGATTGACTTGTAAATTTGGAAGGCCTAAGATCAAGAACGCCATTTTTATGCTTAAAAAATCAATCCTAGTTAATAAGACTCCATTTTCAAAAGTTTGAATTCATTTCCAAAATAAATTTAATAGAAAGAGAATCAAAATATTTAAATAAATTTTAAGAAATAAAAGTAACAAAAATATATAAATAGGAAGATCTTGCATCCACCAATTTTAAATGCATAAGGTTACCAATAGAATATAACCATAAAAAATTCTAGTGAAGACTCGCATTCTAAATCTATCAAAATTCCTCTTTCACTAAAGATGATTAAGAAGACCCGTAGATAAGGGAACATTGAGACTATCCAAGAGAAGTTGTCTAATCTTGAAATGAAAGATAAAAATGATTTTTTATTGAATGGAAAAGGAGTAAAAAAATATTTCACTTAACCTCACTAATTGATTGACTTATGGAGCTATCAAAAAAAATCCAAAGTGCTCATAAATTTGATAGTCTCAAATTTTACAAGACTAATTGAGGAAATATCATTGATGTAGGAGCATCTGAGTTCACAAGCAATCTTACATTACCAAAAAAAAGAAAATATTTTCATGATCAATTTTTTCACTTGATGGTATAGTTTGAAGCTTCAATTTAGAGTGTTGAAGGATAAAATATAACTTATATCAAGAATTGGCCCCCATTTCAAAAATCAAAGGAAAATAGGGTATTTGATATGATTTTACAAGTATTATATTACAAAAGTTCAAGGGATTAAAGGTTGAAGGAATTCATTGTCATATTATAAATTTAAAATGACGTAATCAACTCAATCTAATGCTTAAGGAAGTTTTCTTTAGGAAAGTGACCTTTTGCATTCCATAAGCATTAGATTGAGAAAATAATTAAAGAGCCTTCAATTTACTAAAGAGAAAAATTGGTCTTTGTTTGAATCTATTTTTAAAAGAATTTTAAAAAAGAAATTTTTTCAATATAGTTTAGCAAGATTTGGTACCATATTTGTGAGTATTCAATGAGGAATTTCAAGTATATACATAGGAATTTGAAAATATCATTGGAGGGAAATGAAAGAGATAAATCAAATTCCTCTTTGTGATGATCACAAGGGTTGTAATATGTATAAAATGTAAAATTTTATGATGTTAAAGAGAATAAATAAATAAAAATAATATTGGTGAAAAAACTTGGAGGTTGCTATAGAGAATTGCATAAGGAAGAGTGTAGACAATTTGCTTGCCAAGAGGAGAATGATAGAAGAGAAAGAAGAATTTATGTTAATAAATGTTTGATTACTGAGAGGGGAGGGGTGAATCAATAATCGATAAATTTATTAATTTCAAACTCTTCAAACTTTATGTACCGAAACATTCAACAACAACTAATATAAATAGAAAATCTCAAAGCATGCATCCAAAAATAATCAATCACACAATGAAGACACCATATTTTTCTTGTGGAAACCCAAATGGGAAAAACCATGGTGGGAGTTGGTACCTACTAAATATGTACTCTTTTAGAATACGCCCTGTGAGGAACTTACCCTATTAAAGATTTACAAAAGCACTATTAGGTGCTACCCAGTCAAGGGATTTGCCTTTAGATCTATTAGGATCTTTTCCCTGTTAGGAGCAACCTTGTTAGAGGAAGGGATAACTTGAAGAAACCCCCCCTCCCAAAAAGTATAAAATCGTGGCAAATCACATATTTTTTGGAGGGAAATTTTTTAATATTGATGGCGAATTGTGTTTCAAAATATGGATATTTAGTGGCAAATTTTTTAATCACATATACCATTTTTATAAAAATATGGCGACTACAATTTTTTTATAGGAAAATTATTAATTTAATTGGCGAATCAGACTTCCTTATATTGATAAATTATGGCGAAACTATTTTCCAAATATTTTAATTAATTTATTTGTCATGGCAAATGTTTTTCAAAAATACATATAAACTTGGCGATTTAATACTATAGTTGTACAGTTGGTATGGTGATTTAATAATTGGAAATAATTATTAAATTTATCATTCCAGGCGATTTAAATTTTTAACTTAAATTTAATAAGCTTGGTCCTGAGTTTTCATTCTCGAAGAATGACACGTGTGACGATTCCGGAGAGAGTTTTTAGTAAAGGAGTCATCCCGCCACATTCCATCTGAAATGCATCTTCCACTGTTCATCTCTCTTAATCCAATGGTTTTGATTTGATGTTGAAGTTTCACTAGCGGGTGCAGCGGGTCCCATCACTATGATCCTCATTCAATAAGCCCATGATCAATCATACCACATGTCATGATTCCACCGAAAGTTTGTTGTAAAGGTTATGAAGACCAACAATAGGCCTGACATTCACCTTTGGTTGTTGATATGTTGTAATCCAACAGACATGTGAGTCTATGACCTCATAAAATTATTAATTAATGCCAATGGCAATGAGTATATGACATCAAGTAACTATCAATTAATGGCTACTTAGATGGCGCCTTTCAATTTCAATTTTCAATGACAAATATGTGTTTGACATCATTAGATTCATTACCTCGATAGAATAATGCCTTAAGGCTTAATTGATCTTACATCAATGGTTTCTAACATTGTTTTATGATCATTCGATGATCTTACATCAATGGTAAAGCTTCATTTCCTATCGTCATTTCACGGCTAACGTACTTTGCTCATTGTTTCTACAAAGTGGGCACAGGTTTCAAGTTTTTTTTTAATATTAAATAATTGTTATGTCCACCTGCATTCATTATTCCCAAGATAGCAAATGTCTTATCATAAGTCATGTTTACAATTTCACCCACCGTTGCATTAAATATGAAAGATTTAGAAATTTTTGAAGGATAGTTACCATTTAACTAACGAATTAATTAGAACTTTAGGGCAGAGAAAGAATTTCAATTAGGGGCTTATAAATAGATGGTCTACGCTCATTAATTTATGATTGTGAAAGAAGATTTTGTGAAAATAGTCTGCGAGTGCCAGGTTCTCTTTGAGTTTTCTCAAAAATTAGAATACTAATATCAGTTTGTCAAATTTCAATTTTCAATGGACACTCCAATTTGTTTAAGATGCACTTCCTTTGAGGATTAGAAGGCCTTTTTGGGCCTGGTCATAGACCCAATCCTGGCATTTATTTCTACAAAGTTGGGAGCCTTCACCAAGGAGGCTATAAGGATGGTGCTAGGACGTGAATTTATGGAGAATGAAAATAGGTATAGAGTTAACATCGACATTTCATCTCGGTTCTTGGCATATTTGTTGGACCTGGGGGGGAAAAGGTGGATATCCTCATGCTACTGAGGAAAGTTTTTAGAAAAGAGCACCTCGGTGACAATGTGAATATTGTCATATTTGCAAAATTTGGGTTTGGAATTCCTTCGGCAAATGATTTTCCTAGGCTTCTACAACTAGGGGTAAATGTGCCTAGGCAACCATTTTTACTCAATCTTGATGTTGAGTAGCTCACGCGTCATCGGAAGTGGGCACAGATTGGGAGGGATTTCCTGTGAAAGTGGCACCTACTGGAGGAAATTGACGACTATCGATGGCTAGAAGAATTCTCTGAGATTATCCTCTCTTCAAAGTTCCACATAAAAGGAAGGGAGTCGAATAGTCCCGGAGTCTACCTAGACTCTAGTGTTCCTCCCTCTGGTGCTAGTAGATTACCAGGGTTTTTGCAATGATGTACATTGTAATCAGTATGTTTAAAAAAAAATATTATAGACGGAGGGGAAAATCCTTAGTTTTTTTGCTACCCAGGACCCTATGGCCTGGAATTTTGAAATCAAAGGGTTTCTTTTTTTTTTTTTTGGACTATAGATTATAGTAGGTGTTGTTTTTGGCACTACCTCACAAGTGGAAACCTCCCTCATTTTCTCTTTAAAGTTTTGGAGGGAGTTCAAATATTGTAAGTTTGTACAAAATATTAATGATAAATTTGCAACTTCATTTCAGTTTGTTTATTATGCATTGGATAGTGGATACACTATAATAACTTAGTAGTTTAGTTGTTTTGGGAAATTTTGGAGGAAATACGACAGTTGTAAATTTTTTGAACATATTAATGGAAATTTTACAAGTTCGCTAAAATTTGCAAGTTGGTATTTTTAACACTCCAGACTCTAGAGAGAAAGCAATATTTTTATTATTATTTACTAATTAATTCAGATTAATTATATGCATTGCCAATTGCCAAATTTCCCAATGTGCCACTGTAGTCTGCCATATCAATGTGTAATAATGTAATTTCGATTATAATACAAATAGAAATAATTCAATTCAATTCAATGTTAAAGTCTGAGTTAAACATTAAAAATTATAATCTTGATAAAAATTAATCAATAAACAATTTGAATCTTGATGTTCTTTTTTGAATGCCAACTATCATTGGATGAACATAAATCAATGATGTACGATGGATTTTGGGATGAAAGGGAAAAGCAACCCCATTTTTGCAAACCCTTTCCAGAATCATGACATGTGTCCACTTGCACAGTCAACCAACAATGTCATTTGATGATGATGTGTGACTCGTGAGGTGACTAGGTGACTAATAGTTAATGGGGCCCACAGGGCCACGATAATAGATAGTGACTAACAATGACCGTTAGATGATTATAGATCAATGACCGGGCCGAAAGGGAAAAGAAAACCCATTTTTGCAAACCCATTCTGAAATCATGACACATGTCCACTCACATGGTCAGTAATAAGTGTCATTCGATGATAACGTGTGACTTGTGAGGTGACTAAGTGAATACTACTAGTACTAACAAGGAAAAAGTTAATGGGACCCACGGGGCCACGACACCTGATAGAGACTAATAATGACCATTGGATGAGCATAGATCAATGACCGAAGGTGTATTTTAGGGAGATTTGGGGAACGATCACATCTATTTACAAATGTCCCACGGAAACAAGGCACGTGTCATGAATTAAGCCTCAACTAAGTATAATTAAAATCTAAATTGGAGTAAACTACATAACGGATTATTTAAAAAATATTGTAATTTCAGGTGTCTGACTAAAGTTGTGGTTTCAAATGATTAAGTGACATGTACCCTTTAGGTTTTCAATCTAAGTTTTTCAGTTCTAACTAGTATTTACTATTGGAGATTTAGAAAGGGGTTATGACTTCTAGGTTGACGATTGAGGTTTGAGGAATGCAACAGATTCTCTCAACTCTCTTCCCACTCATAGTCTACACAAATTGAAATTACAGGTAACTACTAAAATCATGAACACCTACATCCCGTATTTTAAATTTTTCAAATTTCATGGTTTACAACTTTACTGTTTATATTATAGAAAAATAATTAGCCTATTAAGGGTTTAATTTTGAATCACCCCTGTAAAAAGAATTAGCCTGTTAGGGTTTACTATTTGAATATTCCTATGAGTAAATATTGATACCAGTTACCAACTTACCACGATGGGAAAAAAAAATATCAAGATTATGAGTAAAAGGCCAAGTCAGATAATAGACTCCCACAATCTTCTTAAAATACCAGGTTTCACTCATGAATTCCATGATATTTATGATCCTGTTATCCATGGAAATAAGGGAATAATGAAAATTAGATTTGCACTTGAAAATAAGTGGAACAATCCAAATAAGGTTTCATTTTTTTTTCATTTAAATACACGATAAAGGCAATGATAAATAAAATTACAACGTGGGTTGCTGGGTCAGCAGGCATGGCATTACCTCAAGTATTCTCTTGCCCAAAAATTGTCATGGTCTACGCCAAAAATTATGATGAAAATAGAAAAGCAATTGTGAATAAAAATACTCAGGAGGAAATTTTGTCCATGATCGAGAGCGAATTTGCTAGTTTGTTGGGCCTAGGGTTTCAACAAAAAAACTCAAACATGCACATTGACCTGGGAAAGCTGGCAGAGGATTATGAAAAAATAGATGCAACACAGAGAGATTCATATATCAGAGGAATAACAAGTGGTTCTAGTATGAATCCAGATCATAAGCCTCCTTATGATTATGATATTTTTGTGCAATGGGCTCAGGCCAATATTTCCTTGCTAGCATTTTTTTTAGGATTGGATAGTAACAAAGAAGTGGGTGCCAACATTCTTGAAATGCTTTTTCATATTCATTTTGAAAATGAACCAGTAAAATATTATTTTATTGAGCACATTGTTTTTTGCATGCAAGAACAATTAGTAATGATTAAAAGAGGTTCACAAAAGACATTTAGATTCACAACCTACTTGTGTTATCTTCTCTTAGCAACTTAGCATCTTGTAATATTTCAGACAAACAAGCTTTGCAGTCAAGGCCAAAATTCAATATATGAATGGACACCTCAGATAAGGATGATTGATAACAGAAGGAACTACAACAATTTTGTAGACTTGTTTTTGGCACCAATGTACCATAAAATTATAGGCACTCCAATGCCTAGATTTCTTGTTACTTGTAGAGATTGCATTCAACTTGAAAGTCAAATACAATTGGCTGACTAGTACTTCATGGAAGAGTACATTGTGTTAAGTTTTTACGATTTAGTTGTAGAACCCTACAAACTTCCAATACATGTGATAGAGAGGGTATTTGGATTGGAATATGTACAGTAGATGGAGAGCACAAATGTACTCTTTAATGGTCAGCAAAAGAAAATGATATTTCCTTCCTTTCCTTTCTCATTTGGAGGGTTCACATTTGAGAGAAGAGGATTCAAAGTGACAAAGGCCTTTTTTTCAATTTTTCGCTTTGATGTTGTCAATCACTGGTAGTATGATCCACTCAACATAATTGGAACAAAGCTTAGAGATAATGGGAACTCTGCAAGAAAATGTCAACATGAGAGTATGACATTGATAGAAAAATTTAAAAACATGGAATCCTGGGACGAGGTCAAAAAAGAGATGGAGAAATATGCCGCTAAAAATAATATTTCAATACATGAATTGTCATCCCAAATTATGGCATTATACAAATAGAAAGGAAAAGTGAAGCCCACGACATTGTACAATTTCTACCATAAAGTTGCTCAACCATCTATAAAATCTATTCCAAAGACCTATTGGATGATTGTATGGATGGTAATTGGACTCGAACAAAAATTTCTAATTTTTGGGAAATAAGGAAGAATCTCAGCGAGCCAAAGACCTCTGCAGATCTTTATGATGTGGAAGAGGATAAAATGTTTAGCGAATTGTGGAATAAGGAGCATCCAACTAAAGAATATCACGACAATGATGATCATCTAGATAATGAGTATGAGAAGGATTTTGTGAATCCCACATCCATTAATGTATATTCAATTAGTAGAGGAGTTGATGTGTCCACAAAAGAAAAATATACCAAGGGGAAGATATTTTAGAAAAAATGGGCTACCCAGGTTGGGGTGGTCTAGGTCCTTGTGGACAAGGGCCTTGGTCTCCACCTAACCCACCAGTTCCACCAAAATATGGTGAGAAACCATTCCTTCAAGTTGAATCATTAGATTCATTAAAAAAAAATACTACTCAGTCAATTTTATTTGTTCCAACTTCAAATCCAATTCCACCTGTTCAAAGCACTCAGATTGAATCTGAATCAATTGCCACTCCCACAGGTGTGGATATCATAGGTAGAACTAGTGATCCAAAAAAGAAATTATAGGTAGACATGGGATCAATGGATCCTAGAGATCAAGGTAGTGTAAAGAAGCAAAAGGTTATGACAAGTAGTATTACAACAATGGCAATGGTGACTATGAGTCCAACAATTGCCACACCTTGAGGACAAAACCCTCAGAACAATCCAAAAACTCCACTTGTAATGGGTTAGGGTGTTGCTAATCCTCATGGTGGAATTAGGGTAACCACATGCAACATAGGTGGAAGCTCATACATCACTGCAAGTGCTATTTCACCTTTCAAACATTCAATTATGTTAGAAAACCCTGATTTTCTTTACAATGATTTTGTAGTTCTAACTTTGAACAATCAAAAAATAGGAATAGACAAAATACTAAGACATTGAAGATGGAAGGAGTTGTTGCAACTCGTGATGCAGAACCTGCATCCAATAGGTTATTTCCCACATATGACCCAAACAAAGAAATGATGGAGTTCATGGTTGTTATGCCCCCAACTAGGGATAACAATCCATTGGAGAGTCAGTTAGATCCATCTGAATTTAAAGTTAGCACCCTCCAAATGGATTTATCCAAAATAAAAAATGTGGACAAGATAAATGTGTCGAAAATGACCAACCAAGTGGTCTAGAGTTCAGTGATGAAGTTGAAGAGAGAGAAAGGAAAGCTTCAAGGCACAATAGATAAGTTAAAGGAAGACCTGACAAATGAAAAGGCAAAGGAGAAAGTAGCAGAAAATAGGTGCAAAGAATTAGAGAAAAGGATAAAAAATTCATCCTCTAAAGAAGCAATTGGACAACAAGAACATATGGACACATAACTGAAAACTCTAAGAGAAAAAATTGGAACAAAGAAAAAAAAAACTTGAGGATGAAAAAGTCTCTTCATTAAGTTTATACAAAAGCATTGAGAGTGTGGGACATGAAAATAATAACTTAAATAAAGAATTGGAGAATGAGAGGGTAAAAATGAAATAGTGGGAAGAGAAAGCAAAACAGTGGGAAGAGAAAGCAGAGAAAATAAAAAAACATAGTGAACACTAGTTCTTAGAAATGAGAGAAGACCTAAAGAAGGCAAATAATACAATTAAAACTTACGAAAACAACTTGAATGACCTAGTAAATAATACAGTCAAGTAAATAAAAAAACACTTCTGGGGGAAAATAAAGGTGTCTGTCGATAGGTTGTGTGATTGGTTTGAACTGAATGAAAGTCTTAGAGAAGTTTTTGGGAAGCTGAAAGAGCACTTTGAGAAGAACAATTTTTTTTATTAGAGATAGAATACTGCAAAGTGGATTTTGCAAGAAATCAGCACAACCAGTGACAGGCATTTGGCAAGCAATGGAATTCAGGACCGCATTGGTTCATCAATAAAGGTTAACTCTGTCTTTCAAAAATGTTAGAAACTAATAGAAGTAGAGGAAACTCTTTCCTTATTTGGGACAAAGCTCACCAAGTTTAATAAAAAAAAACCAAAATGATAACTCTTGGTTTGTCAAGTCCTAGTCCTGATTACTCATCAATGAATTTTGTTGGAAGAAAAGCTTACAAAAAAAGTTGGAGGACACAATGATGTCTGATTTAGGCAAGCTTCCTTAGGAAAAAACTCATGAAGGTATTGCAAAGTGCATCAAAACATTGACAAATTTGAATGCAGTATTGGAAAGAACATTGCTTTCAAGTCACTCTTCCAAGTATGGATGGCTGACGAGGTTGCAGGTCATTTACTATAACATGACAAATATTGACCTTCCAACCAATGCAGAATGGAGCATACTAAAGAAATTGACATAATTATCTTGATCTCATCAATCATAGTATGTGAAAGTACTTTAAGTTTCAATCATCTCTATATTTTTTTCTAATTGCTTGAATTGAGTTTAAAGTAACAAGTTTGAACTTTGTTTTTTGAATAGGATCAATGTTGTAGATGTTATTGCTAATTTACTAAACCGGCCTGTCAAATGCAAAAATGTACATTTGTAGAGATGTTGTAGTTGTCTTACTGATTTTTATTTTGAGACTTCACATTAGGAAAATTGACCCGAAGCTGTTGTTGCTCCCTTGTTTCTATAAAAGGGAATTCAAGGTCATTGGCTTAGGGTAATGAAAATGAAACTGGGCAATGTGCCAATGGGTATTAAGTCATTGAATTTTGTAAACAGAATCACAGAGTTGTGTTCTTACTAATATTAATGAATGAATTGTTACATTGTATCATATTTGTAATTAAATTAATGAGAATCAGTATTTCTAAGAATTGTAACGTATGAATTGCTATGTTGTAAAAAAAATAATGAACAATCTACAAGAATTGTACCATATGAGATGAATAATGAAAATGAAAACCATTATTAATTGTAGAATTGAATCTTGATGACATTATCAACCACATTCATGTTTTTGACATTGGAATATGCTATTATGCATGATTGATGATGAGATACAGAAACTGACAGTAGACTATAGGAAAAAGTTTAATAAACACCTAGGACCTACGAATTTGGAAAGTATTGGTTTGCCTAATGGATTTGACGCAAATAAGTTTATTGGAAGAGAAACTTACAAAATAAGGTTGCAGGACAAAATAAATACTGATACAATACAAACTATAGTAATGATACTCTTTGTTCTTAAATTTTAATGATGAAACATAATACATTCTTACTTTTCTAAAATGAACATTGAATGATAGGATATAGTAGTTAATAAGTTCAAAAAATACCTATTGATTGCTAGTGCTAATTTAGCAGAAATTTCCCAAATTTTCCAATTCATCTCGGCATCATCATCATCATCTAATTTTGGCATTCCAGTTCCTTCATTGTTCTCTTCATTTTTGTTTGTATCTTCTTCACTCTGACCTCTGCTTCTATGAAACCCACTCCCATCGCCACTTGTAGTTTTCCCACTCAAAATCGAAGATTGGTTAATAGTGTTTCCCAACCCTCTTCTTTTGCATCTTTTCTTCTAGATTTCAATTGCTTTTTGATAAGGAAAAGTATTGACATCATACATAGATGTGTAGACCCTCAAGCATGTTTCCAAATTCTTGTCTAGTTTGTTTATTAGCTTTGATTTTAGGAAGCCCAAAGCACTGAAAACTCTCTCATCCTCCACCAAACCCAATATCATGGTTTGACATAGATCAACAAGCTTGAAGAACTCTGAAATTTCATCATGTAACATTGTACTTGTTTTAGTTCTTTCCAAATCCTTGTTGTCGAGCCCTCTTCATGTGGGTTATGCATTATTTGATATCGATGCTTCATAGTCCTTGCAAGAGTGTGTGATTTCTATCTAAGAAGGCCCTCATCTAAAATTCCATTGATAGTCACTCCATTGAATTCTACAGATTTGCAAAATTCCTTTATCAAAGTCAACAACCTATTACGATAATCTTCCTTAAAGTTTAAGTGCCAATATTGAGGAAACACAATTTCCATGGCCTCAAGCAATTTTTCATATGAGAATCGGGGTCTTATTTCAGAGGAAACCTTATAGGCTATGTCCCTGCATGAGCTTCTATAGACTCAACGATCTTGGTAAACTCTTCCCTTGTAACTATTGTAGCTCGCTTCTTTGGGACACTATAGTACATTGGTATCTGAAATCCCCTTACACAGACACATAATTCTCCATTTTCAATGATCTTTAAATATTATTAGGATTGTTCAAATCTTTTAGTTTCTGCCAGTGATAAAAAAATTCATCAGATAAATTTGGGTCATTTCGATAGAGATTATCGAGGGCTTGGCATGACATTTTACGCAACTTCAAGCATATTCTGAAATATACATGGCTCTTTGCTGGGCTTTTTTCATAATGAACGTCATTTCTTCTAGCATGGGAAGAAGAGATGCTAAAGTCAAAAGTGTCTCTATATTACTTAACCTTCAAAGCAAGTCGCCACATCTTTGATTTTCTACATTGTTGTAGTTTTTGTACATAAGTCCAATCAAAGATTGATATTCAGAAAAAAAACTCGATGCGTTGGTCCATCCAAAGATATCCATCTGGTATCAACATCTTTAAGAAGCTTGTTTCCATTGGTAATTCCATCAACAAAGTGTTGAAATTCCCTAAAACATTTGGGACTTTGTCAAAAATATGAGTACAACTCTCTTACTAAATATTCAACCTTATTTACTAAAGGAAACTTCATCACAACTCTAAAAGCAAGATTCATCCTGTGGGCCATACAGTGAATGCCAACAACATATGATGAACAAGAAGCCTACATCTTTGTGCAGAGACCATTCCTATGACCTTGCATTACTGAAGCTCCATCTTCTTCAACACAGATCAACTTCTTTGCTATTGTCAATTCATCCATAGCTCCATATTCAATTAAATGGCTCTTTACTAATTCAAATAAAGTTTCTGATGTCGCATTGTCCCTCAATTTTGTAATAGTTAGTATATGTGGTTAGCAGACATTATTATGTATAGTATAAACATCCATTCATACCCATGATGTATTATCTATTGTCATAACTTCATCTAAGGACAATGCAATAAAGGTTGACTCTTTTATTTTTCTTTGTACATCCTCTATTTCAACCTAGGCAATACAACTTGCCCATTCCCATCCACTGTTTATTGACCAATGAGTGATAGGATAGTTAGGAACTTTCATAAAGTATAAAAAAACAATCATTTCTGGATAGCCTGTCATTGGACACTCTCTGCTCAAAATATGGAAAACATTACCTAACTGAACATCTTTTCTGTGCTCTTCTACTTTACTTGCTTTTGCAAAAATAGCATTAATAGAACCTTGAACTTCACTAGGCTTTGTCTTAAATTTTTGAAACAAATAATATTCCTCAGCATTCCTTTTATGTTGACATTGCTCCTTTGTTTTATATCTTACCACTTTTATTTCCTTTTCATCTACTGTTTCAGTTTTGTAAACTTTACCAACATATCTCTCTATAGTGTTTCTCTTTTCCTTTTTATACTTCCAACTACAAATTGTACATCTGCATTCTACTGGTGGCTCACCTACAATTGGATTATCCACAGGTTCAATGAATGGATAATTTTCCACCCAATCAAATTTTAATCTCCTGGACATCTCCCATTGATGATCAATTTTTTATTTTGATTTTCCTCTCCCTTTAGTGTTATTGTTAATTGAACCATCATCATCACCAAAGTCAATTGAATCATCCTAGTACTGGTTATTTACTTTAAATTCTTCTTCAAGGTCATCTTCATCAGAGATAATAGGTTTTGCAACTTCGTCACCAGATTTATTAGGTTCCCCAATTTGTCGAATAGACTCCTATGTAGGTTGAGAACCTTGAAGTTGTACAAGTTCCTCTAATGATGTACCTTCCTCACTTTGACCAACACCATTGCATCTAGCCCCGCCAAAGTATGAAGATATATTTTTGCATTTCATTAGCCTCTCTTGGACTTCTCCACCTTCAATAGTCCTCTTCCTGTTTAACTTTGACTGTGACATCTCCAACACATTAAGGCTGCAAATTTTTTTTACTTGTAAGATACTACAGACTCGATCCATTTCACTACTAATCACAATTGTGAGCTCAGAATTAATTGAATTTTTGTACTACTAAATCTCTTGAAACTATCCTTATATACAAATGCTTATTTCAAATTTTAGCGAAGGCGTTGATTATTGCATATGATAACAAATAATATTTGGTGAACCCCACGTAATTTCAAGTAATTGACTAGGCGAATAGGGTGGGAATTTAGGACATGATTATGTATAATGCATGGCGAATTGGGTCCTAGTGCAAATAAAACTTTCACTTGGGACAATGGGCCTTTGGTGAATGGTGATCCTCGATAAATACACCCTTCCTTAATCTATGGAAAATAATAGTAAAATATACTATAGAAAAATGGGCGAACAACATGACTAAGGTAGTGAAATTACATACAAATAGTTTTGAACAAGCTGACCACTATACGTGTCTTTTATAAAATCTGGGCGAATCGATCAACCTCTATACTACACATTTTTTCACCAATTTCTATAGGTCCGACGAGACATACTCACCAATTGGTGAATAATCACCACTAAAAATATCCCCAGTTAGAGGACTTTAAACACTCAATATGAATGCCACCTTGTTAGAAGATTTACAAAAAAGATCTATTAGGATCCACCCTGTTAAGGGATTTCACTGTTACAATTGTTATAAATCAACATATAAAATGATATGTGAAATTGCACTCCCTCTGCATGATCAAATCCTATTAAGTTATAAAAATATTCTCCATACACTATAATCTTCCCTGGCTTGGTCACACATGATTCCTTCACTTTATTTGTCATTGAATCCTTCTGCAATTCGCAATCATCAAATAATTTCTTTTTCAACTTTCCAATATATAGATTTTCTTCCACCATCTTAAAATAAACCCTAGATCTAAGATACGAATGATATAGATCATATTAGGTAAGATACAATGTATCTAACAACTCATAAACCATTTTTATTTGACCGCATCGGCCTCCATATGGATTTCACCTTGGAAATTGAACCATCTTCAAAAAATAATTTGACCAAAAGAAAATTCTTGAAGAATCCACCTCAAATGCATACTCAGGAAATATGATGTCAAATACTTTCCACAAATCATGAAATTGACTCACTACTTCACTAAAAACATCATCGATCCCATTGCCACTTCAAATTTCTTCACCAATTCACAAATCTTCATTACCTGTTCAAGAACTATGTCTAGTTTACGTGTTCATTATGTTAATATTGCATCTAGTCTATTAAACCATCTATTGGATACAATTGTCTAATTGTGTGTTGTCTTTGATTTGACACAAATTTCATATCAATAAGTAGTTATGTGTGTCTATTGAGCTCAGTCGGTCAGCAAGGCAGTTTTCAATGTCTACCGAGATCTCTCGGGCATCAAAGGAAAGTATGGCAGAAAATAGTGTTAACCGAGCTTCCATGGTTATCGAAGGAAAGTTAGTGTTTATTGAGTTCACTCGGTCTCCAAAGGATGTTGCAAAATTCACAGTGGTAACTGAGTTCACTCAGTCACCTAAGGAAATCTTTTCAGGATTAGTATTTACCGAGCAAGGTCAGCCCAATAAAAGATTTTGTTAATTTAAGAAATAAAGTTTATTTATTCCAGCCAACTGTTGTAATGAGTGTTAATGTTTGTAATGATTATTAGTGTTGACTTGACAATCTAAATGGACAATCTAAATGGTATATATAGAAGGTCAAGTGGTGAATTCAAAGTGTGAAGAATAGTGTGTGCAAGTGTGGAAGATTGTGAGTGAACATGCAAATCATTTTGAAGGAAGGTGTGTGCGAATTTTGAAGGATGGTTAGATATCCTTGAGGAGCAGAAAAGATTTATTTGATCAGGAAGGATCTGGTGAAGCAGAACAAAGATCTATAATCATCAATTCAGTTGCATTATTATTCAGATCATTTCATTGTTACTTTCTTACCATTGTAGCAATGATTTCAAAATCTCTTAACCAAGTTGGTTTAACAGCCATTTTCTAAATCCTCTAACAAGGTGACAGTTCTATTGAATTGTTCAAAGACCTCTTACAAGGCCACTCCTAATAGGGTGATTAAATCCTCTAACAAGGTCACACCTAACAGTGTGTTTTGTAACCTTTTACCGGGTTGGCTCCTAACAGGGCATCACTTCAGAAGAGTGAAAAACAATAACTAGTTACATTGGTGGTTTTTCCCATATTGAGTTTCCACATTAAATTTGGTGTCTCTTGTGTTCATGTTATTTTCTTTATGCATGTATGTTAATCACTGATGAATGCTTAAGAACAATTATAATTAATACTGACCGCAATAATCGAGTTACAACATTTCTTTGTATGTTTACCAAGTGACAGCAGTAAATGAATTAATAAGACATCTAAGGGATCTATGGTAATATTTTTGTGGTTAACTGATTCACCCCCCCCCCCCCCCCTCTCAGTTACTCCATCTATATTTCCAACAATTGGTATCAGAGAAATTGGTGCTTGTAGGAAGGGTTTCAAGGACCTAAGCTAAAGATCAGGATGTCTTACAAGAGAGAAATTCCAAGGCTTAATAGAGATAACTTTTCAGCATGGCAAGGTCTCATGAGACTTCATCTGGCTTCCATTGGTGATTCAAGATGCAAATATCTTGATGAAGAATATACAGTTCCTACTGGCACATTATCTGTTGAAGACATTACAGAGAAAAAGAACCATAACACCATGATGATAGACATTGCATCAGCTCTTAGCTATAAAGAATTTGATGAGATCAAAGACTGCACAACTGCTTATGCAATGTGGAACAAGCTAAAGAAAATTTATGGTGGTGATGACAATGTGAAGAGAGCCAAAGCAGAAAGCCTAAGAGGATAGTTTGATCAGATGAAAATGAGAGAAGATGAAAACATTGCAAAATATGTTGAAAGGATCAAGGCAAGTGTTAGTGCAATCAGAGCTTCTGGAGGAACAATTAATGATGAAATTGTTATAAGTAAGGTTCTCAAAACATTACTCCCTATCTATGCAATAAGAGTATCTGCTATTCAAGAAAGATGTGAAGAAAATCACAACATAACGTTGGATGCCTTAGTTGGAAGATTGACAGCCTTTGAATTGGATAACTATGACAACTATGTTCCAACTTCTAAAAATATTGAATCAACATTTGAGGCCAAACTTTCACTTAAGAAGGGCAAGAAAAACCAGTCAGAAAGTGAAGAAGAATCAAAGGAAAGTTCTGATAGTGATCTTGAAGTTATTGAAGCATTACTTGCAAAGAAATATTCTAGAGGCGGAGGTAAATACAAAGGTAAAACTCCCTTAATCTATTTTTCATGTGAAGAAATTGGTCATATTGCAGCTAGGTGCCCAAACAAGCAAAGCAAGGATGAGAAGAAAGGTCACAAGTACAATGACAAGAAGAATTTCAAATCTTTCAAGGACAAAGGTAAGAAAACATGTTTTTTGGCTAAGGATTATGATGATAGTGAAGAAGAAATTGTCTTCATTGTTGTAAAAGATGAATCTGATGATGATGAAGATGAGATGGCACTTATCTCTCATATAAGCAAAAATGATACATGGATCATAGATAGTGGATGTTCACATCATATGACTGGTGAAAAAACAAAGTTTAAGCATTTTGAGGACTATGATGGTGGTAGTGTAAGGTTTGGAAACAATGAACCTTGTTGTATAAAAGGAAGAGGACGCATTTCACTAACCAAAGAACTTATATGTGATAATGCATATTGGGTTGAAGGATTAAAGCATAATATCCTAAGTGTAGCATAACTAATCAACATTGGATTCAAAGTTGAATTCATGCATGGCAAAGCAAGACTGCTGGATGACAAGGGAAAATTGATTGGATCAGGCAAAAAAATCAAAGGTAACCTATTTTATCTTGATCTTGGTGAATGCTCATGTTTTGTTGTTCAAATTGAAGAAAGTTGGTTATGGCACAAAAGGTTATGTCATGTAAATTTTAATAATATGGTGAAAATAAGCAAATTCAAGAAAGTAAGAGGTATTCCTACTTTGAAGAAACCTGATGTTGGTCTATGCAAGAATTGTTAGATTGGTAAAATGGGAAAGACTAGCTTTAAAAGTAAAAACTATCAGTCTAGAGATATTTTGGAAATTGAGCATACTGATTTATGTGGACCTATTGGAATTGAAAGCTATACCAGAGAAAAATTCTTTATTCTCTTTGTTGATGATTACTCTAGAATGATGACTGTTATGTATTTAAGAGAAAAGTCAGAAGCATTTGAGAAGTTCAAATGGTATTTGGCAAGAGTAGAAAAGGAAACAGGGAAAAGAATGAAGTGATTGAGATTAGACAGAGGTGGTGAATTCATCTCCCATGAATTCAATAATTTTTGCATTGAAAGAGGAATCAAAAGACAGGTATCAACCCCAGGAACTCCTGAGAAGAATGGAATAGCTGAAAGGAGGAACAGATCTATCAAGGATTGTGGAAGGACTCTAATGATTGAAAAGAAAATAGCTATGAAATACTAGAAGGAAGCTATCAGCACTGCAGTTTATACCTTGAACTGAGTATAGTTGAGGAAAGACACATTCAAAACTCCTTATGAGTTATGGTATGGCTATAAACCCAATGTAAGTTACCTGAAATTATTTGGTAGTAAATGTTACATCTTAAAAGAGTTTAGAAAAGGAAAATTTGATGTGAAAAGTGATGAAGGAATATTTTTGGGATATTCTTGCAAAAATAAGGTATATAGATGTCTGAATTTGTCTACTCATAAAATCATAGAAAGTACACATGTGAAAGTTGATGAGTTTGCAGAAAAGACTAAAGAAGAAAGCAAAAAGGAACTAGAGGATTACAAAAGATTTGTTTACATTGAACCTGATACATTGCCAGACACATCTGTCAATAAGGAGACTACATCTACTAAGCCTAGTATAGTAATCGAGTCACAAGAAGAAGTTCAAACCGAGTCACAAGGAACCGAGTCTCAGTTTGAAGCTACCGAGCAAATATCTACCGAGCCCGAGCAACTTGAACCTGAAGATGAAATTCAAGAAGATGACAATGTAACCCATTCAAGAGGCAAGGAACCTATATTGGCCAAGTATGTTAGGAGGCATCATACCCCAGATTAGATTATTGGAGATAAATCAGAAGGTACTATGACAAGAAGTAAACTAAAATGTACATGTTTACTTGCTGATTTTGAACCTAGAAATGTCAAAGATGCATTTGAAAATGAAAGTTGGATTGAGGCTATGAATGAAGAAATAGAACAAATAGAGAAGAACAAAACATGGACTCTTGTACCTAGGCCTAAAGATAAAAATGTAATTGGAACAAAATGGGTATTCAGAAATAAGCTAAATGAAGATGGTCAAGTATCAAGAAATAAAGCTAGATTGGTGTGTAAAGGATATTCTCAAGAAGAAGGTGTAGATTATGGTGATATTTTTGCTCCTATTGCAAGATTAGAAGGTGTAAGAACTCTACTTGCATATGCAACACATAAAGGATTTAAGGTATATCAGATGGATATAAAATCTGCATTTCTCAATGGTATTCTTGATGAAGAAGTATACATTGAGCAACCTAAAGGTTTTATTGATCCAAACAAAAGGGATATGGTCTGCAAGTTACACAAAGCATTGTATGGTCTGAAACAAGCCCCTAGAGCATGGTATGAAAGATTACATAACTATCTTATTCAGATTAGTTTCAAAAGAGCTAATGATAATAGTAATTTGTACATCAAAGAAGGGCCAAATAACAAAATTGTTTTGGCAGAAATATTTGTGGATGATACTGTGTTTACAGGGAATGATGATTAGTGCAAAGAATTTTCAGAGAAAATGAACAAAGAATTTGAAATGTCTATGTTTGGTCAGATAAAGTTCTTTGTTGGTCTTCAGATTCAATAAAACAAGAATGGTATCTACATTACTCAGTCTAAATACATCAAGGAAATACTTAAGAAGTTTGGTATGGAAGATTGAAAACTAGTTGGTACACCCATGTGTACTGGACTGAAGCTTACCAAAGATGATGATTCAAAAGAAGTAGATCAGACCTTATACAAATCAATAATTGGAAAATTACAATATGTAGTGCATATAAGGCCTGATATTGCCTTAGCAGTTGGTATAGTAGCAAGATTCTTAGCAGAACCTAGAGAAAATCATATGATGGCAATCAAAAGAATCTTGAGGTACTTGAGAGAAACTGAAGATTATGGCTTGTGGTATAAATTTGGAGGCAATCTGGACTTAAAGGTGTTTACTGATGCTGATTGGGTAGGAAACATTGATGACAAAAAGAGTACAAGTGGTGGAGCATTCTTTCTTGGCAAGAGGTTGGTATCTTGGACTAGTAAAAAGAAAAATTGCACATCCCAATCCATAGTAGAAGTAGAATATGTTGTTGTAGTAGTAAACTGCTCTAATATTGTTTGGTTTAAACAATTATTGGAAGGCATGAAGGTTGAGATCAAAGAACCAGTTGTTATGTTTTGTGATAATACAAGTGCAATAAATATTTCAAAGAATCCAGTAATGCATTCCAAAACCAAGCACATTGCTATAAAATATCACTTTGTCAGAGAATTGGTGCAGGACAAGGAAATCAGATTGGAATATGTTCATACAAAAGAACAGATTGTAAATATATTCACCAAACCACTACCTAAGGATGCATTCTTGTATCTAAGAGGTAAGTTAGGGGTCATTCCCCTATCTGAAGCTCACTAAATAAAATTTTAGTGATGCATCAACCAAAGCATGTTGAAGATCAGTCAATTAATGCAGCATAGTCAAGGAATCATTACATATGAATCAATACTTAAGGTACATTGGTATTCACTGGTAGTGTGTGAGTTGTCTTTGGCATGTGCTGTCAAAGAGGGAGAGTTTGCTGTCATTTCAAGAAATTTCTAAGGAGTATTTGAGAAGTTAAGAGGGAGAGTTTTTAGTCAGAGAGAGAAGTTTTCTGACAAAGGAAGATGAGAATAAGAATGAAGCTAAGGATATGTTCCTTATTCTATGTTTTCTATGAAATTTCATTGTGCTATGACATGTTGTGTTTCCATCAATGCCAAAGAGGGAGATTGTTGGATACAATTGTCTAATTGTGTGTTGTCTTTGATGTCACACAAATGTCATATCAATAAGTAGTTATGTGTGTCTACTGAGCTTAGTCGGTCAGCAAGGTGGTTTTCAGTGTCTATCGAGATCTCTTGGGCGTCAAAGGAAAGTATGGCAGAAAATAGTGTTAACCGAGCTTCCATGGTTATTGAAGGAAAGTTAGTGTTTACTGAGTTCACTCAGTCTCTAAAGGATGTTGCAGAATTCATAGTGGTAACCAAGTTCACTTGGTCACCTAAGGAAATCTTTTCAGGAGTAGTATTTACCGAGCAAGGTCAGCCCAATAAAAGATTTTGTTAATTTAAGAAATAAAGTTTGTTTATTCTAGCTGGCTGTTGTAATGAGTGTTAATGTTTGTAATGATTGTTAGTGTCGACTTGACAATCTAAATGGACAATCTGAATGGTATATATAGAAGGTCAAGTGGTGAATTCAAAGTGTGAAGAATAGTGTGAGCAAGTGTGGAAGTTTGTGAGCGAACATGCAAATCATTTTGAAGGAAGGTGTGTGCAAATTTTGAAGGATGGTTAGATATCCTTGAGGAGTAGCAAAGATTTATTTGATCAGGAAGGATCTAGTGAAGCAGAACAGAGATCTATAATCAACAATTCAGTTGCATTATTATTCAGGTCATTTCATTGTTACTTTCTTACCATTGTAGTAGTGATTTCAAAATCTCTTAACTGAGTTGGTTTAACAGCCATTTTATAAATCCTCTAACAAGGTGACAGTTCTATTGAATTGTTCAAAGACCTCTTACAAGGCCACTCCTAACAGGGTGATTAAATCCTCTAACAAGGTCACACCTAACAGTGTATTTTGTAACCTTTTACTGGGTTGGCTCCTAACGGGGCATCACTTCAAAAGAGTGAAAAACAATAACTAGTTACATTGGTGGTTTTTCCCATATTGGGTTTCCATATTAAATTTGGTGTCTCTTGTTTTCATGTTAATTTCTTTATGCATGTATGTTAATCATTGATGAATGCTTAAGAACAGTTATAATTAATACTCATTGCAATAACTGAGTTACAACATTTCTTTGTATGTTTACCAAGTGACAGCAGTAAATGAATTAATAAGACATCTAAGGGATCTGTGGTAATATTATTATGGTTAACTGATTCACCCCCCCCTCTCAGTTACTCCATCTATATTTCCAACACCATCTTCACCAGTCAATATTATGAGTCATGATCCTCAACATAGTATCTAGACATTGTTACCAATCATATCCTATGACTGCTCTATCAAATACTTTACCGATTTGAGATAACATTCAAATCATGTATTGTTTATCACTGACTATTTTAGTTGTTAACCAGTTTTATTTCATTCAAACATAACCAACTCAATACTTCATATCAATAATCATGATTACCAACTTAACGTCACAACACATAACATATTCTTCCATTAGAATAAAAATGTTAGAAACATACTGTAACTCATGATTTACTCACACAATATCTGGTAACATACTGAAAACACTAAGTCAATCAGTTGACATCAGTGACAACCTAATAACTGATTCACCTATCATTAAATCTGTACCAATCTTCATCAATGCAACACTTAGCATCATTGCATCAATTGTGATAACAATTTATAGGTGTGATTGTGGTATTTAAGGAATCCATGAGAGATAAATAAATAAGAGAACACAATATTTCCAAAGAGGAGTACAATAAAGAAAGTTGAAGGCAAGAGGGTTTGAATATTTGAAGGCATAAAGTGTCTAAAAATATTGTAACCTTTCTAGATTTTATCTCTTGTTGAAATCTTACATATACGTAATTGTTCTTGAATATTTTTGTAAGAAATATATATTTCAAAACAAATTTCAAATGTATTTATATGTTGGTGGAACAAAATATTAAGTCTTCAAGATTGGGTAGTTTGATACAAGATCGCTTGATCTTGATTGCATAAAATGGTATCATATCTAGTGTTCATAAGTGTATAATAGATCAGTGAATGAGAGACAATCTACACCAAAACATTGGGTCAGATGAAATTTATATGAGAGAATGTTGGTTTTATTATAATAAGGATTGAAGTTGGATAGAAACTATATATAGTTCCTTTACTAGGAGAGAGCCCAAGTAGAGGAAGTGAGTGGTGTGTCTTATGCAAATATTTTTTGGGTGGAGGATATTTAACTATGGTTTTTGTTGTAGGTTGGAAATTGTATGTGAACATAAAAAAATGGGAAGATTTTGGGTTGGTTGTAGGAAATACCTTATAAATTTAATTCCTTGTCAAGAGAGAAATAATGTACATGAAAATAATGAATGAAATGAGGGATATGATGAGAAGCTTATGGAGAGTAAATTACTCATGGGGACAACAAGAGAAGAGGAAAATATGTGTATGATGGAGTCCCATTATGTTTCTAAAAAAAATCCACTTTTAAATGAATTTGTGCATGTAGATGAAGAGGAAAGAGGAAATATTGAAGCTATAAAGGTTGAGTAAAAGAAAGAGAAGAGTGAAATATAGGCTAAGAGTCATTTGGAGGACATGAAGGTATTTGAAAGTACAACTGAAAGTAAAGAAGATGTTGCAAAAATATAAATAGAGGTAATTCAAAAAAAAAAATTATTTTGATGTTGAAGAAGGGAATGGATTGAATAAAGATGAAAATATCGCAGTAGATAGTGAGAATAAGAATGTTTCAATGATGAAAAAAGGAGATGTAAAACTATACTTTCTTGAATTTATGATAAGATGTTTGATTGATGATAAGAAGCCTATAGTGACATGAATAGAAACTCATAATAGCCTATAGTGACAACAGAATTTTGTGTTTTGAATATCCCCATCTTATAACTTGATGTAATGATAGCCTAACTTGATATTTATTTTTGATAAACAAATATTTCATGAATCTTATCTATCATTTTATCAATCCTTGGAAAGGGGTTGTAGAGATCGATATCCACTTGTCATCCTAACTATCCCAACAACTCCTAAACTCAAAAATTGGCTATCAGATTGGGCAATCATTCATGGATAATAGGTTACATTTAATTATCAACCTATTTATATGAACTTGAAATGAGTCAGCATTGTATGTGGGTCATGACCTTATTTCTAGGTTGTTATCCTATTTTAGTGGAGAAAAAAGAAATAAAGTAAAATATATATACTAAATGAACCTAATATAGTAACAAGAAATAATGAACTCAAATGACAAAGTCTAACTAATATTGGAGTAACAAAAAAAATTAAACCTAGTTAAGAACAATCATTATTGTAGGAAACTATATGTAGTAACTATAATAACATTCTATAGCTGCCAAATAATAATAACATAACCAATATCCAACTAATAACATGAGATTAAAAGAGTGTAGATGTGTTACCTCAAGTGGGACTCATGAAGAACATTCCAAAATACATAATGAAGTATATAGACTAAATCAATATTTCATATATTCATTCATCCAGCCTCAATTCTTTATAGAATTCTATTTAGTTAAAAGAGATATATTCTAGAATAATATTAACCTCTTTGGCTACAATGGCTCATATTAGTGTGTGTGTGTGTGTGTGAGCCTAAAAAATATGATATTCTAACTACATACAACTACCTACTCAAATACGTGAGGAGATTTATTGGCCATAAGATAAATCATTAATCACAAGAGAGTCCTAATAGGATTGTACTACTATAATCACATTAAAAAATAACTATCCATTTTCCTGAAGTAACAAAAATATTAAATTATTTTTTGGATATGATGGGTTTCCTTTTGAAAACATTTCTAAGAGATCCACATTCTCCAACTTACCATAGCAGCCAAACTATCATTTTGACTATTTTAGACACACTTTTCATGTGGCTACAAGAACCTTTTTTTTCCTTTTAGTTTCATGAACAATGAGTTTATTCATTAGTAAGACCCAATTATTGAGGATGGAATCTAGATCCTTTGACTCAAATCAAAGACCCACGATGACATATTTCTCCATCTCTCCATAGTTGACCATTTGTGTGCCTCAGTTTTCCTTGTTTCTCATATATGAGCAAAAATATCTAACTTTTAGCTCTACAACAAATAGAAAATTGTTTCATTATGTGTCATATGGTATAGTGAGGTCATGTAGATATAATTCACATAGTACATTTTGTACTTCTGAAACTAAGGCTTTAGACACACAAAATTGTTTGGGAGTAAATAGGGCATAGGAAAGATAAAAATATAATTGGATAAGATTAAAACTTAATAATTTCTCCCTAAGAAAGAGAGTATATACCATCACTAGTCGCCTAAAATTCATGATTTTAGGAGCCATGTTTTTAATTGTATCTACCTTTCTTCTCAGTATATTTATCTCATTGTCCTTCTCTTGTATCTTTTGTGGTTCCACAACACACCCCCCTATTTGGCCACTTAGCCAAGGGCCCCCCCTTCTTTTTTGCTTGTTTGGCCCCTCAGAGCCTTTGGTTTTTTTGCCCTGCTTTAGAGTTTTTCCTATCAAAGTCCCTTCTCTGAAGAAAGTTTCTAAGTGTTTTCACACTTTTTTAGTTTCAAACTTCTTTGGGTTTTCGGAACTCTAAAAGTATGAAACACCGAACCCCCCCACATACCTAAAAGTTTCAAGAGCTTTTTGACTTTCATTTTTTCAGACTAATGTGGGTCCCTGGACCTCTGAAAGTCTGAAACCCTAGACCTTCAAAAGTCTAAAACCCCATACATCTGTCATCTCGAAGTTATCTTTCAGGATTTTAGTGTTCGACACTACGAAGCCCAAGGATGATGTCACCTCAAGATAGAGGGTTATAAGAGGCAGTCTAAGTGTTCTTTTTCTTTATTTCACGATTTGTTATTTCTTGAGTGTTTTATCAGGTGCTTCTGTAGAGCGATTTCCTTCAGGCTTGAGGGAATTTTAATTTTCCTCACCTTCACATTAGCCAACATTCCATGGTCTACCACACCTAGCTCGATTCTCATCATGAACTCTCTTCTTTAGATTCTTCTGAGGCTAGGATTTTTGTTTTAGGGTTTTGGTTTGTTTTGATTACGTAAAAATAGGTTTTGAAAGGACCCAAAACCTTTTACAGCAAGATTATAGAAAAATCATTAACAACCCAAGAGAAATAGTGCAACAACACAACAAAAACCAACAAGTCCTCACAAAAAGAGGAAAGAGGATAACACAAAACAACAAGATAACTAAATAGTCTTCATAAGATCAACTGCCTTCTCAGCTAGCATCTGCATATTTGTTGACGATGCCTTTAACTCCTCCAAGTATTTATTCTCATTGGAATCCATCTTTTTAGAGCTCACTATGGTCCTCTTACTAGGCCCTTGTCCCTCCTTTACCTCCTTTAGCTCATGCTCCCCTTTACCCTATTACATCTTGTCCACAAGGATTTTGATATGCTCTGCAGAGGCTTTGAGGATGGAATAGCTCTTCTTAGCAATATTCCTAGTATTGTTCTCCAGGACCTTGATATTGCTTTCCATTTTCTCCATCCTTTTAAGTAGGCTCCCCTCCTTAGAAGCCTTATCAACAGCCTTCATTTCATCTTCCATTTGCTGAAACTTTTTCATCATTTTAGTAATCTCCTCAACATTGCCAATAACCTCCCTCAAATCTTCAATGCTCTGACCCATTGTTTTGTCTCCCAGATTAATCTTACAGAGTGCCCCAACCACCCTATGGATGTTATGAATTTGGTTTTTCATCAGGTTGATGTCACTCTTCATGGTGCTAAGGTTATTGACAAAAGCAGTAAAACCCAGATTCCTAGAATCATCTTTCAAATGAGTATTGTCCTCCTTAACAGTCCCTGGTTAGTTAGTATAATACCTTAGTAACTTCAAGAATTGGACATCCTTTCATAGTGATTATATGGTTAATAGCATTAAGTATCTACTTAGAATATCATGCTGAAATTCATTTAGATTTATCAATCTGGGAGCGTAAGCTTGAAATGGTGACTGCAAAGTGTATGCTCTAGCTCATCTCAAAAGCCATCATTACTAAAATAAGGAATTGCTACAGGAAATCTATGCTAGGAATTGAAATGACAACTTAACTTAATACTTAAGAGAATGCTTCAATGGTAAACTAACAATGCTTCAATAGTAAATCTATGTTGTAGGAAACAGTCAATGGTTTTGCTACCAATGGCTACAGGAGCAACAGTGTTAAACAACTTCAAAGAAACTTAAGACTAGATCCTACTTAAGCATGAACAATAAATTTCACCTTCCACGTGGGCCCCCATGGAAGAGTGAATAGATTTAAAACTCAGAGACTGAAATCCAAAGATATCATATATTCATTCATGAAAAAATCAACATAAGTACAGAATGGAAGATCAAAGTGTATTCACTTCTTTTCTAGATTACAAAATGGATTACTTCAACATCTAACTAACTCGGAATCACAAACTCCAGATTATTTAAGAAACTAGAAAAACAAACTCCTAAGAACTAGGATCCTCCAATCATGGGTACAACAACTTTCAACACCAAGACATTAAACGCAGAAACAACCCGCATTCAAATCCACAGGAATATAAGAATGCATGAGTACTGGATTTCCTCCAAAACATTTGGTAATCAGGTTGACTCGATCTGTAATAGCAATTATGATTGATTGGAAGTAGTGGAATCATAATGAAACTTGAAAACATTTACTTGACTTAATGAAGCCACTTCGATGCTGAGTCTTCATTACCTACTGACTTTATCTTTCCCTGCAAAAGATTAGTGCACCAAAACCCACAACACAAACCAAGATAAAGATCCATAATGAGCTTTCCTATTTTAGCGCATCCTCATCACATGGCTATAGGAACACTACCCCATTAATGCAAAGAGGAAAGAAATACCAAATTTCATCATAATATCCACTTAATATATATATATATATATTCAGCATATATCTTTAGTCTTAAAAGTACCAAATACACACATAGGCATGTCATATGAACATAAAAAGTTTGAAGTTGTTTATGAAAACCCATGAGATACTTAAGCCTAAACCAGAAAATCATAAACAAAATAATCCATAAACTGGGTTCATCATTGCCCCCCAGCTTAACCCTTTGCTGGTCCCGTAGCAAACATGAAGTTCTTAAGTGTGGCTATCATCCTGTAAGCAATCGTTGTCTTCTGTCCAACACCTCCCTTGGCAAAGCTCTAGTAGAACCCTTTAGTCTCCCTATGCCTTTTCCACCTGGTTTCCTCTGCTTCCATGTCATAATTGTCTAAGCTTTCTGAATTTGCTAATAAAGGAGACATTAGCAATGGTGGTTGAAAAGTAAGTGGAATCGAAAAGCTCTGATGTTCTCTACCCAAAGAAATGTACAAGGGTGCTTGCCTATTTTCCATGCTGAAATTAAGGGGCGAATGTGGCTCCTTTGCTAAACTGATCCAATGCCATTGAATGGCATTGCTAGCTTTAGGGAACTCAGAATTAACTAGCTGTTCATAATCATCAAATGTTGCATTTCTAAGTGGATAAATGAGCTTACTACCTAAATCTGAGGGTGCAATTCTCAACCAGATAGCAGGTTTTGGGGTCTTTAGCTTCTGGTCTCAGATATAGGGGAATCTCCTCCACTAACTTTCTATATAACTTAGCTTGAGACTCCCAACTGATCTCATTCTAAACCCAAGACATAAGAGCCCTAAGCTGGATATCCCCAACATATAGTAAAGGATTCCACACCCGATCATTCGGAACTGCCAAGTTATGAAGAAATAATTCACACAGTAAATTCTTAATGGCTACAGGAGAATTATTAAAATCCTAGGAAAACTGCATAGGGTCATGCAATGATGGGGACCTATCTTGCATGACACAAGTCAATTGGTAGTTCAGTAGTTTTTCCTTTAGGAATAAGGCATATACAGGTGATGGGGACCTACAAGCCATTAACTCAGGGATAATAGATGTGACTTTGGTAAGTTTCACATGCAGTTTTTCTACTATTTCTTCCTGCTCAAGATTCTCTTGATAATGTTGGTCTATTACCCTATTCAATTCTTTTCTTTTCTATTTCCACTATTCTCTTTTTGAAACCAATTTCTTGGATAACTGAAAAATAAGGGATAGCAAAGACACAAAACCAGACTGATCTAACATAGAACTAATACAAGAATTTTCTGCTAAATGAGGAATAGGGAGCTTACCATTTTCTAGACTTGTCCCCTTCATAGGATCTGTCCATACCACTATGGCTCTTTCAATATTACAGCATTGTTGTGCAATAGATGCCAATGCATCCAAACATTCACTTAAAATCTGCTCCACAACCTTATTAACAAGCTCTCCATTAACATCAAGGTTCTCTTCATACGGATTCCTCTCTACTGCAAGAGATAATCCCAACTCATCTTATTCCATTATATATCACCCTGCAGACATCTCTTCACTCTCTGAGTCTTTGCAACTATCATTTATTTGAGGATTCTTGGAGGACGAACTTCTTCTTTGAAATACATAAGCTTTCTCTTCAGAGCTAGAGTCATCACCAATTATAATGACTTATTTTTTTATTTTCTTATTAGGAACCTATTCTTTTTCAATCTTAGAAAACTTTTCAAATGTTGTCTGCTGCATAATCTCAAGCTCCTCTTTTTGCTCAGAAATTTCATGTTATGTTTCCTGCTGAATATTCCTAAGTTCTTCTTTTTGCCCAGAGGTTTCTTGTTCAACATTTGACCCTTCAAGTGGTATATCTACAGTCTCTTTTTGCTTCTTCCTATTACTCCTTCTCAATAGATTTTCTTCCTTTTTCTCTGGGACTTTCCACTTTTTAGAAGTGCCTGCGGCTACAAGAGATTATTTCTTTGCCTGCTGACTAGAACTAGGACTATTTTTCTTCCCTTTGTTCCTCAAAGAAACTCTTTGTAACTCAGGAGTAGACTTCTCCACAGAAGTATTTTCTCCTTCCTTATTCAGGACTGACTTTGAAGTAGAGGAGTGAGGAGAATCCTCAGGAGTTCTAACCCTTGACTTCTTCCTAGAGGAAGATCCTAGTTCAAGTTCTATAATAATTTTCCTAAACCCTTTGTCAGTTCAAATTCTCTGCCCAACCCTTCACCCAAAAGGCTCAGGAGTTGGTTCTTTAAACCCTTGGAATAGAAATTCTTCCCAAGATAACTTTGACTACTCCCTTAAGGCCTTTTCAACTATTAACTTAACCAAACAGTGATGCAAAATAGAGTTAAGTTTACCCTCCTAAACTAAAGCAGCATGTTTCTTCAAAAGGTTAAACATGAAGCTGGGAACATTTATGGGTCTATTTTCATGTCGTAGACAGCTTAGAAACTTGAAATGAACATAATGTAAATATGACTGTTGTCCCTCACAAGTGAACTACTTGATAACATGAACTGCACATTGTCTGAATAGCTCTGGTAAAGACATTTTGAATGTACCTTGCTTCTTGTCAACTTCTAGAGGTGGGTCTGAATGCAAGGTAAATTGTACCCTAAATGTTGTTGGATCAAGACTTTCTGCATATTCTTCCCCTTCCTGCAAAAACCCCATGACATTTTCTACCACTACTTGTGAAAATGGTACCCTCAACCCCTTTACTGTGGCTACTCCTTTCAATGTGCTCAGAAATTGCAACGCAACTTCATCATCCCAACCAGTGAGCTTCAAGATGTAGTCTAGCCATCCTCTCGCCTAAAAATATGGCTTGCAAGCTTGATCTTCTAACAAGATATTGTGCACTTTGGGTTCCCTACGGATGAGGTCGCTCCCCATCTTTAGGTTGTCAAATTACCCCAACAAGGTTGCAGGAAATTTAAACACTTCAAAACAAGGCTCAAATAAGGAGTTTTGAATTGGCAAGTTACAGGAAAATGTTGAATACAGAAAGTTCTAGCATTTTTAGAAATGAGCTCCAGTGTAAATATGAGTGCGAATCAAGAATATCTTGCACATTAACTACTCATTATTACAAAACCTCAGACTTCATACTTAGCACGTACATGCCACCCTTACTTAATATTTGTGAAATAAAATCATAGCCCACAGCTCTTAAGGATTGTCAAATCATGACAAGAAGTGTAAAGTATAAATAATAAAGTACAAATAAGATAAAAGAATAAACATAAATATTTGAAATGAATACTTAAGACAAATTAATGATATATCTATCTCCCCCCCAGCTTATGTATCAATTGGTCCCACAATTGCACATATGATGAGGCATTACTAAAAATTTGGAAAACAAATTAAGGAATAAATACCTCGGTCAGTGTACGAAACTGATATGTTGTTGAGTGCATTGGTTGTTGTACCATTGATGGAGAAAAATGAAATGGATGGGTGAAAGACAAGAAATGAAGTGGATTTTTATTGCGGAGAGAGAACTTTTGTGAAGAAAGCATTTATTATGGAAGTGATGAGAACTTTTTTAAAGTGAAGAATGCAAATGAGCAGGAAGCTCATTGTCAGAGGTTGCAGGAAATATATCACCAACGGCGGAGGAGAACTGTTGTAGGAACTCTTCTTTACTTTGCGGTTTGTGATACAATTTCAACCTATGACCATTGACTAGCAACTTGAATCGAACAAGATCAACAATAGAAAGCTGGACCGCCCCATTGGGAAACACAACAACAATTTCATATGGGCCTAACCAACGTGTTTGAAAATTCCTTGGATGATGTTGATACTGGGAGTCATAAAGAAGTGCCCAGTCACCAACAAAAAAGACTCTATCTTTAATATACTTGTCATGCCATTGCTTTCATTGTTGCTGCAGGAGTTCTATATTGTGCAAGGCAAATTTGTGCCATTCATCTAGTCCATTCAAACTCATTATTCTTTCCTATTGTGCTACAGTGAGATCCAGACCAAGGTCAAGAGCTGTCCGTAAGGTTTTGTGCTCAAATTCGATAGGCATAATAGCTGACTGACCATAGACAAGATCAAATGGAGAGAAGCCTATTGTAGTCTTCCACCTATAGTCCTGTAAGCCCAAAGAGCTTCAGGAAGGTGTGTAGCCCAATCCTTCTTATGGAGTGCTATAGTTTTGGTAAGAATGGATTCCAACTCCCTATTAGTAACCTCTACTTGGCCATTTGCTTGAGGATGATAAGGTGAGGATTTTCCATGGTGAATTTTATACTCTTCCATCAAAGTAGCTATCAAATTGGAAGTAAAGTAAGGTCCTTGATCAGATTGCAACTCCCTAGGCACACCAAATCATGTGAAAATAAATTCATAAAGGAATTTAGCAACATTTTTATCCTTAGGGTGCTTCATAGGTTTGGCCTCGACCTATTTGGTAACATAATTAGTGCATACAAGGATATAAGACTTACCTTGTGAAGATGGCTCAATAGGACCGACAAATTCAATCCCCCATTTATCAAATGGTATTACAATTACCTGTGGCTACAGGGGCATCTCATCGGTCTTAGTGGGTCATCCCATGCATTGGCATTTGTCACACTTCTTGGTATACTGAGCAGCATCTTTGTGTAAATTGGGCCAATAATATCACGCTGTTAAAATCTTGAATGTGGTTCTTTTGGTAGCAAAATGATCCCCATAGGGCTCATCATGACATGCCCATAGGATATCATATGTTTCATCATTCCTTATGCATCTACGGGTTACTTGATTAGGACCGGTATAAAACATGAATCCAGAAATCTAAGAATAATTAAAACTTTTCTCAGCTAACAGCCTTCTTTCTTTAGTAGAGAAATGAGATGGAGTCTTACCAGTGGTGAGATAATTAGCTAGGTCGGCATACCAGGGACAACATAAAGAGGTGTTCATCAAGAAAACTATCATCAATGGTTTCAGGATCATCAAGGACATGCAACCAAGAAAGGAAGTCAGCAACCACATTGGCCTTACCAAGCTTGTCTACTATGGTGATCTCAAATTCTTGCATAAGGAGCAACCAGTGAGCTAGTCTTCTAGATATTGCAGGCTTATTCATCAGGTACTTGATAACAGAGTGGTCAGTATGCATAAAGATCGCATAGCCAATAATGTAGTGCCAAAATTTATTGAGTGCATAGATGACTGCAAGCAATTCTTTCTCAGTGACCGTGTAGTTGAACTTTGCTCCTTGCAATTTTTTATTGATGAAGTAAATAACATGTTCAATGGAATCCACCTTTTGACCAAGCATGAAACCAATAGCATAATCTAATGCATCGGTATGAATGTGAAAAGGCAATTCTGAATTAGATCCTCTAAAAACTAAAGCTGTAGTGAGAACCTCCTTAAGCTGCAGGAAATACTTTGTACACTCAGAGTCCCAAGTGAACTCAACATCCTTTTTTAGCAAATTATACAGAGGTGCTGCAAGCTGACTGAAATCCTTTATGAATCTTTGATAATACCCAACATGTCCAAGAAAACTCCACACATCCTTCTGCTTTGCTGGTGTGGGTAATGTTCTGATGACTTCAATCTTGGTGGGGTCCACTTGAATACCTTTTGAGGAAATGAAATGGCCTAACACAGCCCCCTCTTCCATCATCATGAAGCATTTCTCATTGTTAAGAGAAAGGTTGTAGTCCCTGCATCATGGAGAAATTTTTCCAAATTTTCCTTAGCTTCATCAAAGGTGTTTCCATAGGTAGTAAAATCATCCATGTAAATCTCCATGCAGTTAGTAGATATATCAGAAAAGATACTTATGACAGCTTGTTGGAAAGTGGTAGGAGCATTGCACAAACTGAAAGGTAAGATTGAATAGGCAAATGTCCCCCATGGACATGTGAAATTTGTCTTCTCCTAGTCCTTGGGAGCTATTTGTATCTGATTGTAACCACTAAAGCCATCCAGGAAAGAGAAGTATTTCTTGCCAGCTAAGTTATCAAGGACTTGGTCTATGAATGGCAATGGAAAGTGGTCCTTCTTAGTAGTTATGTTAAGCACCCTATAATCAACACAAACTCTCCACTTCCCTCCTTTCTTGGGTACTATAACTAGAGGTGAGACCCACTGGCTATCGAAAATGGGATAGATGAAACTAGCATTTAACAACTTCTACAATTCATTCTTGACTATATCCCTTAAAGTTGGATTAACCCTCCTTTGAGGCTGTCAGATAGGTTTGCATTTAGGGTTGATGTAGATCTGATGAGTGCAGAGTTTAGGGTCTAGTCCTTTCATGTTGGTATAGTCCCAAGCAAAATCTTGTCGATGCTCCTGTAGTAGCTGCAGGATGAATTTCTGTTGTGGAAGTGATAGAGCACTGCTTAGATTCAATTCACATCCTGGACCAACTTCCAGCTTGATGACCTTTTCTACCATTGAAAGATGAGCCACAGGAAGAGATTCCATCTCATGAGGCAACAATGAGTGGAGGATTTTTTATGTTTCTAAATATTAAGGTGCATTTGGAGGTGGTAACAGATTTTCTAGGATACAATCTATTTGGGAACACAGCTGAGACTGTACCCCATATTCATTCAGGATAATGAAGGAAATTATCTCATCTTCTCCCTTAGAGGCTACAAATGGTTCTCCAGATATCATCATGAGCTAGCGGATGGAATTGACCTCTGGATCAGCATCACCCAAATCTGGCCAGACTATTTGATCATCTTGCAACAGGGGTTGAGCAGGGGAATACAAAGTCAGGTTCTTAGTGTTGACACCATTGGATATTGTCATTTTCCTTGACTGATAAGCTATATAGGCATATGCAGTAGATAGCCATGGCCTTCCTAGAATTATTGGGTATCCACCCATGTTGGCTTTTGGAGAAAGGACAACAAAGTTGACTGGGTATTCCCAAGAGTTCAAAGTGACAATGACATCCTCCACCATCCCATTAGGTGTGATGGTAGAACTATCAGCAAGCTGAAGTATAGTTGGTGTCTCTCTGAGGCCGATGATATGAAATTGAGACATTACCTCCTTTGTCATGACATTTATGGATGCTCCTAAATCAAATAGAGCATTTTGGACTTGCACTCCTTGAATGGTGACTGTAACCACAGGGCTCCTAGGGTCAGAATACTTAGGTACAGTCAATTTTTCCAACATTAGGTCAAATAACTGTCCTAAGATGTGTATGGTTTTAGGATCCTTTTTCTTCCTCCCTGGCTGTTTTATGCAGGCCTCCTTGATATCTTTGATATAAGCAAGAACTTCCTTTATGGCATCTAGCAATGGTATTTTTACTGTCATCTACTTTAGTTGATTAAGAAAGTCTATCAATGCTTGGTTTTCCATAGTTTGAGCTTGCTCTTCCAACCTATGAGGAAATGGGGGCTCCTTAGCTACAGGAGAGGTAGATTTAGTTGGCACACTTGTTTGCTCAGCTGAGGCATCCTCAACTTTGGTTATGATAGGTTTTTGAGGAGATGAAATGGTTGTGCATGACCTTAAGTGAATATCATTCAAGGAAATAGCATAGCTCTACTGTTGTTCTAGGTTTTTAGCATTGTTGGGATTAGGGGTAGGTTGAGCAAGCAGCTAAGTCTATTCAGGGGGAGTAGCATTGGCTATAGGAGTAGGCATTAGAGCCTACTGCTAAGGTGGTGGCATCAAAGCTTGTTGATTTGATTGGTTCATCTAATTATGGGGATGTTGCCACCCCTATTGGGATTGTTGCCATCCCTGCTGAGGTTGTTGCCAACCTTGGTGAGGTTGTTGCCATCCTTGCTGAGGTTGTTGCTAGCCTTGTTGAGGTTGTTGCAAACATTTTTGAGGTTTTTTCCAACCTTGTTGAGGCTTTTTCCAACCTTATTGAGGTTGTTTCCAATTATTATACCCACTAAAACCACCATGTTGCTGATTTTTCCATTGACTGTTACTATTAAA